>JAVJGJ010000054.1:50059291-50071544 GCA_035590215.1 Microhierax caerulescens | reverse complement strand
TCAGAGGGCTGTCACCAAAAGCTGGTGACAGGGCCAGAGCTAAAACCTTCCATTCCACAAGGCTCAACACTTGCCTGTTGAGAAATGCTGAGACATTTGAAGTGAGTATTTCAAGGAACTCGAGGGTAACTTCTAATAGGTATACCTACCTTTGTGTCTGTGCATGTGTGTGAATTGATTTCGATACCTCATAGCAAGCATAGCATAAATGTTACCATCTTGGATCTGTAATTAAGTCACTGTTGTGACTGTAGTAAATACTATTGACCTCACTTTGTAAATGTTAGTCAATGACTAAGTTCTGCTAAAAGCTTGCGATCCATCTTGAAACTGTGAATAAACCTTTAGACATCCTTTAAGTATAAACTGTTGTCCAAATCTGAGACTAAGGTTTGACCTAGCTGCACCTAAGCTCTTATCAGGAGTTTAGAAAGCAAGGGGGTCTAATCTGAACCTCTTGACTCAGTAGGAGGGTCTCCCTTACCATTTTGCATCTTCAATCTATGTGTAAATCTTTCTAGCTCAATTCTAACTCAATCTTCCTTCATAAGTTTAGTCCATGTAGTAACTAGTAGAGTGAACCTTGCCTTCAAACTTTGTTAAGTCGCACTTCTACAAATGCCTATTAAACCTACTTTCGCTAATATCTTTGTCAGTGATTCTTCAAGTGGCTCAAACCACTCATGTCGTGACAGGCACTCAGATGTTGCCAAAAGTTTCAGACATATTCATTAGCCTTGTTCTTACATATCTAATATAAGACATAGTGGGTTTTCATGACTACTTGCAGTTGTAAATAAGCGCAGTAGAGGTAGTAGGCTCTCATCATCTCTGAAAAACCATGTTTAAAACATTGCAGGTTGAACTCAGGAAAACTGGAACAGAGTCAGCTGTTGGGAAATATGGCTGTCCCATTAATTTATCTTAGTAAGGTTATGTTAAGAAATGCCATTGGTTTAACATATTGAGTCATAAAACCTTTTCCTTTAAAAAACTCTTTTACTCCAGCACAATCTAATTTCTGTAATGAAAAAAAAATCCTGTTTTCCCTTTAGATAAATTTTGTTATTATGAACTGTCTTGAGTATAGTGCAGACATACACATGGATGTGGATTTCTGTTGGGTCAAATTCCTACTCCACATTTTCCAGGCTAAAGGGCTACTGGTTGCTCTAGAAATTTTACTAAAAAATCTCATTCCAGAGTCAAAGCAGACCCTGCTAAGCAGTGACAACTCCTCAGATGTTCCAGCTTTTTGCCACCTCATCCTATACTGCGTAGCTCATGTGAAGCTACACTGACAAGGCTCATACATTCACTGACAAACCAGATGCAGTGGCAATATCAAAACTACGAAGAAAACTACAAAAGCATTACTCTATAGTTAAAGAAGCTACGGTATTCTACGTTTCTGTGCCGAGGCTACTGGAAGGATTGTCAATTTTCATCCTGCTCTGCCCAAGATGCATGAATACAAAGAAGTATGGCATGTCTCCTTTAAGCTTTACTGGCACAGGGTGCAGGATGAGAGTGGAGAAAGATGCCAAGGATATGCCACACCTCTGTTGCAAGAAATATTGATCCTGAGGTCATAATTAGAGTCTGATGAATACACGGATTAAAAATAACACTAAGAATTGTCCCAGTATTCCTAACTGTATTAAATATGTATTCCAGTGTTCACAGTTTACCAGCTCTTCTGAACACCTTGGGAATTCCTCTCAGCAGTTTCAAAATACTGTTTCAGAACACGGAAACATCCCATTCTTGTTCTTATTTTCACTTCTTCCATCTGTTGTTAGACTGCATATTCCACAGGAAAATGGCATGTTTTAAAGACTTCAATGAAGAAAGAAACCATGTTCTCAACTTTTTTTCCAGGTATACTGTTGAAACAGCAGAAATACTAAAAAAATTCTGAAAAGTTATGGGCTGATTCTGAAGTAGAATACTGTGGGCAATATTAGCCTGACATTATGGCTTAGCCTTGGAAATTTGGTTTAGGTTTTTTTAACTCTTATACTTTACTGAGGTGCTTAGATACATAAACCTTTTTTTCTACCAGCTGCTGCCAGGGCTAAGAAGACACATACTGTATTCTGCTTAATACATGCTTCACAGGGCATAAGGCTAAAACATGCTTCACAGGGCATAAGGCCACTGGAATACAGTTTCACCTTCCAGACACAAAGTGACATACACAAACAAAAATACTATCTAGACAAAAAGTATTAGCTATGGCTTTGAAGACAGGCCAGTTTTTGTAGGTAATTTTTCTCTAATAGATGCTCAATTTTCACAAAGTGCAAAACCTGAGTCCTAGATGAGATCATAATTTTGAGGATCTACAGAAATATATCTTTAAAGAATGTTAAGAAATCAGAAATCTGAAAATTGCTGTGTTGGAAACAGCTGTTTACTGGCATTGTTGAAAAAGTCTTTATTCAGTCTGTGCCTAGGCACATAAAGTACTAGCAACTTAATATATATTTTTATTTTATTTTCACATAGCAATTGCTAGGTTCATTGCTCTTGATTTTAAGGATCTTGCACTCTTACATAGACAAATAACTTACATCGGGGTGTTTAAGTAGAAAAAAGGTCATGATGAAACCTTTTTGACAAAACATAAGAGTCCTTAGCTTATGTAGATCTGAATTCATCTATTCTTGTATCCATGTGACATATACAGACTGTGATTATTTAACCTTTTGCTCTGTCCTGGATATTTGGGTCATAAGGTCATTCAGATTCTTTGACATTAGAAGAATTCTTATGTATGACAAAATCAGCTGTCACTGAAAATGCTTATTCAGCTTATCAGACTGTCTTAATTGCATCAGTTTATAGAGAGTAAAGAATGCACAAAAATACAGTTAAGGTTAGAATGTGGAAGATATCCTAGTCTAATGAAATTGAATAGAAGATCAAAAAAGCCCCCAGTGTTTTTCCCACATGGTGTGAAAATGAATGCAAGGCATTTCTTAGAAAGAATGAAATATATGCAGTAGAACTCTGCACGGCACACAGTTAATCATAAAAGACTAAAAAGGAAAAGCAATGAAAAAAATACATTTTACATCATAACAGCTTAAAATTTATCTCCAGAGTGATTTGTGCATAAGCCATCATATTTCTCAAGCAGTAACTATGCAGTTGATTTTCTTCAATACTGCTGCAGCTTTTAACAGAAAGGTAAACAATACCTTAAACTTCACATATTATCCATAGTATAGTTCAGTTATTGTGTTTAGACATAAACCACCTTAAAAAAAAATTTGTATATATATAAATCAGCTGAACAGAAGGGAAATGTAATTATGCCCTTCAGAAATGTAACATACATCTTAACTCCTGGCTTGCTCATGAACAGTAATAAAGAATTACATCTGACAAAAACAGTCTGAAGTGTTGTTGATTTTTCTATAACATTTTATAACTTGAGCATAAAAGATGAGGTTTCTTGTAGCTCCTAGTAGGGACCTGGATTTAATGACAAATGTATTGCCTTTAAACAGTGCAGAGTTTCTTGGTAAGTTCTTTCCACTAGAAATCACATTACATCAGGACAGAAGCAATAAAACATTTTTCAGCTCCTGATTGTAATAATAAGTAATTTTTAATTTGTTTCATTGAGAGTTCTACTGAAATGTCCTTTTACTACTTTAATTCAAAAACTTTTAAACAGAATGTTATTTGGATGAATTGCCCCTTTATTTCATCAAATGCTAGTTTGGATGGAAACTCCATTCTCTGCATTTAGATACTGTCTTTATTAGTAATTCTTTGTTCCAAAATGCTTCCTTCTCTGCACTCCTACCTAGTTCTATTTCATTCTTCCCGATAGCATAGATTTGAGAGGATTGTTTTACTGCCTTCTTAGCAGCAGCCCAGATAGCTTTTTACCACGCATAAAGGCACCTTGATAAAATTGGGAAATCCATTTTCTACTAGAATTCTTATCAACTCTATTACATCAAATGCCAATTACATCAGTAGCCTTCTACCTGGTTTCTGTGTTTCTTGGGCAGCTTTCGCTGAAGCCCCTACACCATATGAGAGCTTGCCTTCTTAGTTGGCAGCAAAGACCCTCTAAGATACTGTTAACAATAATGTTGGCTCTGGGATTCTTCAAAAGGATACAAAGATGAAGGTATTGCTCTATACAGAGGCTTGCCTAGAAGGCTGACCATGAAGAAAATAAATTATTTTAACAATATTTATAAATAGTTGAATAGTGTACATTCACTGTAAGTAAAGTATTCAATGATGTTGCAGGTCGGTTGCAGTTTGCCTGAATGCATAGTTATTCCACTGAGTCAGTGAATGCCTGTTCTGCTGAGCTACTTTAATAACACAAGAAGGCTTTTTAATAGTTTTGGCAAAAGGAGACATATTAGCATTCAAAGACTTGGAGTTGTAAATAGATACAAATATCTCAATTTTTAGGGATCTCTACTGTTGGTCAACTCCCTATTTCCACTATCTTTGCTTGTATGTAGCCTCATAGAAATAAATGCCTTTATTTCATGCCTTTTTGAGATAAACTCTGTGCCTTGTCCCCAAATAAAGCATTCTATAGATTTTCTTCACTAAGTATCTGTCCAGGTCCTGTTGTAAGTAGCTATGGCCCTCCTTAGGCTCCAATTCCAGTATTACATGCTTGTAGCTCTGTGGCAATTTACCCATGCATGAGGCCTTGCACAGCAGCATGTTTATGTTCCTGTAATTGTTTCAGCATTCTGCCTTGTTTGTGACCTGCAGAGAATGGGCAGACAATTTGGTTATTTCTATCCTCCGTGTTTGGGAAGTAGGATTTTAAGAAGTCTCTTGTGTAATTGGCTCACACATGCCAGGCACTTGTCCACTAAATCAATCCAATGTATTTCTCTCCATTTTCAAGATGCAAGAGTATATGCACAAATCAACGGGGTTGACATGAATGCAATGACAAAATCTGTCCTGTGCTCCGAGGCGAGTGACACACAGATACATTTTTTCAACAATGCATGTTGGAAACAAGAATCAAGTGCCTTGCAAGCAGATCTGTAAGCATACTCAAGTAGCCTGACTTTACTAAGAAAAAATTCTAAAGAGAAAAAGTAAGCTGTAAAAACATCATCTAGCTTAGCATTATAATCTCAAAGCTGCACTGAGCAGAAAGAAAATAGACAACCTAAGGAAACAGCTGCCTGCAAAACATATTAAATAGGCATGGTGCCAGAAAGGGAGCATGCTGTTTATACTACATGGTTCTTAATAATAACTAAGGGAATTCTCTTCAGCAGTATCAGAGTGAAAAGATAGAAAAGATTTTTAAAAAAGTTTAAAATCAAGATTTGAAATGCACATGTGCTAACTGTATAGCATAATAATCAGTAAAATTCTGCCATTAATAAAAAGCAAGTAGGCAAAAGTTACAAGAGAGAAAAGCTCCTGGAGGGTGGTTGAAATTGAAACAAACTTCATAATTCAACTTAGAGAACAGGTAGCTTGTGGATCTCACTCTCAAATATCAGCAGTCATTTTACAGACACAATTAATTCCAACTTGCAAGAAAGACAAGTGATTCAGCGCCATAAGCCAAAACTGTGTGCTCTATTTCTACCCTAAAATGTGTTCCCTTTTCACTTAGTTATACACTGCCATTGATATGGTCATCCAGGGAATATGAAACTATTTGTCACACCTCATCTACATGTACAATGTAAGAAAAAACAACTTAGAACTAGGTGAGATTCCTTCTCGTCCTTATTCCTGCTTCACTGTATGTACTATCTGCACTTTCTCATTGTTACCTGTAGTTGCATGTTAGCATAAACACACAAGCAATTATAATCTCATTTCACATGTTTTATTAGTATTTTTTAAAATATTAGAAGCCTAACGGAACATCCACAAGTACTTCCACACTCCTGGGTTTTAGGTCCCTAGAGGCCACACTTCCCCATTACACTTAACTGTGAGATTGTTCCTCTAGAAAGTGAATCATGGGAGCCCGGCACTGAAGCATGTTGAATAACGTCGGGAAGAAAATTCTCTTCACTAACCACAGAGGTGGTCTCCCAGTTTCTGCACCTGCACACTGTGCTGCCTAAGTTGCAACGGTACTGCATCAAAAACACAGAATAAGAAAGAAGACCCTTCCACCTCAAGCCCCAAATTCCCCGCCCTTCCGACTACATTTTCAAACACGAGCCTTGAAATGATAAAAAATGTGATGCATATTTCCTTTTTCAGTCTCAGTCCTGTACACTGCAAGAACCTGCAACCTCATGGGAATGGGCTTTCCAGGGTAATTCCAAACGTAAAATTAATTACAGTGAAGGACCTTCAAGGTTTTTTTTATTGGGTTAGATTATGATTGAGTGACCATATTAGAAGTTACAGCTGAATGCAGAGAATTGCTGAGATACTTCTCCATCTACACTCATTCTATTTTCATTCATGTTAACATGGCTTTTCTGGGTATAAGGGAGGCTGAGTCAAGATTTATACAGTTGTGCTTAATCAATTATTTTTACCTATCACCAAGTATCAATATCTGGATTTTTGTGTGTGACAGCAAGCATGTTACCAAATGATGTCATATGTTATTTAAGGAGTTTCTTAACAGTTTTGTTCCAGTTTGTCATGGTCCACACAGAGTGGACTCGTGATGGTTCATTTACTATGATCTCAAAGCACAAAAAAAATCAAGGTGACCACTCCAAGGGGTTATGCTTCAATTAAACAGCACAATTTTATTGTTTGCCCATGAAATGGCTTGTGATTCATAGAAAGACAGAAAGGGAACAGAAGATAAAGTAAAAAGAAAAGGAAAGAGGATTATAGCTACCACCATGTGTCCAAGGCGTCCCTATGGTCCCAGGTCCAGGCAGCATCCCGCCGGTCCTTCCGATCGTCGTGATCCTTGGTGGGGAAGATCTCCCAAGTTGGGTTGCTAAGAAGCCATCTTCTATGCCAAGCAGCACACCTTGCTCCTCCTCTGGTCCACGGGATTGTTGGCAGCCTCCGCCTTCTCAAGCAAGGTTACCACGCTTGTCCAAAGAGGAGTGCCCGAGGCATGGTTTGCCTTAGAGGCGGGTAGCTTCAGACCAGGAGGAGTGTTTTGGTGTTATAATGATATTAGAATGAAGAAAGTTCACCTGAAGTTTATGTTTTCTGGTTTGTTGCTATGACAGTGATTGCGATCCATCTTCTGGACAGTGGTTATGCGGCCTTTTCGTAGTTGTTCCTTTCAGTCCCAGGTAGCAGGGAGCAGCACAGTACTCCTTGTATAGTGCAGTTCCCCTTCCCAGGTGTTTGCATCTTGGTGTCCATGAGGACCACTTTCCATCTCCAGGTCTCTGTTGGCAATGTTGAGACAATATTGTTCTCTTTGGACCGACTCTTACAACACCAAACACACTTTCTACTGTTATAAGTATTTCAGGGCAACAGTTGGTTTCTGTTGAGTTGTCTACACTTAGGACCAGCCCAATCAGTTTTGGCACAATATTAATGCAAACTACTGGTCCCTTCTGACATCCTTTGTAGTAAAGGCTGTATGCACGGCAAGTAACCAAAATCATAATTCTTAAACCATACCATCTACATCCAGTTAACCTAATATGGTTACGTTAGACATAACGGGCATAAATTTTGCTGAGGCTTGTGTCCTTCTTTAACATGTATAATGGCATAGTTGCCTTTACAGGAAAAAGAGCAGCTACAACATGAGCTGCTCCATGAATTCTGCCAGCAGCTTGAGGAGGTCAGTTCTCCCTCCTAGCTGACATCAGTGGGGGTTGCTGTCGCGAGAGGCTAGTGCTATTTATAGAATAATCAGATCCCAGTCACAGGTGGAGAAATCACTAGGTTAGGAGAATGACATCAGCTAGTCTATTTAAACCTGTAAGGTGTTTTACAAAGGACAGCTAGGGAAGCAAACCACATGGGATGACAAAGTGGACATATTGTTTGATGGTTTAGGAAGGAGGCAAATAAGCCATCAGCTCATTGCACCTCATATGACATGACTGAGCCATATCCAATGATTCCTTCTTGCCTCCTCTCTGAACTGCTGAAGAGAACCGGATCTCACCAGTCTGTTCCAATACTTATGGTGACCATCAACCCTGCTTAAAATGCTATTGGAATACCATGTAAACCATGATACTCAAACAGCATTTATATAATTGCGATTTATTGTACAGTAGGCAACAAGCTATATATTCCTAGGCAGTAGAGAGATACGCCTTTTGTTCCCAGTCATCTTGTTCCCCAGTAGCAAGTGGATATCACAAAGGCAAGAATAGTGAGATTATGGCTGGGAATGTGGATGTGGTACAGCAGCATGTTGGAATGTCTGAGTTACATAAGCTTTTATGGTAGAAGTTTTTCGAGGACATGCATTTGAATTTTTTTTCCTAGTCATGTTCTACACATCTCAATTTAATTTCATTTCCCATAGCAGTTTCAGCCAAAACACAGAAGCATATAGGTGAAAATGTACAAGAATATGTTAATCCAGTTTTTGAGTTTAACAGGATTACATGAACTGAATGTTTCTCTCATTCCCCTCACAGGGGGGATCTGTCACGTAACTCAGAGATGACTAAAATTTCACTTGAAATTTTCTTCGAGCCGCACCTCATGAACAGCTACACAACTGAAATACGAGCTAAACCCCCTATGTACTTCTTAGAATCTATAAGGCATAACGCTAACAGATCATGGGAGATTTAAAACATTCTCTGCCTATTATATGGATCTTTTTTCAAATCATCAGAGCTCTAATGCTGCCTTTTATCACAAGTATGTGTGTTTGAGTTGACAGAACACAATGAAGAAATATGAATAGAAGAAAACTTCACTCCTGAAGTTCTTCAAGCATCCTGCAAAGCATGATCACAGGGTATTACAAATTGTGCTCCTAACCTGGTTAACAAACTGTATGTGAAGAATATGTACTGCATGTATGGAATAATGAGAGGGATACATCACTGGTGATTCGTGAAACTTGGTTGTTACATTGACCATGTCTGTTTGTGACCTTGTTCAGCAGTACATTTTCCCCTATGATCTGCTAATAAAACAAGAAAAATACCTTGAAGTTTCTAATGCCACCTTTGATATTTATTAACTGTCCTCAGTTAAGGGATTCAATAGGTGTGAAGATATTTGTCCCACAGTAAAATCTGGGTTTACACCTATTTTATCAAAGAATTGGTGCAACTACTGATTTTAACAGACTTGGGATTATACCCCAGATATTACAGTGTTGTGGTGCATCTGGACAACAAATAGGATGGCTGAGCTTCCCTTTTCTGGCTTTGCAAAGCCATTGTTACTTTCGGATGGGCAGAATGCTTGAAAACATACTATGAAAGTGCCCCCCCTCCCCTCTCCATTTTGCAATACTTCAATAGCCAAGAGGTGTTTCCAGGCTATTTCTAAATACAGCTTAATGGAATGTCCAAGTAAAGGAAGGTTAATTTAAAGAAATGAAACGTGTAAGTATTAGACATAAACTAATATAGGCTGATCATTTTCCAACACTTCATTTACTTCATTTAACATTTACCAGGGTAGTATAGAACAGTATGAATGTTCTGTTCTTTCCTGAATTTCAAGTTAACACAAAGAGAATTGTAGAGTTCCACTGAAGTCCTCAAACACACACAAATTTTAACCATTAAATTTTCTGAAAGAAGCAATTTATCATAATCAGGGAAGAGTCCAAAGTCCATTTCAGAAGATGACAGTCATACATGCGTATTACCATGTGACTGTATTTGAAAGTTTTATTTACAGGATGCTATTCCCAGCCCTTTGACATGTCTGGTGAGGACACACTACACTTTATAGTGCAAATCTGCCCTCTAGTGGTAAAAAAATACCACATCAATTCTACAGAAAAATCCTTAGTTAATCCTGATGTAATGGAAGTCAATTCATTGTTGTTTTACCACAGCGTCCAGTAAGTAAAAAATAATTAATGAAACAAAAATTTGAGCAACGGAAACTGAGGGTATGTAAGCCTATTTATATCTGATAATTCTAGTACGTTTCTCCCGCAGTAGAGGATCAGTGTTTTGTAATACAGAGATAAAATATATTTGAGGTAAGGTGGGTAATCATAAGAAATTTAACAAAAAATACCTCATTTACTGCGGGTGCAAACTGTGCAGGGGTTTACCAGGTTTGAATCAGCAAGCTTGACAACTTGCAAGACTGGAATGTCAACTCCCACTGCACATGCACGTTATTACTCATCAGTAACATTTATTTCCCTTTAAGCTAGGAAGTAACCATAGAAATAGGAGATAGGAATGTCATTAGATCATTTTAATCATTGCCGAGTTACAAATGTCCTCGCCTAAGTTTTGAAAAGAGACTTCAAGGAAGACTGGAGAGAAATACTGCACAATTGAATTTACAGAGTCTACTTATTTCGCTTTGTAAACCTTATTATTAGCTCCTGAAATCATGATTGTGTTTAGATTAGGCTGAGTAGCACAACTCTGTTTAAATATTCAGTTACATCATTCTTCATTTTAGTAATTCACATATAAATGAGTGTTCACTTATAAATACTGGTAGATTCAATTACACCAGCATGGCCATGACTCCTACATGTCAGTACTTGCCTGAAACACATACATGGGGCTAAGGAATGAACTGCTAGTTTCCAGTTCATGAAGTAAAAGCTACCCAAAACTGGCTATTTTAATATTCAGACATTTAGCAGCAGCTAGGTGTGCATTTTCAGCTGAGGGCACAGAGAGGAGGGTAATGACCAGATCTGCTACAGCCTGCATCATACCTGATGCTTGAGATCATATTGGCAGGATAAAAGTGAGTTTTATGAGGAATTAAGAGGATTTAAGTGACTTAAGAAATATAGAGGGTTCCCTTATACCAGTGGATTCATATATTTGGTGGGTTTCTCAGATGTTCAGTAAAAGAAAGATTAAGAGTGGACAAAGAGTAGGTTAACACACCAAATAACATTGCACTTCATGATAAACCGAGCCTTCCTAGAGTACATTGACTTTAATTGCCAGTCCTTGAACCTGGGAAGACAAGGCATACAACAACTTTCAGGAACTCTCTTTCTAGACACTGCAGTGAAAGACTTAATGTCAGTTGAAGCCCCAACTCTGACTCATTCAGCTGTGCAAATACACAGCTGTATAACCTGTGTACCTGCCAGTCAAGAACACCTATAAACAGCTAATGCTTTAGCACTTTCCCCCTGCCATGCTTTTGCACTGCAGCAGCATGCAATTTTTCCTCACTGCGTATTAGTTCTTCTTATACTGTAACTAGGCAACTGCCCTATCTAGAAACCAACTGATCCTTGCCCCAAACAGCTACCAATCTAAGGACCAACGTGACAACAGCTGAAATTAATTAACAGAGTGTGGGAGACAGACAAATTGGTCTACATAACAGAAGCTGTCTCAGTGCAGCAGCTGCCAAACTAGCAAAAATGATCTATCCTGGCATGGTGCAGAGGAAGATCTACTGGGGGATTCAGAGGGGGCAACAAGGTTCTTTTGTGTTTGTACAAAGCTCCTTGCATTTTGCAGTACATGCAGATTCCTGTTATGACCAGGTTGCTGTACAAAATCAATCAAAGTTCTATGCTAAGTGGACACATGTGTTTTGTTTTGTGAACAGAAAAAAGGTTGTTACTGGAACTAGGGCCTGGGGAAGCAAGTTGTTTAGTTCCCTAAGAACAAAGTACCTTGTTGTTGTGTCCCAGGCATACCTTAGACGGGCACTGTACAAGCTTCTCCTGATATTTCTACCCACAGGATTATTCTACAGAACGGAAACTGCAGTAATAAATCAAACCTAGCTTGGCTCAGGATTATGCAGCAATGTCAAGGGATACCAATCCAACTTAATTCTACTTAAATCCAACAGTACTTATACCAGGACTGATGTTAAGTTCAAACACACAGATTTTTAAGAAAATCTGAGACCCAAGTTAAGAAAAAATGAAGATTATTTCCTATGGAATCAGTACTACAAACCAAAGTTCAGATAACTTACTTGAATTTTCCAACTGGACTGTCCAGGACAGTTAATGTGGTAAGGGAACAGAAGCATCTGCAGTTCCCTGGCTGGCCTGTGTAGATACACATGGTAAGAGTACAAGGAAATCTCATACTCTGCCCTCATAAGGTGATGATGTAGCTCAGTTCCAAATTGCACAACACTTTTTTTTAAACAAAGGGTTGCCAGTTCTAGTCATCCC
>JAVJGJ010000054.1:49977090-49987212 GCA_035590215.1 Microhierax caerulescens | reverse complement strand
GCTCTTACTTAGAAGTTCCATTTATCTTTCTGGATATCATCTATTCAACAGACTAGGAGGTCACCCACAGCATAGCACTTGACCATAAAAAACTTTACTTTCCTCAGTCTTCAAGTGAGAAATAGAGGGGAGGGAACTTAACACTGTGAGTACACAAATAATAGTATGTGCAGCACAGGAAGCAACTGTTGTTGTCCTTGCTCATTGTTGTTGGAGAAAAATAAGACCCTGTGAATTAAGAAGCACTTACTTCAATCTTGGAAGTGTCGAAGGTCCAAATAGTGGAAAAGGCAGATCCATTGTCTGTTCTGAGCTCAGCACACTTCTCCACTTTAAAATGAGTTAAAACCCAGGTAAATTCTTTCCACTCTCTGTGAAAGATGTGTCCTAAATTAGAGTATGTAGTGCAACATTGTAACTACAGATTTTCTGATTCTCCCTGCAGTAAGTATGTAATGCCTCTACAACTGATTGCTTTTGTTCCTAGTGAGACAACTCTTTACTATGGCCTTTACTAGAAGTTCAAATTTACAATACCTATCTTATTGGAAACCTAAATTTAGTTTGGTATGCTTTTTTTTATTTACAGTGACTGTAAAGACAACATCTTACATGCTTCCCTATTCCAAGAGAATAGATGATTATATATAATCTATTTATGGAATAAAAGATAGTTACAAAAACTCTCTATTTTTTCCTTTTGGAGAAAAATCACTGCAATAGCCCCCTAAAAACCCCGACCCAAACCCAAAAATATATTGCCCCAGGAAAATATATATTTGTTTGAAAATAAGAGGAATGAAAGAAAAATCAGGCGAAGCTATGTTTTGCAGTTGAGGAGGTATTGCTCTTTCTGGTGGGCAGAATGAAGTAAATGTTAGACTTTTATCAGTTTCACATTTGTCAGGTGACATACGTTTTAGGAGGTGTGTGTAAATGTCCATTCACTCATCTTGTCACCTAGGAGCCAGCTACTGCATAAGAAAAAACTGGTCTTCAGAATTCCTTGATCCGGACTTGATCGGGGACAACCTTTTCTAGGTGACCCTCCTTGAGCAGGAGTGTCAGACAAGATGATCTGCAGAGGTTACTTCCAATTATTCAGCAATTCTGTGATTTTGGTAGTGGATTGAAGTATCAAAAGACAGTGAAAACCGTGTTCTATTGTTTTTTTAAAATGCTCACAATCAGGGTAAAGTGAGCCTCCATGTTGTAAGCACAAGTACTAGCACAACATAAAGAAACATGTTAAATGTGTGTGTGTGAGTCTAAATCTGATTTGTTTTTCCTTCTCCCCTGCTGCCTACCTAGAAAAAGGAAGTAGTACTTTCAAAGTAGACCAACAAAATGACAGCTGGTAAAGTATGATCGGTCAATGGAAAAATTGTTGACTTTCCTGAAAACACTGTCTGTAGAACAAAATGTTATTGCAGTCTTATGCTATTTTTCTAATTTGTTATCTTTTCCAGTCTCGTTTCCCATGTTCTAGGACTTCAGATCATCACCTCTGACAAAACCTCTACCTCATAACTTTCATTACATATGCGAGTTGTAGTTTAGTCTTTTAAAGATAGGTGGTTTAGTCTTTTAAATAGCGTTTTATGATTTCTGCTTTCTTCTTACTTTGTGTGGTGTGAATGGTAAATTCGCTTTCATGTTCTTTTATTGAAGGTGATAGGCTTTGTTCAGAACTACAGTTGTATTCCTGCTTAACAAAGCATAAGGTATGTGAGATAAGTGTGGAGTTACAGGGTTGCTGCCAAGGGCAGGTTGCCTGAGGCTGTCACATAGGAAGCCATCTTGATCAACAGAAAGTAGCATTATCCTTACAAATAAGTATAGAATAATAGTGAAATGATAGTACTGCTGTGGTTAAGATTGAGATGAATTTGCCTGTTCAGTTGCAGAGTTTTTCCATGCTCTAAATGCAAAATGTGTTCTAAGATTATCTTGAAAGTGGCTGTTTTTTATTGGGAATGGATTATTGTGAGCTGCCACATTTAAAGAGCAAGAGAATCACAAGTTACAGTGATTCTTGGCCCAGAGGGTGGCAAGACAAGAGATATAAAAGGAATGAGGAGGCACTCTAGTACCATGTTCAGTTCTGATTTAGGGGTGTGTGAAGATACACATTTAAGGTTCACATTGTTCCAGTAGTTAATTTCAAAGTGTTTCACCAAACTTTAGAGAGACTTCAGTAATAATAAGAACCATCCTGAGACTGATGGTATATTTCTAAAGTCATAGCTTTTGCATGTGGCTGAGGAAGTGTTTGTCTGAGCTGAGCATTAGTGCACACTTGCATGTCTGACATCACTGACTGGGTTGCATTGGGGTGTTTGTTCCAGGTTTTGCTGGGTCACATTGAGTTGTTTGTTTGAGGTTTTGTTCCTAACACAAAGTAGGTATCTTGCTTTTAGTGTTCTTATGCATATGGCTAGTGCCTCTACAAATGTGAAAAATATATGGGGTGATCCTGACTAAAAGGTTGTCCTTTGAAAACAATATTGAGAGAGTTTCTTTGAAGCTTAAGGGAAAAGTTTGGAGGCTTTTTTGGTTTTATTTGTTTGTTCTTGTAGAGGGTGTAGTTTACTTGTTGCAGACTTTTCATCATTTTCTGAAGCGACGATTGACAGAGGTAAGGTTCTGCATAGGCTGAACAATTATAACTGAAGTCCATACAGAATGCCTAAGTAAACAGATATGAAAAAAACCTTTTAACACAAGTGTCACATTTTCTTTGATTAAAGGAATTGTGTTCTCTTATTTATATGCACATAGTCTAAATTTGTTAGGGACAGTGTTACTATTAGGGATTTTCATAAACACCTCAATAAGCATTTAGCTTAGGGGAAGTGCATTTGTGAAATCATAGATATGTAATTTCTGTGTTCGGTTATGTGGATTTTTCTTGCAGAGAGAAATGAATGCTTATTATAATAAGCAATTCTAATATTCCTATAACATCTTCATTAGGTAACGGGTTTCTGAAAGGGTAAATGCGGATAATATTTTGCAGAGAACCTTTGGTGTACAGCTTAATAAATTGTACCGTTTGACAGCAATGATACATTTTTAGCAGATTCGATATTAGAGTTTTCAAGTATGAAGCAAGTGTAGAGTTTGATTGGCTGACTTTACCTAACCAAACATGACTTTTGACTTCTATTGAAAGAGGCCTGGCACTTTCCTGTGCTGTACACATGGTCTTTACTGTCCCTTTAATCTGCAAAATAGTGATCCCCTCTAATATTTGAAGTGGTTTCTGTGTAAAAGGTGAGATGATGTTGATTTAATTTCCTGATACTTTCCTGATATTTAGAGACTTAAGTAGGTGAGCATAGTATCTTTGAAGGATTTCAGCTGTGCAGTGTCAGCTTTAGCGAAGTATGGTGACATAGTTATTGTTTGAAATAATTATAGTTTACGAAAAGTGTTTTGTGTTGTTAAAGAATTTGATTTGCATGAAAGATGTTACTGATTTATTTTTCATCTTCAGATAAGCATGAAGTATGAGTAGGGATATTTTTGCCTATTTTGCAAATACAAAATAACTCCAGACTAATCTGCACTGCTGCAGAAGTGGGGTATTGGGACATAAACTCTCTGCAGTGTAGCTCATTGATTTTTGAGTGTCTGATTAAAGTAAATTACATCAATCACTGGGG
Organism: Microhierax caerulescens; assembly: GCA_035590215.1. Lineage (NCBI taxonomy): Eukaryota > Metazoa > Chordata > Aves > Falconiformes > Falconidae > Microhierax > Microhierax caerulescens. The sequence goes on along the minus strand of JAVJGJ010000054.1, from coordinate 49,983,544 downwards.
TGGCAGTGTAGAAATATGGAAGTGGTGTAATAGTAGTAATCATTTCCATAATGAAAAAGTCAGCTTTAAGAATGTGTGTAGGAGGAAAATGTTTTCCAAGAACTAACTACATTTGAATATCATTTCATCTAAATAGAAGACACCTCCATATGACTGATATTTTCATTCTTAGTAATCACTGACATTCTTTGTCAGTGATTCTGTTTGGTTGTGTTTGGTTGTGATTCTGTCTTTTGAACATTGGCCTGCTAAGTTTTATTTCCATACACAAAAAAATAAAAATAATATGCTTTATTCTGCTTTTCATTTTGTTCTATGATGAGTCCAATATTTTCAGAGCTTGTTTGTCACTTATTTTCATGGTCAGCCTGGCAATTATGACTACATAATTTTTCACTGTGATTTACTAAAGCTTTTTTAATGGTGAACAGGGCTGGTTTGCTTAATTCTTTCCCTCCCAATCAGTATGTGGCTGATAAATATAGCAGTCAAAAAGCAAAACCTTAAAATCTGCTACTTTAAAAGACAAATTAGAATTAAACAAGGTACTAATTTCTTCAAAATAATTTTCATGAGATGTTAGGAAGTTTATTTTTTTAATGACAAATTTATTGTATTAAAGACTTAGAGTAATTGGAAAAGATACAAACCTCTCTACTTAATAAGTCTTTTACAGTGTTTGGTTAAGGAAAATCCAGATTGATTCAGTAACACATCACAACTCTTGTGTGTATCTTTTGTGGGGAAATCAGATGTTGAATATGAAAGTGGGTGGCATCTGGCTTGATGCAGTTGGTAAACTTAATGTAGTGTTGTTTCAAAGGCTATTTTATAATGCTCTGCCATTGTACCTGTCAGTATAGAATCAGAAAGTAGCCAGTGAAATAGTAAATCAGTTTGAAAATCCTACACCTTGGGGAAAATGCAGAAGCTTGTAGAAGGCCTATGATTATCTGATTTTTCTGGCTCAAGTTCGTGTTTACAATAAATTTGAAATAGATACCAGAAGTGTACTTTTAGTCTTCTACTTTCAGTCTTAGTAAGCAGACATCTTAAGCCTTATTACAATTTGTCAATAGGACTTTGCAGATAAGATAATCAAGGTTAAATACCCCTAATAGAAAGTCCATATTGTTCATCTGTGCTAGGTATCACTGATATTTTGATTGCTTAAACTTGCCCCGTGATAGCAGGCAAATATGAATGATTCCAGATAATTAGAAGGGAATTTCACACAACTAAAGACTCTACCATTTATCTGGAAATGAGATTTTAATGAGCTATGCAACTTAGGTTATGATGGCGTAGTTGTTGTGAATATTATCCAAACAAATTTAGACTCAGGAGACAGCATATGAAGGAAAACACATAATATAATAGTGAATCTAAATAATTTTAATGGTTTGATACTTATGCCTACTGTAACCTGAACTGTTCCCTAACTTAGGGTCAAGCCCTAAGGTGCATGGCTCTTTCTATTGACTGTTGCTTACTTTACTTGCTCTTTTAAATTCCTTTTAAGTGGAGACGATGAACAGTAGTTCAGTTAATGCTTAATGAAAGCATAGGAGAAATATAAGTACTTGAACTGTATAAGGTTGTTTTGCACAGGAAAGAAAAGGTAATATATTGTGGTTTTGTTAGAGATAATGCTCACTTTGAAGGACATAAGTGGAGTATGTTGCAAAATCTTAGATAGTTTTCTTTGATATTTTAAAGTTTAAATTTATAATGACTCTGGATAAAATTAGGTCTTGCTACTCCCTTGGACTTCGTATTCTGCAACAGGTCTTATAATGTTCTAAGTGTGAAAAAAGGATGGGGTTGAAAGGCTTTTTACTATACACCATACATTTTTATTAATCATAAATGTAAGAATTAACACTTCACAATAACTTTTATTTTCAGTTTGTGCAGAGTGTGTTATATATGTGCATGCATGCATTCACTCATGGTTTTAGGTGAAAATTCACCAGGTGTTTTAAAGAGATATTTTGTTTTTCTATCTTATCTTTTAACTTGCATTTTTCTGGATGAAATTAGCCTAATTCTAACTTGATTTTTTTATTTTAGAAACAGTTTGTCAAACTGTGTTTTGAAAAATCTATAAATATGACGACACCAAAATTCTTAAGTGTTTTGGAAAGCAGTAAATTAAATGAAGTATCACGTTGCTAAGAAAGTAGAATTTAGTCATCAAAGACCTGTAGCCACTAGGACCAGCTTCTATTTGACAATAAAGAATGTGAAATAATGATTTTTATTGATTCTCAACAATTAAACATTCTAAAACACTAGAAAAGTGTCTATGTTTTGACATTTATTTTTTATTTTTTAAAACATTTACCTGTTAAAATTTCAAACAAAAATAGATGCAAAAGTGTTACTGTTATTTGTTAAACATCCTTCTTTATCTTTCTTCCTTTTTTGGGGGGACTACCAATTGTAGTAAAAGTATTTGCTGTCATTGCATGCAGGATTTTAATAGTGGTATTTGCAACTGGTATAGCATGTAGGTTGTTAGTTTTCATTTGAACTGTAATATATGTTCATGCTGCTGATCACTGCTCTAAGCTGGTGACATTACTATTTGACACTAACTTCAGGATTGAGAAGTTTTATTCAATATTTGAGGATATAAGAGAGAAATGTTGACTGGTCCTAACAGATAGTGCCACAGTTAGCTCACAACAATTACCATGTTGAAAAGAAGATAGGAATTTTTGAAGAGCATCAGTGAAGAAGCTCAAAAGAAATTATAGTCATGCCTGATAACAACAGAAAGTGTTTTCTCACATTCTAGAAGATCTAACAGATGAAACCTTGTTTATTGAAGTAGAGGAGCTGATAAATTACTGTAAAGCTTCTGGAAAATGTAACATTGTCACTGTCACGGTCGTTAGTGGAACATAGCCAATGTGATTGTGTATCCTGAATAGCTCTTACTTCAAACTCAGTTGCTTTTGATTTTCACATTCACTGTGGGAGAATGAGAAGTGAAAACACAGACTAATTGGTAAGAAGAACTTTCAGTATGATAGCAAGATCATTTCTAGCATTGTATCTGCTGAAGCAATATTAAGGTGTGATTAATTACCATGCTGTGACATCCTTTCAGGTACATTTACTTTTGCATATATAGGCTTATTAAGCCAGAAGTAAAGAGCTGTAGGAAAGATCAAGGGAAAAAAAACCACCATGGGCATGGATTATGTTGAGTTGTTTGCAATTATCAAACATTAGAAAATTAAGAAGGATTAACTGTTATTATAAAATAAATAATTAAGAATTATTATAAATCAGAGAGAAAAAAAATTATATGTTAAAATATTGCAAATGTTGCAATTAGTTTTCCATTCACTATACACAACATTACTCAACCGTAGCATGAGTTTTGTCTGCAGAAAAGGCCGGACTGTATTATTAGAGGGCTTGTGCACACAAATATGAAGAGATGAATGCAAAAGGAGCCTTTCTTCTTTTGAGTTTGATGTGTCCATGCAGGATCCAGCTGTTCTGGCAGTCTTTCATCCACAGGGGGGGTTACAGAAAGCAACGAGCAATTTTTACATTGTAATGGAATGATGTGATAATTTTGAACATCTGACCCTGTTTAGGGTGACTAGAAGCTTTTAATGAAGGCTGGAATAGGGTAGAAATAACCAAATTGATATTGTTTTGACCTGTGAAATGTAGGATTTAAAGAGAAACACAGAAGTGCACTGTAGCTGGAAAACAGCTGAATTAATAAGTAAATTGTGAATTGAGAATGTATCATACCAATATAATTTCTCAAAATAGCACATCTTTTAGGAAACTATTTCAGCACTTACAAATCAGGTGGTAATTTCAGAACTTCTGGTTAGATTTCTACTAAGTACCTTTTGTGTCAGAGCACTTTTTTGACCATAACATGCCTCTTTATGTGAAGCCTTCTGGCTAGTTAAGGATTTGTATCATACTTTAATCCTTTTTTCATGGAGGAGTTCATGTGGAATGTGTTCTCAGAAGTTTAGAAAATGTCTATTATATGAATCACATTGTCTCAGTGGAATAAAAAGTAGTTGAAGTGTGGTCTACATCAGCCTCTTGTTTTGTAGTCATATGAATCAGTGTTAGGGTATTATATTATTCATACCATGAAGCTGGTGCAGTAGAATTAAGCTTTTATGTTACATGTTGGAAAAAAGTTACCTATTTGTACCTGGACAATTGATCTGCAATGTTGTAATGGAAGGCAATCCGTAAGTTTGCCATTTACTTTAAAGTTCACTAACTTGCTCTAGTTTTGAATGTGATTTAAAGGAACCAAAACAAAACAAAACGCCCCAAACCTAAATTATTTCTCTGTATGTATGGACAAAAAATATTAGTACTTTATATCTGTGATATTTAAAGAAATTTCCAATTGTTTTTACATTTAAAAAGAAGACAGGCTTTCTTCTGATTGATAACTGCAAGGCTAACACACTAAGAATAGAACCAAACAATTGAGAGTATTTGCTATAAGCCATAATAACAAGAAAGTGATCTGTAAAGTATTTGGTATTATTAATTTGTACTATCGTAAACATAAATACTCTTGATTATGGACAAGAAACCTATTGTTTAGGCAAGGTGCCAATAGGAACAAAGTGATTATCCCTGATGGAAAATACTTACAAATAAAGGTGTACATATAAATGTAGAAGAGATGAACTATATGGTTTCAAAATACAAGGAAACCACGAGACCGCATTATTTTGTGTTGATAGGTAACGGTTTTAGTATGCTCGTGGTGTGGTGTCTTCAGTCTTTGTTGAGCGTCAAAAAGAGCATTCAAGGCTGGATTTGAAGAGGACAGTAAATGTTTCCAAAGACTGCTTTCCAGTATGAGGTGTATCAGAAGAGGGTGCAAAGGTGCTTATTCCAGAACACTTGTGCAAGTGTATGGTGGAAGTGGGCATTACTGCTATAATTCAAAGACCAGATTCAGTCTTTCAGTACTGGATGAGACTTCAGGGACAGGGTGACCCAAAACCCTAAAAGCATTACACTGGTTTTCTTACTCAATAGAAACAGACTAGAGTCAGCAAAAGATGCAGAGAGGGATGGCAAGGTCAGAAACAGGGTAAAGACACTGTCTTTGACAATTGGAGAATGAAGTCTTTGCTGAAGTTTCATCCTTATACTGTAATTGACAGAGGTGTGAAGGCTCATCATATACACTATGATGTAAGCCTGTTGTACCTTTTGACAGGACTAACAAAAGACTGCCATTGGTATTCTTAACATATTCTAGCAGCAGGAAAAATAATTTTCTTCGCTACTCTCACACCTTGCTTCTTATCTTTATGATAAATATTTGATTCGAAGAATGGGTGGTTGGTGCTGCATATGAAGCTGAATGGGGATACACTATGGAAATAAGATTTTGAACTGGCAAATGATTGTAGGAAGCCCACAGACAAAATAAGAATACACTTGATAGAGTAAATGCAGCTGGGATTGTGGATCTCTCATGCGTAGTTTCCACTGGTTGAGGTGACTGTACGAACCATTTCATGGCCTTGTTTTTTCTGATTCCTTAATGATTCCCTTAAGCCACAGATGGAGGTGTTATTAGAACTCTTCTGTTCCTGACACAGTCTTAGTTCACAATTTTATAATATAGGGGTTTTTTTCTCCATGTTAAAACAAGAAAAAAAGTTCACCAAACAGACAAAAAAATATGCATTGTTACTATCCATCTTCTGATGCTTACACAGTCTAAAAATCCTCAGAAGTTGATTGGACCACAGACAATTTTAAGAATTGATTGAAGTCTATAAGCTCAAATTTAAATCTTCTAATGCAAGAGTGAATAGAGACTGTAGTTTTCCAGTTATGATTCTCCAGCTTACAGATGGGGCTTACCTGAGCAAATGAAACTTTAGAACCGAAGAGCTTGTATTGCCTACCCCAAAGGTCTGCCTATCCCTATGTCTTGTCTCCCACAGGGCAAATGTATAAAATGATACCTTACCTTGTTACTTTTGCAGTCTCTGTTTTTTTGATTAGGGATTTTCTGAGCTGGAGGTATTTTATATTTTTTTAATAACTCCTGGTGGATTTTCCTGCCATGAATTTGTCTGATCTTTCCTACCCTTAAGTCCCAGCTTTGGTTCAAGCTTTTTTCAGTACTTGTACCACTGAGTTATTTTGCACAGAGGGATCTGTAGATTCTCGTGTAACAGTGACCTGATAGTTAAATGATGTTCACATGATCTAAGTACTATTTTTGAAAAATGACCATTACATCATTACCAGTGTCTGCAACTGTGGATTCTCTGAGCAGTAAGGGAAGTGCTGAGAAAACTCAGGCATTTTCTTGATTTTCTGCTCCCTTAGTCCTTGTTCCTTACCTCACACTAGCTAATTTCAATCTCTGTGTTTTGTGACAAAGAACAGTTGCTTAGTTGTATGCCTGGTGACC
>JAVJGJ010000054.1:49193996-49205004 GCA_035590215.1 Microhierax caerulescens | reverse complement strand
GTTTTTCAAGAGTGGAGTACTCCTGCCCTTCCTGAAAAGGACGGAATAAATCCTTCACAAACTGCCTCCCAGTTCTTCTAGCTACTCCCCTGAACTGTGTCACATCTTCACATTTCTCCAAAGACATGTCTGCTAGATACATACATGAGCAAATGCTAGGTTTCTGTATAATTTCTCTAATAGAACTTTTCTCTCCTGTTACAGACTTTTTAAATCCTTTAAAGTCATTTGAGGCAGGCTTCAAGTAAGTTGAACAAAATACTGCACCATTTGGTGCAGGGGGGAGGTGGTGAGTTCCTAATGTATGCACCTGCTTTATAATTTCTCTGGTGTGGTCTCTTGCATTTAGGTATAATGGAAACACTTTTTCTAGTTCTCATTCTGCTTAAAAGTGTTTTACTGACACCTGCTCTGCCACCTGTAGACCAGTTTATTCTTGATCTTAACTTCACAGATGAGTGACATACCTGAATGTCCCGAGTATCCTGAGCAACAATTTAAATGCATTTATAATCAGGAACAGTGTAAACCGTTATACTTTATTTGTGTTTCTGGCCTGTAGAGTCAGACTCCCTGTGTCCATGGTGTCAGCAAGTCTTAACGTCTTCCCTTAGTTTGTCTGAAGCCGGAGCTCTTCCATAATAGTTTCTTAAATTTTCAGTCTCATTTAATTAATCCTGGAAGTGAACATGAAAGTTCTGTGAACTCGGCAACCCTTTTTAGTTAGTTCATGGGGGCATGAAGATGGGTGTTAACGCCCATGTACAACGCCTGTTCCCTGTGGTTGTGCTATTTTGAACACAGTGCAAGAAGGCTTCCCACATGGAAAAGACCCATGACTTGCAAGAGCCAGAACTGCACATGATTCACTACAGTTTTTCTCTCTTTGGTGAAGCTTGAAGTTGCACTGAGAGACATGCAGAAGGGTGGGGAAAACGTGATGCACTGCGCTTCGCTAGTCACTGCGGCACACTGAGTAGTCCGGACAGAGCGCCTGCAGAGTTGTGTCTGAACCACACAATGCCCGAGGCGGTGCCCAGATGTCGAGGCTTGGCTGTGCTGGTGTCACCAAGTGCTGGTGCAGCACGGGTCTCAGCAGTGGGGCTCAAAAGCCCCTACACCCCAAGGTGTGCCTGATTGGCCCCCGGGACGAGGAGGTTTTCTGTTGGAGATTGATTTACCCAGGGAAATGAGGAAGCTTTTTCTTGGAAGTGGCAAGAGTCATTCTTGGGTGAGGTCTTTCAGATTAATTGCATCGCCAGCGATGCCCTGCGGCGGTCTGGTTCCGTGCCTTCAGAGCTCAGTCGGAGCGGCACAGGCGTGCAGCACGCGGAGCAGAGGGAGCACGCCTGCGCCCCAAGGTGCGTTGCAGGAGGCTGTGCATGACAGCGTGTCACTATCCCAATGCGGAGTTTACTTCAGTTGTTACTTTGTTGTACTCTTACCAGAACAGAAATATCACATAACAATTTTCCATGGACACGCACACCTGGTTCTGTAACCAGCTGCAGTTTTACAGCTTTTTTTTTTTTTCCTTTTTGTGACCCCAGAACATCTCTTCCTGCCTTGGTTACTGAGTGTTTCTTAATAATTATGCCTGTGGACAGATACATAATTTGTTTTTGGAACCCAAGAATAGTTTTAAGTGGTAGCCTAGAAACAAAAAGTCTCCATCTCCCAGGACAATTCCATCCACTGCACAAATATTTCAAAACTTTCTACAATTTTTTAATTTTTACACAGTATTTTTTGAGATTTACATGGTGATGCTTTGTTGAAGCAGTACCCTTGACTTTAATCTGTACGGCTGCATACTAACGTAAGTGGTTAGTTTATCTTTATCCTCATGGGAATGCCAAGTTTGTACCTTGTTAAACATTTACATATCCCACTTTACAAATTAGCTTCTCCGCAGACCTTTGGTGTTTCACCTTATGCTGTCTGCCTACTGCAGCATCTTTAGCTACAGTAATCTGATGGTAGCTGTTAACTTGCAGTTTTGTATCACTTCTTTCAGCGATTTCTGCACTGACTGAATATTCATCACTTAAAGGCATCTTTGTGTATTACAACCATTCCTTCATACAGTTCTCTGACATGCCACTTGCCTTTTATTATTTGAGATGCATCTACAAGATAAATTGAAAAGTTAAATTGTTTCTTTAACATAGTAACAGAAGAAAGTCTTGACTACGGTTATAAAGGTTATAAAATCACATAAATACTGCAGACTGCATAAAAATTGGAGACATAAAAGTATCCTTGTAATTTAATTGCCGTCTTAGGGCTACAGTTATCTTACTAGAACATTGGCACTTTTCAGACATGCTGCAGCACCCTTACATCTAACTCTGTATGCAAAACCAGCAGCATTAAGCACCTTTAAGTGTCGGTGTTATTCTGGCTATGATGGCTTCCTCCATAGTGACATCTGTAAGACAACTGAAGATTAATTTCTGTAAGGGCTGTGACATGGATGATGCATTCTTGAATTCTGGCATCAACAGCAGATTTTGAAAAATTTCTGTAGAGCTTTCTTCCGCTCTGCAATTTTATATGTAAAGGCTATGGTCAAGCTAAGAAGTAGGTGGAAAGGTGTGCAGAAATAATAATTATTTTGTTTTCAGACAATATTATTTTCTTGTAAGGACTAGAATAAGCTCAGTATAAACAAAATTTAAGCATAAGGCACATCAAGTTAAAAAAAGGTGAGAATTAGAAGTTGGGACTAAAAGTGTCGTATTAGTTCTTCCTCAAAAGATTTCCTTCATATTCTTTTTTTTTTTTTTTTTCTGCTGAACAGTGTGCAGCTGACTGCATTCATACAGGTTTTTCCTGTGCACTGAATAAGAGGTGCAGTTGGGAAAACTTCCCTTGTATGACTTTTGATAATTGATAAATGCTTAAAATATAAGAGACACTAAAATGTCTTTCTCCCCATTAAGAAATCAGTCCAGTTAGGACTAGTAATTGCAGCCTGCAAATAATTATTACTGTTGTAACATGCTTAAAACATTTCAAACTGTGTGCATGTTGTGGTGCATCTCGTATATACTAGTGTGTTCTTGTACACTCGTTGGTAAATTTTACCACCTGCGTCATGTCAGCAGAGGGCTTAGGTAAATTAAGCCCATTGCATCGTTTTAAAAGTTTTTGATTGGTATCTGAACGGTTTGAATAAGCTATCTTTTTGAGAGAATTTGTCAAAAAGTTGAGCCCAAGGGAAACAGCCAGTTACCCCTGTGAAGGAGGAGCACCTCTGTGAAGCTGCAGCTTTGCTGCTTAGTTGTAGTTCAGTTCTTCAGCTTCTGGAATCGGGTGTTGCTCAGGCTGTTTCCAGAGATCAGCTGATGTCACCACAAAATGGGCAGTGTTCACCATTTGAATTTAATAAACGTGATTATGGGGGGGACTAGCAGGGTACAAGGAAAAGAGGTATTACAGAACCCATGGCAGCTTTTATAGTATGACTAGGTGTGTATAAAAGGAGTTTTCCTTCACGTTTGGGGTCTTTTGAGATCCAAAAGTAACTTCTAACTTGCTTTCTGCATGTGTCTTCTTTCAGGAGAGGGATTTCACTTGGATGGGTATTTGCTTCCATGTATCATTTGCTTAGGTTTTACTTGACCTCCCATCTTAGCATACCTTCTTTTGCAATTCAGCATTAATATTTAAACTGTTTTTCTCTTTGCAGATATGCAACTGTGAATCAGTAATGTCTCAGCTTGGAGTCGTACACTGGTACTAACTCCTAAATGCTGGCCATGATTAAGAAGCCGTATTTCCCACTCCTGCCTACTGATATGTGATGGTTTTGGAGCGGTGTCTGAGTCTCTGGAGCATAACTACAGCTTTATGCTCTTTTCCCCCAGAAATTATTCTTGCTAACCCCACCAGCCCAGTTTGCAAAGTGACTACCTGTGCACTTTGTTTTTCTTGTCTTTCCCATGAGAAGCTACAATCTGTAAACTTGTAATAATTAATCCCTCAGTGTGATGGCTGATTAAATGGGTATTGATTTGGAACACAGTTGTCACCCTCTTTTAAATATATTTCAACAGAAACTGCTTAGCAGAGCTGCTTCAACATGTTTGTTGTGTGTGTTGTCCCCTCAGTGGAGAAGACTTATCTTGTTTCTGTCTCTTCCAGTCATCTTCCTGCTAGATGGGCCTAGAAAGTGAAGGAGCAAAAGCAGTACCTTGTGCTCTCTGGAGAGCAGGAGTGACTTCTGGACAGCATACTAAAATATGCTCTCCAGTTTTCTTCTGATTTTATTTTAAAAGTTCATGTAGTAGCCTCGTTAGCTGGTAGGAGGGCCAAAAATAGGTAAACTCAAACTGGAAGCACTTTTTTTTTTTTCTGCCAGACCTTAGTTCTAGCTTGCTGGTACTTGATTTAAGTATTCTTAATGGGTTCCAATTGCAAAACCTTTTTTTTTGGACTCAGTCAGAGACTAGCTAAATAAATTCTGTTCATGCTGGGAAATGCGGACAGTTAGGAGTTGCATTTCCACCTCACAGGCAAGTCAGCCATTTTCCCAATCTGCTTATAAATTCCATTCTGTGGAGGCAGTGCTGTGCCCCACGGGTCTGCGTAGGCTGTGCGTCACCTCGCTGGTGGTGGGCTAAGCTACTTCCAGCTTTTGCACGGCTCACAGGAAGCACTGCCTGCGTTCAGCACGTCTTGATAAGGCTGCATCAGCTCCTGGTGCTGGTGTTACACAGACCTGTAATTTAACAAAGGCATCAGGTTTTTGGAGGAGCACATTACGTGTTCTTCAGTATGAATTACTTGGCGTTTGAAGTAACGTTCTTTGTTGGCATTTCAGAGGTCTGATTTCCTTAGCTTTTTAAGTGACTCTTTCTTGTTTGTTGCTGTCGAGCTATTTCCAGTTTGTATTCTAGAACGTACTGCCCTACTTTAAAACAAAACCAAACCAACCACCAATAAACAAAACTAAAAAACCCACGTTATCTGAGGGCTACCTGCTTTGTACACCATTTTCAGAAAACTGCAGCAATGCTTACCTCAATTTAAAGATTCTTTCTTTCCCCACTTTACCAATCTGTTTCCCTCCTGATCGCTTCATTTGCTACTTATTTTCCTAGCTTGTCAGCAACAGTGAGTCAGACTCCTACAACTCAAGAAACAGTGTCCAGCCTTAAATTTAACTTTCATTCACATACAGGGTTTGTGCTGGTGGTAGTTTCCCATAGTAATGATTGACTGACCTTCTTCTGTGCTAACTTTGATTGCTGACTTTATAATCTGAGTGCAGGAAGATTATTGTCTTTTTAAAAATTAATCCCTGCTCTGGATGACAGCTTCCAATATGATCTTGGTTTTCTGAAATTTGGGACGTTTAGTTCAGTAGCATTCAGTACAAGCCAAAGCTGCAAGATGGATAGCACACATTAAATCCAGATGCCACTTTTTCATTTAACTTTTTTTTTTTTTTTTTTTAAAAAAAGAAAAAATCAGCTGCATGTTCTGAGCTGTGTGGAAAGAGTTTCGGTGTATATGAGAGCATACAGGGGAGTTTTTCCCAGACCTAAACTTCCTGTCACTGTGGATAAGCCTCTGGTAGCAGTTCCATGTCAAAAGTTACAGGAATTTATAAAAAAAAGACTTTTTGTCACCCTGCTAGAATTTCTCTGAGGGACACCTGTCAGTTATCTTCACTGGATTTCAAATGCGCTGTCAACTTTCAGAGATTAGTTTAGCTGGGGCAATGCTTTAAGAGGTTTGGGCTTGCTGATAGTTTACCCAGCTCACCTCCCTCTGTCTTGAATTGTTTCTCTGAGTAATTCATAAGAAAGCTGTGTTTTAATGTTAGCCTTCAAAATCTGTAAAAAATGAGGAAAACCCAATTAATGACGGGGTAGGACTTCTGCATAGTTCACTATATGGCTTCATTCGGTGGCTTGTGCACACTCTACACCGCTCTGCAAGCTGCAGCATTTGGCAGCAGGAACTAGCTTGGCCCGTTCTTCCCTTCCTCCCCCACCCCAGCCTTTGTCAGTGAGCTCTACTTAATCCATAATCTTTGCTTTTTATTTCCAAGCTTTCTTGAAAGCCGCATCTCTATCAGATTTGATGCATATATGGCAAATGCTTAATTTGGTACAGTTCAGCCAGGCGCGTTAGCATGCGGCTCTGAATAGGAGGCTGTATACTCCAGTTCTTTCAGTCTGGTTTTATTTATTCATTTATTTATTTTAACCTAAGATAGAATTTGCTGCGGTGATTCAAGAATTACAATTAGACTGTGGGTAGAAGTTTACAAGCAGCTGCAGTGCTTTATGTTTTTAATGCCATCTACAGCTGCTGAAACTTTTCCTTGTGGAAAATCTTGAGGCAAAACCACCTGGGTATTAAATTAATGGTTTGTGCAAGTCTGCCTGACTTGACATAGGTCAGAAAATCCATTTTGCTAGCAGAAACTACCTGGACAGTACCTGGGCTGTTACTCCCTGGGCAGCACAATTTTGCTCCAGGTGCTGAAAGCAGAGAAAATGAAATCTATATGAAAAAGTAGCAAATGCTTTCTCAGACACTGGAAATTATCAAGGGCTTATACGCAGAAAAGGCGTAGGGCAAACAGTGCAGCGAAGTGGTTTCTTTTATTTTTGTTCGCCAATTCTTAACCCTTCCCCTTCTGTAAGTGTTACGGTGGTAAAATTGAAGCAAAGTTTTCAAAGTTAACTGTCTGAAATACCTTTCATTGTTGCTAAAACATAGCTAATGATATACCCAGATTGATGTGCTGTTGAATTCTCTGCTCGAGTATTGTTTTAATGACTTTTTTTAAAATTTTTCAAGCATTCTTAAAATGGATGGCAAAGTAAGTAGATCAAATGCCTTAGAACTTAAAGTTTGCACTAGGCATGTAATTAATCCGTATTAATTACAATATTATATTGTATTAGTAACAACAGCAAGTGCAGTGTATGTTCACGGTAGTTTATCGTCAAAAAATACTTTTCTAACCATTACATCTGAGTATGAAATGATGTCACCCTAGAGCTGTAGAAAACTTGCATTTGGTAACTGTGATTCAGTTTTTGCAGATAAAACTGTTTCGCAGTGTGTTTTTACTATTGCTCAATACTGAAAAGGAAATCGAAGTAGAAAATAATAGCACAGTGCCTGGAAACTGGGGATAAACTGCAGTGAAACATGAAGACCAGTAAAAACCCTGACTGGTGCTTGACCCTAGATTTTGCTGTGGGCTGACTTGTATGAGTGGGGATGAGTGTCTCCCTGTGGGGATTTCCAGTGCTTCTGACTGCGCAGAAAACAAAGGTAAGGTAACATCGCCCACTTGCAACTTCTTAAGGGGCTGACCTGAAACAACAGAGCTTGCAAAATTTACCGTACAAGGAAATGGCTGGATTTTATTTTTTTGGTGAAACCTCTTGTCTAAACTGAGCTTGGCAGATTTCCAGAGCGATTATGATATTTACCACCAGAAAATAAAGCAGGTTCTCTGATGTGAACAGTAACATTTGAAGTAAGTTTAGGGAAGCTTCCTGCACTGAACATACCACTTCCTCACATGGCCCTAAAACGGGTGGCATTTTTCAAGCTTATGGTTTTTGTTAATGGTCCTATTCTCATGTGTTAAGGCTAGAACTACTGCAAATAAAACTCAAGCACCTGGCTTTTAACTTTACAGTGCTGGAGCAGTAACTCTTCTATGCTTGGAAAAGTTCCTCCTGAGGCTTGTGCAGCAGCACTCCCTCTTCTTAGTGATCTCCACTAAGTCAAGTTGGTCATAACATCTCCAAGTCAGCCTGACCTCTGTGAGCAATATCTCTTCATTTCATTTATGTATTAATGCTGTGTGAGATTTATTGAGCCAACTGTTAGAAATTATAATCAAGTGTTTTTGAAGATGTTTCTACTTCTTCAAAGCCCTTTCTTTTTAAGATTTCTATCTTTCTGCTATGCTTGTTTACTTACTGTTCCTCCCACTTGTCCAAATTCCAAATTCAGCATTAGCTTACTGAAACAATTTGTTCCTGGTTCCAGACATTCCATGACTTTAGCAACATACAACCTATCTACTGTTAATTGTAGAATAAGTACAATCATCACAAAACTTTTGAGTGTGTGCACTAGGCTAGCTGTTTTCAGTTCAGCATATGCTTGCCCTCTCGACTTTGTCAGTCCTTAAGAGAGATTGTGCCACTTCCCTACCTCCCTCACTCCCTCAGAAATAAACCCTACCAGGCTTTAACTAGATCACGTTCTCTATCATTCACCCTCACTACTGATAACTGATATTTGTAGTGTATTAGTTTCACTTCCAAATGAATTTAACATATGCTGAGCAAGTGCACAGATCTAAAGATTACCTTCTTTTTTTGTCTGCCTGCATAATTATCTAAACTGTAGCTGATTTTCAGTACACACTAGCTTAGAATAAAATCTTTTCCTAAAGAAAAATGCCACATGGATTTGCAGTCCAAAATGCTCATAATAAAACCTGACTTCTGTAATAGCAAACCTGTTCTCAAGAAATACTTAGAAAAATAATTTGTTTTCTTTTTACTCCAAATTTCCCTTTATGTATTCTCTTGCTAAGGTTAGTCTGGATCCTAGGCCCCAAGGGAGAAACAAGCATGCTTTAAACATCAGAATTACCGCAAGTTCTTAGCTTGGCCCACATGTCTTTTAAATGAAAAGGCTCTGATACTGCCAAGTACACTTCAGCCAACCTTGCTAATTTTCTGGGAACAGCTGTTCTGGTCTTTGGGCTACTGTCAATCTCTGATTTATTCAAATTCTGTCCTCACAGGGTAAGACGAATAATGGCAATGAGACTGGCTAAAAGATTAGATTGCTCTTTGTTGTTGATCCAAGCTTCTCCCAAGTTCTGTCTTGCCTAATTGCCTGCTGTGACTAATGATTCTGTACTTTTTCCAATTCTGCTTCTTTCACTATTAGTTCCAGCATCTTTGACACGCAGAGTTCTTGAACTTTTTCCCTCCTGGCCTTTACTTCAGATTTTGCAAGGCATGTCTCAGATGGGTTCAGCTTCATACCAGAAGCTAGCTTGCTCAGCAGCAGGCAGTGTGACCTAGCTCTACAGGAAATCATACAGGGAGAGTGCTGGCATTCATCATCAGCTCTGTCATGTTTGTGGGGTAAATTCCCCCTTGTGAGAATAAAGACAGAATTCCTTTGCATGTATAGACTCATTTACTACATTGGCTTGAACCTCAATTACCAGTGCTAGCTCCTTTTTACCCCAGGTTTTTGGAATTTCAGCTGAAGAAACCTAAAAACATTACAATCAACCACTTAGGCTTTTGAGCCTAACCTTGAGGTCTTAGGCTTTTGATTTCTTGTCAAAGACTCATCTTGTACTTTCTTACAAAATAAACTGATGCATTTACAGGTCCGGGTGGCTCCTACTTTGTCTGGAAGAAGAATGGACAGAGGATGGAGGCATGCACCACTGAGCAATCTCATATGCTGCTTGATGGCAAAGTGCATATTTTGAGTTGGGTGAAAGATTCAGTATCAGAAGATACAGCATATAAATGTTCATTAATATCAAAAGTTGGGAACACAACATCGGAAGTGCTCATCACAGTGGAAGATAAAGGTAGACTGGTTTTGAATGTATGCCATGTCAGGGTCAGGCCAGACAATCAGTACAGCTCCGTAATTTTCACCCATAAAACATGTGCATATCTGAAGAATGGTAACTCTTGCTTATTGAATGGGTATCCACTTCAGTTGTTTATGAAAAGGCAAAAGATTTTAGAGCCACAAAAATTCCTTTCTCCATCCCCTCCCAAAAGGACTAATCTGCAAATCAGCAGTTACGGTCTAGAAATAAAACCAAACCTGCTAAACCAATGGACACACTTTGGAAGTCAGGTGAGTACTAAAGATTTAAAAATAGGTACTCTGCCAGAACTCTGCAGGGTAATGTCGAAAACTTCTTCAATGTCAAGGAAGTGTGATGGTAAAGACAAACCCTCACCACCCAGGATTTTTAAAAATCATGCAGACCACCTGTAGCTGGGCGAGTACAGTTCCCACCCTAACTGGGCAGGAGGTCAGTTAGCCAACTTCAGCAGCTGTGCAAGATCTTCAGGTACCCCCAACTGACCAAAGCAACGTAAGCATCATCTGCAACTAGCTTTTGAGAATTTATCCAGGCCTGGAGAAGGTCTTAATAGTTTTTAAGAAGACAGCAGTAAAAAGGAAGATGATACAGTATGGATTTTCTTGGGAGGGTGAAGGAAAAATTAATTAGCTGGTTAGCAACAAACATGAATTTGTCAGGAGAGCTCAGCCCTTCTCCTGTCAGTGTCAGAGAAAAGCAGTAGTAGTTACACAAGTTGTCTTGCCATACCCAGCTACTTTGAATTCTGTCTCAGATGCAGAATGAAGCGCATCTCAATGAACCTACTGTAAATGTGTAAGAGGGAAGCATTCACTGTACTCCAAAAGCATCACACGCTGTTGCTAGTGTCCTGAAGGATAAAGAGAAAATATTACAGTGGTGAATGTTATCACCAGTGTTCTTCATGAAAAACTGGCAGACAGAACTAGAATTCTGTCAAGAAGGGCTATTTTACTGCATCTTGAGTTCTCAATGGAATGAAGAACCATTAACTATGCAACATTACAGAGAAATGGGGAAATTACAAATGGGACATAGTCAGTTGTATCTTATCATTCTTCTCCCCAGACTTCATATGATCTAACTGGAGCATTCCTGTACTTCATAGATGGGTTGAACCCTTTAACTTTTAAGTTGTATTTTCTAGATCTTGAATCACAGGGAAAGGCACTGAATCTGTTTATCTGGAGGCTATAAAGTCTGCTGCAGAGGGGAAGAAACATGACCATTTGAGTAGAACTTCCAAGTAACATGAGAGGAGGTGGAGTAAAATGAAGGACAAGATGGTGGCTTTAGTTCCTTCTAATCCAATGCTGCACAGGAAGTACTGTAACTAAACAGATACCAATTTACTTCATTATG
>JAVJGJ010000054.1:49016072-49028191 GCA_035590215.1 Microhierax caerulescens | reverse complement strand
ATGTTTGTGGTATTTATTTTTTGGGAAGTCCAGAGAAACTTTTACAAGCATCTGTCATTATTCTATTTAATTTACAAAATTAAATGGTGCACCTGCACCAGACATAAGGAGAAAAAGCAGTGAAGTCCGTAATTGTAATCTGTTCTCATGTAAAGCACCTCGCCACTGTTAATTCCGATGGGAACTGTTACATGCACACGTATACTCACACTGGGTGTAGGGGACAGTAGCCATGAGGCCAACCCTTGTGTACAGATATAGTTGTGTCTATACCAGTTGCCCTTTCTCTGTAAATGCTGGTTTATATTCATTCTTTTTCCTATGGGTCATTGCCTCATGCTGCCTCCAGACACAGTTGTCCTTGTTCTGGAAGACAAAGGAATAACACATTAGTGGCTGTGGTGGAAAATAAATTACAGCATTCCTTCTTATTTGCAGACTTTGGAGATTTGTTTAAGAAATTAGTCCTGTCAATTTTGCACATTTAAATCAATGCGAAATTTTCACTTAGTTTTCTCACTTACTTTCTGGAAACAGAAAATGAAGCGTTCTTATTCTCAGCAATTAATTTTATTATAGTCCAGAAATTATGGGCCATGCATTCCTGCTCTGTAGTGATTTACAGCGCATCAAAACTTCAGCCTGAAGACACAGAAAGTGATAGACATTTTCCTGTCCACCAGGGTCCACACTCTCTGGCTTCAGCACCTAGCTCTTTGAAGCCTATTTATGCATTAAAAACTGAAGTCTTGCCAGTGGCATCATCCTGCTTACCCTGTGAATCATGAGTTTTGAAGGGCAGGACAAGATACAGGAAAGACTGAAATAAAGGTCTGATACTCTTTGTGACACCTTCCTTCAACACATAGCAGATTTCCAAGGACTCTGGGCAAGAAGAAATACTGTTGAAAGAGAGTTTCCTCTTAAGAAACTTCACCTGTAATATATGCGTGCAACAATTTATAGGTGAGCTTTTGAAACAAAATCTGTGTTATTTTGACTGCTGTTTGATGATTTCAAAATCTGCTTTGTGGTCGTATTTTCACAAGTGTTTATTTTGTAGTTGCAGTGAAAATAGCCACATTGTTGAATTTCTGTGTGTGCATCTCACACCTTCTGCATTCTTCTCTTAGATAACATTCCCTGTAGTTAGTCAGTGGGCTGTCTTCAGAAGAATCTTAAGGCACCAACTGTTTTGTCACTAAAAAGTAGTTGGTGTGTCACTTAAAAGCAGTTTCTTAAGATCTCCATAAACAGAAGTTTTTAATGTTTTGGTTTGGTTTGATTTTTGGTTTTTTTTTTGTTGTTGTTGTTTGGGTTTTTTTGTTGGTTTTTTTTTTGGTTTTTTGTGTTTTTTTTTTAAGTTCCAGGCAGAGCTTCAACTGTATCTCTGCAGAAATTTGTTCATTTGAAAGGGTTTACACAAATTTTTTCCAGCTATTTAAAGAGAAGAAAAAGCATGCTACTTGTTATGGAGTTGAACCTGACAGACCTTGTGCCTCTTGCTCTCAGAAGTTCAGCATACTCCTGCAGTCCTTAAGAGGTGAGCATATGACAAGAAAGTGGACTATAGTAACAGGTATCAGAAGTGTATGAGGTGAGGCAGCTACCTGCCACTGCAAGCTGGGAAGAGCCTCATGACTTTATTTTGGAGGATTTCTGTCATCTGTATTTGCTGTCTTGCACTAAATAATGGTCATGCTGACAGTGCTTGTTGTTTTTACAGGATTTTTTTGATGTGTTTTCTGTTGAACCTTGGTTCTGGTCCTATCAGTTAATGTCCCGTGATGTATGGCCAGCTTAAAATAGTGTGGCTTAAAATAGTTTGTTTGATATGAATTCTTCCTGTTACAAGAGTGGAGAATTAGGCATGATTCCCTAGCACAGAAGAAAAAATGACACAGTGTCTTAAAAGTTGCTGTTGAACGTGGCGTGATTCCAGGTATAACCATGTGGCCACTGGTTAGAGATAACAGAGTTGGAAGCAGTGAAGAGGTTCCCACTCAGAAAACAAGGACCAGGGTATCTGGGTAGACTGGATCCATTTCAGAGAGGGGGAAGGGAAGTGATGACCCACGCAGCTGTATATTTATAGCTCTCATGAATAATCACAGGATGCAGGGGGAAGCATATCTCAAGAGATCACCCACAAAAAGAGTGAATTAATAACAGAAGTACTATAAATATGCATGGGTTGGATAACTTGGGTGAGAGTGGCTGCTTTAATGGATGGACTGTGACAGAACTGCAGGAGGGAGATGTATGTGTGAGTGCATGTGTGGTAAAGCAACAGAAATTTTCAGGAGGATATTGTCTCTCTCTTAGAGACAAAGCCAGAAAGAATTATTGTTAGGAAAGGTCTCATGAAGGGTGTTCATTCTTTCCACCCTTTTCTGTAGCATACACTATTAACTCTTGTTAATAGTTAATAGTTGTCTGCTCTTCAAGTTCTCTGTTGCTCATCCTTTCCACTGTCCTTTCCACTGTCTGTGGAGTGAGTATCTTCTTCATTACAGTCAACCATTAGTCTCTTCACGTCTTTCATTAAGAAGGCAGTGCAAAAGGAAATGGATCCTTTCAGGATCCTCCAGGACCAATGTGATGAGTGACATGGAAAAGGAGGTTGGAACCAAAGGCACAGTTCTCTCAAGTTGCTCCTGGAGTGGCTGCACTTTCTGAAGAAATGCTTCTGTGCTTGTCTGAAAGGAAATGGCATCTGGGACAGGATGAAACCAAAGACTTGACACGGTGAGCAGGAGCTGGTCAGTTTCTGGATGTCAAAGGCTGCTTTACTGATGATGTGCAGAGCTGCTCCCAGTGCTGCCCCAGTGGATACCTTTACAGGAGCCCAGATTGGTGTGAAAGAAAGTGTAATCATCATCTGGAAATTTACCATCTCTGGTTATAATTAATCAGTTGCTAACTGGTTTGGTGTGAGCAGTCAATATTGCGGTCCTGTGAGACTAGGCATATGCGCTGCTGTTGTCATGTATAATAAGACTAACATTTCATCCTGGTCCTTAACAGATTTTCACAGTAGGAATTACTGAGTAATATCGGGACCATTGATAAAAAAACGTGGCTATTCTTTGCTGAGAAGCATTTGTTTATGTACAGAAAAAGTTATTACCGCTCCCTGTTTAGAAGTCTGCTTGATTGCCATGGAAGTTTTTACAAAGGACATCCTAAAAGGTCTGTGATATCAGGAACTTTAAATGGTCTGAACTGATTTTTGTGATTACAAGTGGAAGATTTGTGCATAGAAACAGCTATGGCATTGAGATTCTTCCATACATTCTGGGGCAGTGGATTTATATTTCATTTCTGCAGCTTAGGAATCTTTTTGCTGGGTGTTTGGGTGGGAGAAAGGAGTTGGTAATTCCCATCTGAGCAGCTGCAGGAAGAAATGCACATTTGAAAGATGGACAGATGTTACTGCTAGGATTCTGTGCTGTTCAGAAATACCTGCCTGCTATGAGTGCTGCTTGCTATAGTTCGCAAAACACATTTTTTTTTTTAGAGAACACCTCAGACTGACCAGGCAACAAAATGTGAATCAGGCTTAACTCTAAAGTTTGTTTGAATTACTGCTTGTCTACAGTGAATCAAGGGTGGTTCCTGTTTAATTGTTAATCTGCGGGCAAAATTAGCTGAGAATATTTTACAATCTGGTGTTTTATTCACTCAAAGTATTTTGTAAATTGTGTTGGACAGTTGAAAGATGCCAAGGTGTTTCTATTTGTGGAATATTTTATTTTCTGTTTGTGATTTCCTATATGATCATTAGGTCCCTATTGTGTCTAAAATAAAAGCACAGGCAGTTCCACTGAGTCGTTTTAGTTTTATTTACAAAAAATGACTAACGTATTAGCATGCAAGTTGGTTGAGGTGGTATGATAGGTTTCATTATGATGTCATGAAAAAAAAAATTATATACCTTAGTTCTCGTAATGCAGCTTTTGAACAAAATACATCAGACCACCACCTTCAAGGGTGAACATCTAATGTGTTTTTGACAGTTATAAGAAATGCTGTAAAAATAACTAGGATTAAGCATAGCAAAGTTGCTGGCCTGCTGCAGTGCCTGTGCACACTGCCTCAGGAAAGGGAAGATTTTTGCTTCTTGGGTCCATTGCATCCCACTGGGATTGTGGAGAGGAAGTGCTAAAGGATAACCCTGACGGTTTTGGGGTGGAATAACATGGTGGCAACATAGCTGGGGCACCTTACCTGACCACCCTGGGAGAACATAGCCAGGACTGGCTCTGAAGGGGCTGCCAGCCCAGCCCTCCACACCTCCTTCACAGGGAGAGCCAGAGGCGTCTTCGGACACAGTGCAACAGGTATCAAATCTGACAGCGTAACCCTGCGTAAAGGGTGTGATAGGCAAAGAGCAGTCAGCCGAGCAAATGTGTGTTAAGGCTTGCTTTCAAGGTCTCTCCTTTGTACTAATCTCCCTTCTGCGTACAGCTAGCACACACCAAAGGCGGCTGGGAGGCCTCAGTGGGTGTGCAGTAGTACCGCTCTGCTCATTGCTGCGAGCCTTGGCACAGGAAGAAATCTTGTCTGAAGAAGAAGAAGAAATACTAATTTTTTGTTGTCAGGAGTTGTTTGATCATGATTTGTAAAAGCTTAAAGCATAAAAAGAGGTAGCAATCAGCAGCCATGAGGCTGCAAGATGAAGGTACAACGGGTTTGTTAAAGTTTCTCGAACAAAAAAAGTTTTTATGTTGTGAAATACCTCTCTTTTTTTTGATTGTTCGGGGTTTTTTTTTTTTGAGAAATAAATTTTGCTCTTGCAATGAGTATGTGTAGTATGATTGCTCTGGACTCAGGCATTATAAAAGTAATGTGAAGTGCCAACTGATAATAAATTTCAGGCAGAATGCAATTATGAGTCTCTTGATTCCTGGGAACATGCCTGAAATAAATATTTAAAGAATTTCATTTCAGAATGAACCACAGATGTTACAGTCTCACCCTTTATGCTAGAGCCGGCTCTGGATGCAGGCAGGTTGGAGTAACTCTCAAAATGCCTTCAAGTGACAGAGGATTGTGGAAGGAGTAGGGAAAAGGCGTACAAATCCCCGACTTACATAAATAGTGGCTGGAGTGTGCTTAATGGCCAGCAAGCAAATATTTTACAAGAAACCCAAATGGCTCCTTCCACGGGGTCCTGGCAAGAATAATTTCCTTTCATATTTTTGTACGCTGACCTGGCTCACACATAAGTGAAGCCCCCAGGAGGCTTCCTTCCCTCTCTTTTGGGATTTCCACCAGGACAATTTGCAATTTATGTGGTTTAAAGCAGCTACGCATGTGACTGCAGCCTCCCAGCCCTGGGAGCATAGTGGCGATGTGGTGCCTGGACACTGTTATCTCAGGGACACATTTGCACTAGTGCAAGGCTGTGCAGTTCCCAAATCACTCCTGTCTCATCTAATGTGTCCAGACCCTGCTGCCAGGACACTTGTGTCATATATTCATGCTATGCTGGCCAAGGGCCACACAAATCTGTTAGTGTGGTGCTGAGCTTCAACTAACCAACCCTAGGCAGAAGTCCCTATTGGCAGGTGGTTGGTTTTTTTTTCCCAGCACTTGCTTTTTTCCTTTGTTTTCTCTTTTCAGGATTAAAGTCTATGTTTTCATGAAGTGCCTGTGAATTTTTGAATTAATGGCAGGCTGAAGAGACGCCCATGAGCACAAGGACACTGGGTTTGGGGTCACAGTCAAGGCAGCTCACAGTAGTGATGCCCTCTGAAATGAACCCTGCTGCTACCTCTTCTCCTATAGTCTTTCACCCAACATGCAAACACTGGACACCGGAGTTGCTCTCTAAATAAGTTACATCAATTGCTTCAGCATAAAATATTCAGTACAATCCATGTCCAACACACTGTTCTCCTGTCCTGTGTATGACTGGTTTTTTCCACTGGCCTTTGAGATTCAGAAATGTGGGACTGTCTGCAGTTGGCATTTTGTTTGTTGCTCCTGAAAGGGGAAACAGTCAAACAAAATGTTTCAAATAGAAGCTGGGTCCTGGGCAGCACCATGGAGTAAATAAATATGTAATACACTTTCTGGTTTTGACACACTGCCCTTGAATACATAGATGCTTGAAAGATTTCACATGCTATTTTATTTTAATGTACATAATATATTATAAATGGATAAATAAATGGAGAGCAATATGCCAAATGTAAGAAATTACAACCATCTTTTAACGGTTATAGGTTGAAAACTGGGGTATTTGGAAGTAAAGCAAGCACTTAAGTAAAACAGGACCTTGTGTCTTACAATTCACCAAATATCCAAATGGTAATGGGAATGGTCTTCAAAGATCCAGTATACAGTGCCGCTAGCACAGGTGTGCTCCTAACAGGTATGTCTGTTAGGTGCCTGAAGCTAGGTGGGATGACTCTGGGCTTTAGGACATACTTAGATGTAAGACAGTGGTGCAAATACTGACTCTAACATCAGTCTAAGTTGGAATATCTACACCAGATGGATGTTACCTTGCTCTGAAAGACTGCATCTCTTTTGCTAAGCTAATCAGGCTCATTGAGTAGCAGCATTGTGATTACACTGCTACCAGTTTCAGGTCCACCTAAGCTTAAGCATTTCTGTCATACAATATAAATAAACCACTTGTGCCTGCATGGTGTTGCTTCTTTTGAGACTTTGAAAGTTTTAAGACGTAAATGTCTTGGGGAAAAAAAAAAAAAAGACACAAGAGTGAAATGAGTAGCATGGGATATCTATTATCCTCCCACTTATTTTGTACAAAGCACAAGAGGGTTGTATTTTATGAACCTGTAATGGATAGGTAGTAAAAGAGCAGTTGTCTTGTTGCATAACAACTGCCTATGATCACTTGACATGGAAGTAATGTATCCTTTGATGGAGCTGAGATCTAGCTCATGCTAGCAGTGTCTTGCAAAGGCAGAAAGTTTTAGAAGCTTTCTACCATATCTAATCTAGTTCCCACTTCCGCCTGCAGTATTTTGGCTAACTGGTTAGGCACAGCATCCAGCCACTTCCAATTCTCCTTGAGCAACCTTGTGTTAGTTTCTCTACATGCTTAAGGGGAATAACACAGATGGATGCATCCTAGTGATCAGATTTTGATTGCTGATTTTGGAACGATTCAGATCTTGTACTTCTGGCCATGATTGCACAGAAATGCCCAGCACGTTGGGCCAGAATGCCTGACTGGAGAAATAAGGCTCATCTTTCATCATGCTCCAGTCTGCTGAGAACAAAACTGAAGTAAAGACTTTGGTTACTTACACTACATCTACAGTCATTTGGACAAATTCTCCTCTCAAGATTCAATGACCTCATGCTGTTTGCAAACATATATCAGGGCTGTAAATGTTCATCTGGTATAAAGAGAGGTCCTAGCTTTTTAGTCTTGTAGAGAAATAAACATGGATCTGTAAACTATGTCAGCATCCTTCTGCAGAGTCTTAGTGGTTACCAAGTATATAAATGTAAAGCCAATACTTCACTACATGTAATTCTTAGCACTGTTGTGGCAGGAAAACCACTGATACCTCACTGCTGAAGTTGTCCCCCACTACTGTAGGCACTTACCTGAGGTGGTTGGTTTGGGAGGGCAGCCATTTGGTTGGAGGGACACAGATGCACATACAAGTGCATGTACACACATACTTCCTAAAAGCTGGTCAACAAGCCTCCCTGTAGGGCTTCTCTCTATACCAGCCACAGTGGGATGATCTCAGATGACCATACATCTATCTTAGGTACCTCATCAGATTTCCAAAAGTTAGCTGGAATTTTATGCCACTTCTTTGTTCCTTTGGTCTAAAAATTGCAAAATGTATTTCTCCAAATTATACAATAGGCAAAGTATAATTTAGGTGCTAGATAATGGCTTCCTGTCCTGCTTCTCACCAATAACCACTTCATCTGGCAGTAGACCAGAAGATTTTTAAAAATTGGCTGGTTGCAGATCAAATAGGGTTGGAGGGACACAACTACCCTCCTGAGATTTACAAACATCCAGTGATCTGTACCTCTGTCCTCGTGGCATATGGCCTCATTCAGTTTTCAAAGACAAATGATGTTAAAATGGTGTCAAGCTGGAGAGTATATACATATATAAGTTCAGGTAAAACATATTATGGGAATTTCTAATTAAGTTTCATAGAAATCCAAACAACCTTAATCTTTTCTTGTATGTATGCTTAATGCCATACATGCAAAAATGCTTTATTACTGATTTTAATGGCTTTTCCTTCTTTTATGTGCAGTGTGAGTCACACTGGAAGAGAGAAAAGACTGCAAGGTTGCTCCAGAATCTTCTGAAATAAGTATAGGGCATATCTCTCAGTTATTAATAACTATTTTTTCTCCTTGAGTGATTCAACATCTCCTGAACAACTGTGGCTACTTAAACCACTGCTCTGGCACTGGTCCCTCTGGAGTGATCTTCCTTCATTGATGGATTTTTTTTTTTCTGGAGAGGACAACAGAATGGATGGATGCCAGGGTTATTTACAAGCAGTCTAATCTCCCTAACAACTCTCCCAAACCATTCATCTGGTTCAGAATATGAAGGATACTCAATTATTCAATGAAAAGGTTAAGCCTGTGGTAAATATGCATACTCAGTAATGAAATGTACTTCCCCTGGGTATTTTTTTAAAGGATGCAGACTGACAGATGTGTACCACATCCTTTCTGGATATGTTTTCTGAGGTTTTAGCTTGCAACATTGCTTATGCTTATTTTCAAAATGCAATTCTTTGGCTTCGTTGCTTTACTGGAGTTGTAACTGGATGACAGTGAAGTATGTCAGCTGTGAAAATCCGTGTGCATCCAAGCCAAGCCAATACTTCCCATAACATTTCTATGTAAGTGTGAGTACCCTGCTGCATGAGAAGGGTCAAGGAACAGCTCACCTAACTGTGCTAGCCTCAGTTTTTCATCCATCCTTACATTCACCCATCTCTTTGCTTTCATTTATCACAGTTTTACTGCTGGGTATTTTGCCTATAGCCATCAATATACATTATGATACTTATATAGGAGCTTATAACTGTACTACTGTTGACATATTTGGCTCTGAGGCATGGGTGAGAGCTGGTTTATGTCTTCAGTAATGGCTGCAGGTTTGTTCTGTTAATGAAAACTTTTCTTCTGAAACAGTGGGACTCTGTATTGATAAATGGCTTGGCCTAAAGATAGCCCCTGCCTTTAACCAAAACTATTTCCAGCAACGTCTTGCCTTCAGTGTCAATATATTTGAAAAATAAATGCAAACACATCATATTATGTGAGCAAAGAGGCCACGCACAGGACTGAGCTTCACTTACAGCATCTATGGCATTAGTGTCTTTGCTAGGGAAAAGTGCAATGTCCCAGTGCCCTCGTAGCTCAGAACAGGAAATACACAGAATCTAGCTCAGAGTGTCAAAGCGCTGCTGTGGGCTCTCAGCTGAGAGCTAACAGTGATCTGCAAATCTTGTTCCCTTTGCTATGTTTGTGGAGCATATGGGGACCTGTGGAAGCAGCACAGTTTCAAGTGTGTGCATCTAGAGGCCACATGTCCATGGACTTTTTTCCAGGTGGTAGGGCTGGATTGAACAGCTCCTGCTTGCTGCCCCCTCCTTGCTGGTCTTTTCCTTCTCCCTCCCTCCACAGCATGGCCCAGCAGCCACTCCAGTGCATGTGTTTGGGTGGCTGGGGGATTAACGCTGCTGTGGAAATCATTTAGGTAAAAAAGAAAGTGGCAAAAGAAAGGACTTATTTTTAATGCAGTCATTTTCCTGAGACAGTGCCCTGAGGGCTGAGTTGTAGTTTGTATCAGTTTATCCTGTGAATCAGAAGCCCATTGTTTGGGCAGGAGATGGCTTTGCCCAGCTGTGCCCAAAGTATTTAAATAAAGCTTATGGATAAAGAGAGGTGAGGGGTTTCTAGCCAGAAGCAAAAGGTTAAAATTAAGAACTTGACTAATTATGTTTGTACAGATCATTCAGGGGTAGGAAGGACAGATTTGAAGAGGAATGCAACATTAGGGAAATTTGTGTAACACTTGAATGCTCCCTGTATCTGATTTGTCTCTTTAAAGGCACAGAGAATAAGGGTGTGCATAAAAAAAATCACTAAATTCAGGCAAATGCCTTGAAAAGCAGAAAGCTGAAGTCTCCTGCAGCTGATCTAAAGTATAGGTAAATATAAGTATAGTTTTATTTATTTTTACTGAACTTTAAAGCTTTTGTGTCATCTTTATTTTGATTGTGTAAGTATATCTATTATTTTTTACTGCATCTGAGGTTCATGTTAGTGCTGGTTTCTAAGTGATAAATACCCTTATTGATCCATCCCGATGTTTTAAAACTGGACTTCGGGACTACTTGCCTGCTTTCCAGTGCTCCTGTAAGTTTTTTAGGCATGAAACATTCCCCCACTGAGCTGCACAGGAGTTGGCAAGGCAGAGATCTGTGTGCTACCAGTGTCTTTGGGCGACTAATGGTAGCCAGAAGCACCCTGACCTACAGCAGGACACCAGGAAAAGTGGCCAAAGCCCAAGGGCTTCCACAGCTCTGCAAATGAGACCCTGGTGTCCCTGTCCACTCTCCTGAGCTCTCACGGACTGGGAGAAAGTCGTCTGCAGTATAGTGTCTGATTGCCTATGTACACAGGGGTAAGGAGGGTCTGGAGTTAGTGACAATGGGTATAAGATCCCTTGGTCCTCCCAGAAACCCATTACAAAGGAGAAAAGGAAAATAAAGGAGAAGTTTATCATTAATTCAAGCTAATCCTCAGCCCGTGGGATTGTAAAGTGGGGTGGTTTAAGGAGACTTTTTAGAGTGCCTTCATTTAGGTAACACCTCATTTGTTGCCTTCACATTTGCAAATATTTGCTCTGCAGGCTGGTCACCAAGGTCTTTGATTTCATCTGTTGCACACTAACAAACTGAAAGACTTTTAAAACTCATTAAGTTCTCATACAAACAGTTCAATCAGGCAATCATGTCAAAATGTTGATGATTTTTCTTATTTCCTGTGGAATCTTTCAGTGGGAAAATGCCTTTCTCACAGCATTTCAAGGATGTTAACTCTCTTTGTTGTGGAGGGAAGAACTTATTATATGTGGGGTTTTTTTTATTCTCCTATTGTATTTTTATCGTTACTTCATGTTTATATTGCAGTAATGCCCAAAGACTCCAAGCAACCTAAGGATGCCATTGCACTAAGAAAAAAAGGGGCCCAGCTTTTGGCCTGAAAGGCTGGTGAACCAGTTTTTGTTTGCTTTCTTCTATCTTACAGAAGAATATGTCTTTGAGAGCTTCGGTGTTGCTGACAAATGCAAGGAGTCTGGAGAGCTTGTAGGCAAAGACCTGCTAGTTCCAATGGACTACATTACACATTGCTCCTCAGCTGTGGTATAGTCCAGCAAGACCTAAAATACATGTATAGCTAGAATTTCCTGTAGCTTTACAGTTAATATAATTGCTCAGATATCAGTATGCAATGAGCACATACCTAGGAGGGGAGATAAACCGAGGGAGGTATTTAAATGCATTTTACTGGCTTTTTTTTTTTTTTTCCATTGAAAACTGTGCAACATGAAATGGGACTCCATTTTACTATGAGGCTGAGGTCAAAGGAATTACACTGTTGCAAAAGAGCAGGATGCGGTTCACAGGCTAGAGGAGGGATCTATGGAAATACAAGGAATACTGCATAAGAAAAAGGGCCAAAGTTGGAGAGGTTATGTATCTGGAATTTACCATGACCTTGTTCTCTTTTTAATGGGTGCCATACCATGCCACTTACGTTGTCTTATTTCTTGGGGGAGCATATAGATGGGCATTTACACAAAAGAGGTGCTGCTGCATGAGAGGTTAAAACAGACTTGCAGCCACAGCAATGGAAAGCACTATCGTAACGCATCAAATAAAGATGAGAGGAAATTGCTCTCTGAGCAGACCCTGCCCAAAACAAGAAGTTGGTGGCTTCCTTTTGCTCATAGCACATTGGAAAGCAGCAGAACTCCCTTAAATAGATACTATATGCTATATACAGGGGAAGACTTACTTAAATCAGCAAGAAAAGAGGGGGGGGGGGGGGGAACGCAAATATGTTCT
>JAVJGJ010000054.1:48821552-48835650 GCA_035590215.1 Microhierax caerulescens | reverse complement strand
TGATTCTGTGGCAGGCAGAACCACTGACTCACAGCACCACTGTCCCCCGTAACACAAATTTATTATATACCTTCTTTAAAAACATATCCCAACCACACTATCATCCTACCAGTCCAAAATGCAATTAAAGGAAGCCATTTTTAATCCCTAATCTTACACCAATGTATTCTGACCAGCTCTTTCAACACTGTTCTTTCCATCCTTTTGTAGAGGCTGGATGTTCTCCCATAGTTTTAGAACCAGTGGTCCCTTTCCACCTTCCACCCAATTATCTCTCATTTACAATTATATTTGTTAGGCCACCCAAATAATATATAGCTCATAGATGAAATTCAGTTCATCAGCTACCACCTTTAAAAAATCCAAAGCTGAGTATGCTTTCTAATACTGTCAGCTCTTAGTTCACCAACACTCATTGCAGTGAAGTACCAAATCTTCATTAATGAACCATGTCTGTCAGAAAACTAACTGATATTTGGCAAGTCATAAATAAACTAAGTATTCAACAGTTTTAGTCAGCCAACTACAACACAAAGGACCCACATAAGCAAGTAAACTGCAATTTCTTACTTCTGAAGTTTAAAAAAGAAAATGTTATTAAAATACTATTTAAAATATTTTTAAGCTATCCAAATTATTGTGTTTGTATTTTAAATGAGGGCAATATTTTCCATTACAATACATAAAACTCAACAGCTCATACACTTGATCTTATATTATTAGCCACAACTTCAAGAACAAAAGAGGTGCACAGGATTTGGAAGTGGTTTTTACATTTATATAAATAAGTATTTTTACATATTTATATAAATATGTAAAAATAAGTAAAAAATAAGTATTTTTTCAAATTATGCAAATCAAATTGTATTAATTAATATTGTTAAGAGGCAAAGTCCTGCCAAACACTTTACTAGCCCTAACCTCACCAGACATTCTCTCTTGATGAGGGAATACACAACTGAAAATTGTTGAGTTTCCTCTGCTGTTCAGCAGGAAACATTTAGCATGACAACTAATGAAAACAAGCACTGGTCAGAATGCATTTCAAGCACGTGTATTCACGCATACTCAACTGTGTACGGCAGAAGAAAGAACTGTAACAGTTAATTCAAGTGACCTCTTCACCTTATGTGTTTAGAAGGTACAACAGCTCTAAACCCTGATAAAACTTTGCCAGCTACAGCTGAACACAAAATACGGTTATCACATATGGCAGATAAGCACTATGCATACATTAAGCAAGGGACAGTCTTGAGGTATACTGAATAAGGTAACCAACATTTCTAGAGAAAGAACAAAAAGGTTTCCTATTTTTATTGTTACAGTCAGCAAAATAATTAAGGCTATCAATTGTAGATCTACACAAAATCCATTCCATAATATTGCTCACTCTGACCTTGTTACTATACATTGCTTTGTTGGAACAGTTTAGATATGTAAGTATATGACTAATTACACAGGAGTTTCTTCCCTGTTTCCTGCAGCTAAAGAAGTTTTCAGAGAAGGAACAGTTCTCATTTAAACTACCTTCCATCACAATTAATACATTACTTTTTCTACTCTACATGGCACACAAAATTTGACAACAAAAACTACTGGTATTACAAATGCTTCAGACTGTCAATATCCTTTTAGAGGCCAAATATTCCAGCTGTGAACCATGCACTGAACACTTGGCCCCATTTTTTCAGCAACTCAGCATGTCCCTCTTGTGCTGGTTTTAATAGGATCTAAGTATTGCAAAATCCATCTCAAGCTTCTCTACAGTTACAGCTGTTCCTAGAAGGCCTTCAGAAGCACACGTATTCCTCATGGTAGCTAGTTCCACTAGCAACATACCACAATGTTGATTTTTTTTCCCCAATGAAAAATTATTGTAATTTAGCCTTAGGCATGCGAGTTGCACCTCTTTATAAAATAAATCACACGTAAGGCTGGGTGTCTTGCTAGTCTTCTAAATCAGAAGCTAACTTTTCCAGGCTTAATTGTCAGCGCTGAAAGGTTCTCCATATCACCAGTTTTAACACCCAGCTTATGCAAGCATGTTTTAAAACTCTCCATTTACATCACATTTAACATTTGTCCACCTGTAAAGCTGGCTGGAATAAAGTTTCTTTGCTGAGGTCTCCTACTAACCCAGTATAACAAAGAGGAAAAGGCAAAGAGTGGTTCAATGTGATCTTGTTTCTGTGAAAAGCAATACAAAGGGATGCCTTTCTGTATTGGTGGAGCTGGGGACCGAGATAACGTCTCTGCTGTAAGAGTTGGTTGAAAACACATCCTTCTGCTTTCTCTTCCCTTAATTTCCCAGGACACTGACCATTAAAATTACAACTTCACTGACAAGTTGGTGAATTTTACTTCTTCTCTTACAAGTCTTAACACTTGATTCTACTAATATGTAGGTAGTCCAGTGACCTAATAGCACATTATAATACTGGCCCTCAAAGTAAGATGATTATCACACCCTACAATTCTTCATATGACTTAAGAAAAAAATAACTAACTTTTTAGGAGAACAGTAGAAGAACAACAATTTTCCAACAACATGATATAGCCCACATCATTATTAAAAAAGTGTTATGCCAAAAAAACTCTGACCAAACGAAAGCCCCCCACCCAAATAAACTTAACCCTCAATCTGTATTTGAGTTCCATCATCATTTTCTTCTACTAGCTTTAAAAAAC
The DNA here is from genome assembly GCA_035590215.1 of Microhierax caerulescens. NCBI lineage: Eukaryota > Metazoa > Chordata > Aves > Falconiformes > Falconidae > Microhierax > Microhierax caerulescens. The sequence continues at coordinate 48,832,962 of JAVJGJ010000054.1, read as the reverse complement.
CCACTTGTTACCTACTCATTCAAAATCAAAGCAACAGTTTTCCTAAAAATGTCTACATTATTCATCTATAGATTTTCCAACTATTCCTGAATTATTCTGTATACTGAAGGCTTCGGACAGATGAGTGCTTTCCCTCTCTCTGTAACACGTATAGTAAAGTCTCATCTTACGGAAGTAGGCCTTTAAAAATTCCTCAAGATGATAATCTATTTCAAGCTGTTTTCTTGACAGTAGGTTAAAATTGATTATAGCTAAAGCATATTTTCCATCTTGTGTTTTCTATTTACTATTCCTCTGTACTTTCCATTTTTATTTTTAAAGTATGATGCCTAAAATTCTTCTCTTTAATGTTATCATCATGCTTCCATTTTATCTTTGAAATCACTAATGGAACTTGAATGTAAACTAATACAAGGACATGTTATACATAGTTTATCAGAACTCCCCAGGAAACCATGTAACAAGTTACATCTACAATAATCTTCTACAGCTGAAGAAAATAACCTTCCTAACAAAAGCAACCTCTCAGCACACACCTAGAATTTATCTATCATACTTACAGATTCCATAAGTAGGTTAAATTAAGCAATGTTTTCATCTTAAGACAGTGAGTTGATTGATGAAATTAATCTCTTGTCTGATAAAACACCCTCACAATACTTCACTATATTGAAGAAAAACATTCCTATTCTAAGAGAGTATACATTTTCTTTCTCAAAATTCACAAAAGCTCTTGTAACCATTGTTACAGATCCTTATGGCACAAAAATACCATAATTTAAACAAATCTAAAAAAAAAAAAAAGCAAACCCCATGAGTAGATAATGACAGATTTCCAGATAGGCAAAGTGGTATACACAGACACTTGAAAACTCACCACATATTACAAGTGTCCATAAGCATACCTCAATACTTTCATCATGAACACAGAGAAGATTAACCCAATGAATTTCAACAGCAAGAGCTCCTCCATCTTGCCCTCACAAGCTTTTAACGGCAGTGATTGAACAGCTCTCATCCTCAGCTAGGCAGCAATGAAGCATTGCCTATTAGCTCTAATGACCAAAACAATCCAAGATGTGCAACAATACACTACCAGGTTTTTAAATCTATTTCCTAAAAAGTGGTAAAAGACGGACAGTTACGGGAAGCTAATGTTAGCTCAACAGAAAGAAATCCCTACAAATAACTGTAAACACATTTGCACCATTCCAACCCATTAGTGACTGATATTGCTGTTTAAACTGTTCAGAGAAGAACTCCGAACTAATGGAAGAATGATCCTTCACAATGGCAGAAAACTGTGGAAATAAACAGAAATAGGCTTCAGTAAAATCTGTGAGCCTTTAATTGTCCACAGAGTATTCTAGTACAGCTCCATAACAATCTTTCAACTTGCAGCCTTATTTATGTATCAGGGATAGAAGTCACTAAGGTGAAAGCAGTATAAAAAAAACACTTTTATACTTTGTTTTGTGTTGGGTATAACCAGAATACAGTTCTCTGAACTTGCAGACTCTGTCACACCTACATGTGTACATGATCCACTGAGTGATCTTTGCAATAGCACTGAAGTACAGATATACAAAACTGACTCCTCCACCTCTGCTACCAAATAAGCTAACTAAAGGCCAGCTAGTTTTTCCAGTTGCAGAATTAAAAAAGATTGACAAAGGGGATGACTAACTTGGCTTTCATCAGAAGAAAAGTGTACTTTTACATGCTTTATCTATTTTTCATGCTTTGTTTTTCACCTAAGAGGCAGCAAGAAGTTCCATCAAAGGATACATCATTCAGACCAGTACTGTTGTGCAGGAATTAGCTCACCTCTGTCCAGAGGCTTTTGAAGTTCTGAATCTTTCCTCAATGAACAGACAGGCGCAAATGCAAGAGATTATCATCTTGGCTGACCTAGCACAGCAGTTAACAGATCAAGGCTTCTCGCATCTTTGAATCAACTGGAAACTGTTTAGGAACATCTGATCAAAACCTTCTTCATTACGTTTATGTGCTGCTCTGTATGTTCCTGGAGTTCTTCAGAGAAAGCAATACGACCAGGGAAGGCCTAAAGCCCACCACCAATGGAACCGTACATGAGTGGTTATGGAATTTACATCCAATGAGCACTAATCTTTAAATACTAAACCTCAAGTCATAGGGGTTGGTTAGAAATAAGGACAGTGGTAACTACAACTTCACTAAGCCAGAGAAGCTATCAACACATCAGCTGGTGGTTACAATTAACTGTAGTATAGGATTTTGCCTGAAAGGGAGAAAAGCCAGTCATCAGCACACATGGAAGTAAAAAAAAAAAAAAAAAAAAAATAGTAAAATTAAAAAAATGCACTGACAAAACCAAAGTGACAATTAAAGACAAATTAAATTCCTGAGGTAAAAATGGTTGGGAATGGGAAATTACATACACATGACATCATTAGAATCTAGTAAGGAAAAAAAAAAAAAAATCTCTTTTCAATTACAGGTTTGAAGTTTAGTCTCACACTAAATAAAATTAGTTTACTAAAATTCCCTCAAGGTTTAAGGGGTAAATGACAACTACATGCCTGCCACTTTAAGAATACATAAGTAACAATAACTCGGAAAACAAAAGAAATTTTAAGTTGCTAGGTATTGAGCATTTGTCTAATATTGGACTGATTTAAATGTAAATTTCTTATTTGATCTGCCTCACTTCTTAGCAAGATCACAACTAGATTCAATAATAGTCGGCTAAGAGACTCAATGACATTTTGCCATATGCTTGCCTTTTTCCTTTGCAACAGCTGAGAAAAACATTTACCTATACACAAACCTCTCAGTGCTTGTTTGGCACAGCAAAACTAACTTTGAAAAAAAAAAAAAATTGCCTATCACTGCAATATTATGTCCACGTTCAGTAGTAGAACAATAAAGACACATGCATAGAGCATTTTTAGAGTTGGTTTAGAGCTCTGGTCTACTCTTCCCTCAAGCAGCATGGATAAGCACAACCTCTTTTATCTATTACGGAATTATTTGTCTACGGCAACAGAAGGCATAGTTTGATTTCAGTGTTCTGTCCTACTATAGAACCATCATAAACAGCTATGAGAGTTCAGCTAAACAGCTTCAAAAAGTGGTAACAATTATCACTTACTTAGTAATATCAAAGTACTATCTCATTTCTTTTCACTCTATTGCTACAATTCTTCCTGTAACTACAGAAGGTACCAGGACCCCGAAGCACAATGACTTTATAAAGCATCCATGTAATTCCTCTTACAGGCAATGCAAACCTACTCAGTAAACATTGTGTATGTTCCAGCTTACTGACTGATCATTTAACAATGATCAGTCCTCCATGTCTGAAAAGATCTTACAAGATAACCCTTTTATAAAAGATTTGAAGAAGACATCTAGTATTATTCAAAGCCAAGAGAACCTTCTCTGCACCTCTTTATCCAAAGGCAAATTTTAATTCATCCCTAATTGTTCAGACTACTGCAAATTACATTGCATTTAACCACAAGGCAAGAACACGCACAGACACCACGGTAACTAGTTGTGACAGGTCAATGTAATTGCCTTAAGTTGCACACTTTTGCATGGTGGGAAATACAAAGCTGCTTATCTTCTCTTTATTGGTAGGTAGGTATCCTCCTCTTCCCCTGAATCCAAAAAACATGCACAAACATAACCACTGCCCAGGATACAACAGCAGCACCTTCTTACTGTACAAGCCATATATGCTTGTTATTTGTACAGTAAATGCAACTGATCTTTAAGTTTTATAATGCAGGCATTTTGTCCTCACTTACGCTCTTGCAGATGGAGTTGACCCAATAATTTATCATAATTGTAAGCAAGTTCACTCAGTTTGGTTTGGCAACATTTACAAAGACAGGTCTCTGGAAGCTAGAGGGAATGTCTATTTGAAAAAATAAGATACTCTGTTCTCTGCTTAAGTGTCTCCTCATAGGGTATACTTAGGTCATCAGCCTTTGTTTGAAGACTAGACTTAATTGCTATTGTGTTAGTCTGAGAAACGTTTCTCCAAAGTCAGAAGGATCACCCAGACATTCTGGAAGAGCAAGCCCAGGGCAAACATACCTAACCTTGCAGTTAGAAGGTAATGAAGTGACAAGTTACTACACTTAGCTAAGACTGTTAGGTTAATTAATCACAGCAAATCACACTGTTGGGTTCACACCTCTTCAGGAGGCCGGCTGATCTTTCTAAGGCTACTTTAAGTGTACAACAGCAAGTTCTCAACAATTCAGGCTAGTAACGCTGCCATATACACCTTTCACACAGATGGACTGTAAGTTTCACAACATATTTTAAAGGGGGGTGGAGGGGGAGGGCAATCTGCCATTTCACAGACCACTTTCAAGCTTTTTAGCCCACTGGTAGTCTGTGGATCATTAGTAACAAATTATTCTTGGATATGGGTTCTGAGACCTTAGAGCCTAGAGTACATCAAGAAGATGCCAGTGCAACTCAAAATTGAAAATAAGTGCAATTAAAATATTTTCTTAAGGCAAACTTAAGAAATTGTGACATCAGTTTTGCAAGAGCAAATATTTTGCTGACATACTTGAAACACTTTTTTTCTGTCTAATTCAGCAGGCTTCTACAACTTTATTCATGAAGGCCCACAAACATACTTTGTATCCTGCATTCAGAGGAGACAGTTCATGCTTTAATAATCATTGATTCTTATAGTCTACATCCAATTTCTTCAGCTGTTTTGTAACTTATTCATAACATAATCACTATTTGTCTTTAAGATGAGCAGTGGCAGGCCACCAATTTGGGGGAGAGCACAAACCAATTACACAGCAATACTTAAAAGACCTGTGCTGGAGCATCTACCTACCAGTTTAAAAGCAGACAAAATGCATGTACACTCAAAATTCTTGTTAGGACAAGCTATTATTCACAGAACTGATCAGAAAGCCAAAATTTGTTATGAACCTCATTTTAAGTAACCAGTAAGGATATTGACAAATAAGTAGTAACTCAGCACTTAAAAGCTAAAAAAGCAAGGCCACAAAATACTGAGACCAGGTTAAAAAACAGTTACCCACACTTGCTCTGTGAACAGCCAAAACCATGACAAACGGCACTATAAGACCATCCATTTACAGATTTGAGACACACATGCCTAAACTTCTCCCATAATCAACACCATAGTAACTACAATCACGACAGTGTTTAATGAATCAGAGATATTAACTTGGATCTCTGTTGTACACAGATACTGACTGCCTCCAGCCTGATAAAAACATAGTTGTGTTTCTTAAATCAGCTGGGAGTAGGGGGAGGAATTAGAGTGAAGTTATTGGGAAAACTATGGCCTCCTCCAGCCACAAAGAAATGGACAAATAATGTTGGTAGTAATTTCTGCAATGAAAGAGTAAACAGTAACATTCTGCAAACTGAAGCACAATCACACTGATTCAGAGACTCCAAGCTCTACTCGGAAAATAGAAAAATGTCTCCTTACACACCTTATTTTTAGAAAAGATTATAGGTGTCATCAGACAAGTTAAAATCAGTAGTGATTTTCATCCTATCTTCACAATGATTAGGAAAAAAAACAAACCAAAAAGAGGACTCAGGGAAAATTATTTCTTGCCCTTAATCTGTCTTGAAAAACCTGAGCAATCAGTCATGAACTGAATTAGTCTTACCTATTTTGTTCACCTTCAGCCATTTTAGCTTACATTAAAGCAGTTCTCATACATGTATTCAAGTAACTGTTTACACTGGAAACCCAAATCACTTAAGTGAAAGCGTTAACGTTAACTGCTAAAAATGCAAGTCTCTTGCTGTGGCTACTAAGCAATAATGTGCTTTTCCTTTTTTCCAGACCACCTGTAGAATATTCACTGACTGTCTACTATGTTAATATGAATCTCAACCTAAACAGATTATCAGCTTTAAATGGTGAATAGCTGCAACAGATGTCAAAGTTGTAATACACAGTAACAGCAAGGCACTGACAACAAAATTCAGCATTGTATTACGAGTTCTAGCTACAGCTAACTACAGTGCTTTTGATAAATTTGGAGGGTCACTGGAAAACCAGTTCTTTAAAAGAAAAATTGTTACTTGAAGAGTTGTATAGCACTAGAGAAAAGATATCAAGGATTCATAATAGTAATAAGTACCACAGCCAATACTGGATTCATCAGCAGGGACAATGGTAACTTACTGAACTGTTTATCTTAATTTTTTTCTAAGAAACATAAGAGCCATCAGCATTGTGACATTAAATGCTATTTTCTTTGCTTACACACAGGTCTTTCAGATTTTTTGTGGAAAGCACAACACACTGCATAAGCTGGGGAGGGTGGGGGGAGGTAGGACCATCGGGAAAGAAAAATCAAGCTGTGAAACCAGTGACTGCCTAGAAGCACTGCAGACATCAGTACTGACCAATCTTCATACTGCTGGTGCTTTTTAAAACATGTAAGAAAAATGCACAAAGTACTAGTTCTGAAACTAGTATGATATTCACATAGTCATGAAACAAATTACAAGATCCTGAGGTACTTAAGAGGATGAAGAACTGTTTCAAGTTTCTCTGAAGAGTTAATTTACTGGGGTGTGAAAAAAAATGTACTTTAAGAGATCATCTGCATAGTTTAAACATATGAAAATTTTAGAACAGTCCTTTTGCTCTATAGTAGCCCAAATGTGACAAAACAATGGCAAAAGGGAAGCCAACACTTTAAGAATAAGGACCACCTTGTAATCACTTGTTCCCTACCATACCTTGCTCATCCTGCAGCAAACATGCTCTCCTTTCTTAGACTTTGATAGTAAGCTCTGAACAAAATGCCTGCTTTGAAATTACTGCACTATGTATGCAGCTTGAAAGGAAATAACAAAGTAGATTAATCAAGATAGTGATACAAGAATTGTTTACTTTAAAAAAAGGCACATGTAAGTATCTATAATGAAAAACAAAAAAGAATTTGAAGAATGAAGAATGTTAATCAACCCTTACAAATAACACAAATGCATCCCTACTCTTATTCAGCACTCTATCCTTATTTCCTTTCCTTTTGCTTTGCTAATGGGGGAATCCAGATGAAGAACAACTCAGGAAGGTCAGTTTCAGTTTTCTATGTCGGGCCCATTTCCTGTGATCAAGATGAGAAGCCATTGTTTCAGTGACACAAGAATTACTTAGTTTAAAAATAAAAAGAGGGGGAAAAAGTATAAAGAAAAAACAAGGAAGAATTTTAAAATAAAGGATGTTAGTTAATCCTTGCAAGTAGTTAACAATACATCATGTATTTATGGTGTCTATTCATTCTTCCCATCACTTTAGGAAATAACAACAAAAATACAAGGAGAACCAAATGCTTAATGAGACCAAACATAAAATTTCTGGCACTGTATGTGAATCATCCTAATTAGCATACTAGAAGATCCACCCTCGAGCAAAGAAAGCCCTCTCCCCACAGAACGTGGGTGGTGAAAAGAAAGAATATTGTACCTTTAAATGGAGATGAGGCTGTAAGAACCAATGAGAATTAAGTATGCCTAAACATAATAGTTTACAAATGTTCAAAGTGAATATAATGTTTTACCATGAGTTAAGAGGTGTCTTGCTTTGTGGATTTACCACCCAGCACCCATCTCTGCACAGACACGCAATGAAGAAGCTGCTCTGCTCTGTGTGTGGGTCGGCTCTTGCACGCCGGGTAAAGAACCCGGGCTGGAAGTAACAGTAAGACAGAGTGAGAACTTTCAGCAGCAAGATGTAACCTTTTCTCTTTCTAGTTCTGTAATGTAATTTTCTCTCCAGAAAGCTTTATATCTAACCTGAACTACATTCACCAATATAAACACTTTATTGAGTTGCCCGAGATTTTGCATCAGTCTAGATAACAGTAACAAGTAGCTTCCCAAAAAAAACACATCCCTTCTTCCTTTTGGAAATGCACATGCTAATTTGCAGACAGGACTAAATTGTCCCATAGTACTCAAAACAAGGTTGAGTCTATTCAACTGAGAAGCAGAAGGGGAGAAAAAGAAATTCAAAAAGGGAAAAGAATGAGGTCTCTTTCAATTAAAACAGGATCTCAGAAGGCAGGATATCCTTTCCCATAAAAGCAGGTAAAGCTTTCTAGGAGTCTGTCCTACAGATAAAACAGAGAAGCCATAAGAACAGATAACCATGCCTCTGCCTTTTATGCTGATCCCTGCTTCAAATTTAACCTTATACCACCCTAGCCCAAATATAAATCTTTCAGAAATGTGGTTACAAGCCTGACTAAAAACTAGAATGTTTATTCACAGCAAAGTCTCACACTCACCTCCCTCTTCTGCCTTCAATTAATTTTTTATATAGGGGAAAAACGAAACAACTCACCCCCCCCTCAAATTAATCATGTAAATTCTGTTCAAGCATATAGCCTAAAAGGACCTGTAATGCAATGCTTCCTTCACTCCTGGTGCCACACCAAGGTCACAGCAAGACACTCCTATTTGATAATGTACTTTTCATCCATTATTAATACAGCCACGTGTCCCTAGTGATATGAAACAACACAAATTTGTCTCATCTCTCTGCAAACAAACCACAGGTGTAAGTGAGGGTAGGAATTAATCTCTCCCCAGCTTGAACAGTTAGGAGAGCCCGTGAACCAGAAGACAGTCGGCTTGCTCTCTCTGTCTTATGGCTGGCACCTAACAACGTAAAGTATACTTTTACTAAAAAAATGGAGGTGCAGAAGATGGAGAGAAGTAATTCACCTGAGGTGTACACTTGCAGTCTAGGGACTAAAAGAGATTTTATCTTTATTCACTGCTAGAGAGGCCTTTTCCTCCTCCCTCCAGCAGCCAAGCTATGAGTGCTTGGATAGCTACTGCGAGTGCTCCCTCCTGCTACCAATGTCATGTCAACCATGAGTACCCAACAATCTATGGTTTCCAAGTACATCAAAAATCTGCATGTTCCTTAACCTGAAAAGCACTTTTAAGGTGTTCAATGTCTATGAAGTCACATGAAAGGCAGAATTTACTGTTAAGCTTTTTCTTTTCATATACTCTTGTCAAAGCACGGATTTTGGCCGATCATATCTTCCAAAACCACAGTTCCACTGACAATAAAAAAAAACGTTAATGAATTTGTGTGTCATCTTTCACCATTAAGACAAAGAACTTCTGAAGAGGATTAATGAAGAAAGAAGTAATTATATCCATTTAATAAAGCTTAGCTTTCTGCAGCTAGAAGGTTTGGAGAAGGAAGCAGTAAATTAATCTCTAATATATTTGCTCCCATTCTGATTTGACTTCGATATTCAGATCATTGCCTAAAACACAAGTGGTTATGAAACAGGACAGGCAAACAACTGTCCAGAATCATACAGACATAGCCAACTGTCTTCCAAGTGTATTTATACAAGTAACACAACCTACATCCTCCAAGTGTTATTTTTATTTATTTTTATCATTCCTAGAAAATTGAATAAAGACAGTCTAATCTGCAGACATTTTTACAGTCCAAGCTGAAGATCAGAGAAGTTCCAGACTTGCAAAAGAACAGACACAGTACCTCCCCATACATACTAAGTACTTAATCTCTGCATACTAGAAAGCACTTTACTGAATTTTAGTACACATTTTTTGTGAAGGCATCTGGATAAAGGTTATCAAGAAAACTTAACAGCAATGTCACCAAGGAACTATTCTAGAACATGCCTTCTCCTATACTACTTGACTCACACCATTTTCATTGAATGTAGAAAGCTGGAAATTTTGATATTTAAAAATCGTACCAGCAAACACACTTATACACCAGACTTAAGCTACCCTTGTTTTGAATACTGGGGAAAAATTCTGTGTAAGGAACATAAATACTAAATTGGTAAAATTAGTTTTGCAACAGAAATAATTATTTGATTTTAATAAATATCAGACCAGAAGTCTAACATCTAATAATTTTTTTGTTTTTCCTCACCTGGGATAAGACACTGTGATCCAGTAAAGCTCATTTTTACATTTAAATTGGATTAATACAAGTTCACAGGGAAAAAAAACTTGGGTTCTTTGGGTTTTTTTTTTGAAAGGGATCAAATTTAAAGTCTGTATAGGTGGAATTGTATGGACTTCAACAAGATGGCACAGACCAGCCAGAACAGCCTACTATGCTTTAGAACAAGTTGAAGAACATAATCAGAAAAAAACTCAAGCTTATTACTTCCTGACTTTATATAGGACTTGCCACATCTGGGTAGAGTGGTATCATTTTAAGAAGCCGCATCAGTGGTGGCCATTAAATCACTAGGTAACCTTACACTTTAAGATTACTATGTTAACTAGGTTGTAAAACAGATAAAACATACAAACATTCCCTGTATTCATTCACTAATTATTCTGCTCCAACAAGAATCTAGGAGAGAAAACAAAGCAACACAATGGTTAGGGATAAAAACCCTCTAAGGTACACATTCAGAGGGAACTGTCATCTTAATAGGCTACTCCCAAAGTTAGATAATTATTTTGCCAGTATCAGGACCTCAGGATTCAAGATTACCTCTGAACAATTAGGAAGACACTCTGAAAACAAAAGGATGGAAGATCCACCAGTGACCTTAAAAAAGGCAACAGATTTTATTAGAGCACTTTCATTCCAAACTTGTGCATAAAAGCAGTCTTATGACTTCGCCAGACAGGTTCCCCAACACTCTGATACTAAAATAAACATCTTTAAACCAGCATTAAGCACAAATAGGTTACCACACACTACCAACCCCTCCAGAAAGACAGCTGTAGTGACTGAACCTAGGGCCCTTCTGTTGAAGTAGATGGCACCGTTAGAAAGGGACTACTACCAGGCCCAACGAAGTCACAGGATAGGACCTGCATACAGCTGGGTCAGAAGTGGTGAAGTGAAAACGAAGCGATGACTTCAAAGACAGCAAGTGGACTCAACAGAATATCACCATGATGCAAGGTGTGCAAGGCCACCATAATCAGGAATGTGAGAACAGATGGAAAACTACTGGAGAACAGCAAAGGAATACCTAAAGTGATACAACTCCATTTTGTTCAAACTGTAAGTTAAGTACTTATTAAATGATTGAAATCCACAGAACTGTTTTTGATATAAGTAACTGCTCTCAGCAGTACCTGTAGGTACAGACCTTGAATACCATATCAGAATATTCAACAGTAACATTTAATAACAAACAAACGCACCAAGCAAGCAAGCAAACAAAACCCAAGCAAACAGGACAGCCAAAAGCTAATCAGCTCTTGAGGGTTTATAAGCTTTATAGTCTTACCAAGAAGACTACAAAAACCTACTTGTAAGTGCTTACAGTACACTCCCACTAACTCCTATTCTGCAAGCAGATCTCAACACCAAGCAGATCTGAACCACTTTGCAATAACTGCAAAATTAGAA
>JAVJGJ010000054.1:48237663-48250581 GCA_035590215.1 Microhierax caerulescens | reverse complement strand
AATGTATTACTTGTGTTTGGTAGGTGAGTACAGGCAAATTCTTAGCCATGCTTTTTTAAACATATTTTGGGACATGTGAAATGAATTGCTGGAAAGGGGGCTGGGGAGGGAAGAAACTGTACTACTAAAATTTAGAGAAGACTCCAAGTAGCACCAAATTTGCATACTGATTCACTTATGAGTTAATTTTATACAGGTCAGGTTTGTGTCAGGAGCTCTATGGGAATTTTATGTAGTTTTCCATGGTCATATATATAATTATATATACATTATATATACACATGCATACATACATTTATATTTACATTTAAATTTACATTTACATATACATATACATTTATATAAATTTGCCTTGGAGAACATGGAAGGGGAGAGAAAATAAGACCATTAGACTGTAAAATTCCTGTTGATGTCTTTACAAGAGAACCTGGGTAAGATGGAATGGACGAGTTCTTACTTTCATTTTGAGTGGTGGTGAAGAAGTACTTGTTGTCCCTTCACTATTTTGATAAGAAGGCCTTCAGTAAGAAATTATTTCCTTCATTGTAGAGGTTCCTGCATGGCAGAAATATTTTTTTTAAAAAAGCTCTTACACAATCACAGTAAAAATGGTATTAAAGTAGAAGTGAAGTCAAGAATCTGCTCAGATGCACTGTTGAAGGACCACAGGAATTTATTTGTGCATGAGAAAGGTCACTAACCAGTCACCTTTTTGGAAGTTATGTTCACTCTGTGGGATTAAATTTGTAGCCCACATAATAAACTCTGCATACCATGTCAAAAGACCGCTTGCAAATAAGGCAGCCATGGATTTGCTCAGAGATTTCTTTGAACCACAGTATATGAACAGATTTTTTATAAAAGCTGTTCATCCATGATAACTGTTACAAACACATATAAAAATAATAATAATAATAATCCAGTATATCAACCAGTAATAACTGTAGGCAGTAGTCAGGTTTTATTCATGTTTTCCATTTTGTGTAAAAAAGCGGACTTGAGGTTAACTTGCATACTATTCCCTTGTGTCAACAAAATTTTACAGATAATTATGTTATACTAAAGATCAGTGTGATTCCACATATAGATTCCACATTATTTTTTGCTGGAAATTATAATCTGTTTTGGAACCATCTAGAAAGATATATACTCACTACCTCTATGTTCTACCAGAAATATAGAAATTATTTAGTGATTTTAGCATTCATTCCTTCAATTAAGGAGGCAATAGATATAGAATAAACATGCTACAAGCACATTTGTATTCTTCTGTAGTTTCTGTATTTCTTGGAAATTCTGAAGATTGATAGGAGATAAAATTGTGACATGGTGACATGATGACTACATTAGTATTTTTATCCCCTTATAATCTGATGCATCTATCATTATAAAAGGGAAATTATGTTGACTTTGTCAGTTGTAAAGATAACTCCCAACTTTCCCAGAAAACTACTTAATTTCTGGGTTTGTTTGAAAACATAAAATCTTTTCCAGAATTTCTCATAGGTTTAATTTCTTTGTTTCTTGTTGTTTTTTGTTGTTTTTTGTTGTGTTTTGTTGTGTTGTGTTGTATTTTGTTTTGTTTTGTTTTGTTTTGTTTTTTACTAAATATGAGTATGCTATTTTTGCAAACTCAGAAAGGTCTGCTTGGTTTAATATCTTGGCTGAAGTTAGTAAAATGGAGTAATGTTCTAAAGACTTGCATGAGAACTGTTATTTAGCCTAGATTATTAAAATTCTGCAGAAATTGAAATTAAAAAAAAAGATAGAATGTTTCTCTGACGAGATGAAGAAATTGAACTGTTTCTTTGCTTGCCTACTGTCCCAAAAGATTTTTGTTTCTTTTAGAGTCTATTTAACTAACTATAACTTTTATTCTGTCTTGCATTGAAGCAAAACTTTGCAAGATGTACATGCGTCTAACTCCTTGGTTAAATAATAGATAAGGCTATACAATGTAAGAAATGAGGGGTTTTATTTAATAAAAAAGAAAAAAGGGGCAGGGAAAGTCACCTTTGTTATATGTATTTAAAACTTACCATTGTAATGATAAGTTACATGATCTTACCTATCCTGATTCAGGCCTCCTTAATGGTAGGTGTCAGGAATTTCTGAGTAGTCCACTCATAGAAAAGGTGTCAAAAAAACGTAGAAGGAGATTACAATGTGTGACATGATACAGTGTTTTGTTTCCCTCTGCAAGATCATCTACTTCTAACTGAAATCAGAAACATTCTTTGTAGAAGGTATTGAAGCCCTTCATTAAAATAAAAAAATATTCATATTAAATGAATACTGACTAAGCAAGGTTTAACTTCAAATATAAATGACTCAAGGAAAAGTGTGAGTATTGTTAGATACTCTTCTAAATTCATTCAGAATCACCAGAAAGTGCTACCCAATGACCTCTGGGATTTCAAACATTTGTTTCATTTTTCAGGAAGCAAGAGGTTTTCTTGAGCAGATGAGTTACTCCTTTATGAGTCTCAAATGAAGCTTCACGGTTCTGGTTGACACAGTATTTGCATATTTTATGCCTTTACTTCACATCCAGCTTTAAGGAAACAAATCTGCCTGCTCTATTTCAGCTATGATAATAGTTTCTACTTGATTGGGTAGCACAGCCAGCTAATATTGTATGTTATGTGTTCTAAGTCTGGAAAAGCAATAAAAAATCTCTTTGTGTTGAGCAAGATGTAAGTATTAGTACTGCAAATTGGGGAATGCAACTTGTGCAATTGACTGGATATAAACTGGTTAGCCAGCACTAGCAAAGGGGAGTTCATATATGGCATTTCCATAGATACCAGTCACCTGAGATTAATTTCCTTTTGTTTACACAACAGTAGGATAGCTTGCTCTTGCATAAGACCTAGACCCTAACTGCAAGTTACAAACAGGAATAATGTTTAAAGTTGCAAAGTGAAATGTTGTTCCTAACTTTATTTTCCTCCCCTTCCTATCCTTCCACAAAGAAAGCCCCCAGTCAGCTACTAGTTTTAGTAAGCTATACTTCCTTGTTTTGTTTCAGTTGCATTGGTTTGGCAAGAAGAGAACAAATGAATTGTTTTCAGACAGTACCTCCTGCTGTTTCCCTGTCATTCCCAGGAGAAGCCAGATAACAGGGACAGTCCTACTGTAATCCAGGGAAAGGTAGCAGCTTTTTTTTTTCAGGTTTTTTACCTTGTGGTTTAGACACTCTGAAGAGTGGAGGTATTTTTGTTGAGCAAGTATCAGAAGATGATTCACCAAAGTAGTTAAACAACGGGATGTGCTGTAATCTTAGTGACTTCTGTGAACAATGTGACTGAATTTACTGTCCATCCTAATCAGTTTTCCTTCAACTAATGGCCTTTGAAACAAACAGCTTAAGCTTACGCAAACGTTAATGAGTAGCTTTGGCACACAAGTAAATTGGCCATTCTGAGATTATTCAGAATGTCTCTTGTTCCTTCTATGACAAAAGCCTTTGCATATATGAATATCCTTTGGGGTTTGGGGCAGGATTGAGTTGTCTTGAATATCTGACTCTGAATAGGTGGTTTACTACAGATCCCCTTTCTCCAAATAATTTTGAGCAGGATTAAAAACAACCTTTGAAGATCTCAGTGTCTTGGATCAAGGATATTTTTTCTTTTTACACTGCACATTCTGAATCATCATTAAGATTGTGAGTTTACTGTGGTCATGATTTCCATGTCACAAGCCGAGGCTTGGTTTTGGAGAATTTTGTATAAAAAGCCACAGTACCTGTAACAATTGGGACTTCTGCAACACTTTTCCATTGGCCTTTTCATCATTTTTGTTGTTGCTGTCTTTTTTCAGTCTCTCTGTCCTTAGGCTTATGTTACCTTCCTACTTTGATGTAAACATACACCTCTCACATAAGAACTGTTGTTGATAGGACCACAAGTTAAAGAAATGAGGAAATTTGTTCTTTGAGAAAAGTTTATTCCTAGCATTACATGATGAATTTTCAACGAGTGCCTTAATCATTATTACTTTCAGGAAAAGCTACAAACCCAGCCCAATGTTCTTTTATTGATTTTGATTTTAAAAAAACAACCCCAAAGCCCCAAAACAAACAAACAACAAAAAAAACAAACTATCAAAAAAAAAAAAAAAGTGCAGCAGCTGTGAATGAGGTGTGTTATGGTAAATAAAATATATTAAAAATAATTTCTGTGTAACTGTGCTAAGCTGACCTAACAAGAAGAGTGGTTGCACCTCATGACTAACCTCACCACTTAGTTATATTGTTATTTCTGCTTTACTACTTTATTCCTTTGCTTTTCCATAACTGAATCAATATTTTGACCCAGGCAGCCACACAAGGCTGAGCTGAACTCTTACAGGCTGTCACTGATAATCTTTGTATAACACTACCTTGGAAGAGAGGACTGTAAATGTGACCCAGTGAGAAAGATCATCCCTTACTTCTTGCTAGTACAGTTTACAGTCACTAATTACTAGTATGAAACTGTGAAATTATGGAGATTTATGGAGACTCATTGAACTGCATCTGGTCTTTCCGGCAAAATGTGACTATGTGACATTCTCTTGTAGCATTAATCTAACCAAACCCAGTGGGGACCTTCTGGAGCTCAACATTAGTCTGCAAAAGTGGAAGACAGAAGGTCAGAGCACATCTATGACACCACTGTGGGTATTCAAACAAACTCCCCCAATCTGTTATACTGATAAAACCCAGTAGGCTCAATCGTGCATTGTGAGAGGAGGATAAGACATTCAATCTTGATGCCAAAGTTTGGAGAAAACTCCTTGCCCAGTATTCAGCCACAACATGATTTTGAGATTTTTCTACTTGGAAAGAATTGCAACAACAATAACAATAACAGTAACAATAATAACAATAACAACAACAACAACAACAATAATGTTAATAATATCAATAATAATGATAATATTAAGAATATTAATAATATTAATAGCAACAATAGAGATAATAATGATAATGATGATGATGATAATAATAATAATATACTATTATGATGATGGTGGTAGTATATAGCAATAGTAACAGTAATAGTGATGGAAGGACATAATCTTGGTTTACAGAAGAAGAAAAAACATTTTTAGTCTCCTGCTACTGTAAAGCTAGGCAGCTGGTCACTGTGTTAATACTACCATCTTGGCAAATGTTGGGATATTGTCTTGTAAAAACATTTGTAGCACCCTACTGAAGCTTTTTGAAGAAAGAGTAGAGAGGGGGTGAGGTAGCTATTTTCATCTTCAGCATCTTCAGTGCTAATCACTGCAGTCTGTAACAGATTCACTGTCGTATTGACAATATGGTTGAATAGTTTGGTTTTGGATATGTTTTATACAGTAGATATTTCATTGCTGATGCCTAGGCTGTGGGACTGGAAAGCTTACATTGAAATCCACTTTGTCCATTAAATTTTCATTAATGAAACATCAAAAAATTTGAATACATAAAACCTAATTATTAATGTTGACAAAGGCTCATTGAATGTCTGCTTCAGTCCCACATGTAACTTTAAATTCTATTTAATTTTAATTATGCATGAAATTACAAACAGATGAAACAAGTATATAGGGCCATTAAAAGCATGCTGTTTTGGTCTTTATTTTTTTATTAGTAGTGGATGATTAGATCATAATAACTTGAAACATATTTTATACAGGTGTCACTTTACTTAGTTGTTACATAGTCTGCCTTATCATACAGCTGCTCTAAGCTACTTGATAATAATTCAGAGAACCTCCTCTAGCTTCATCAAATTATTTCTTCTTTGTAGATATAGAGTTGAAATCCTTCTGTGAAACTCATGAACCTCAGCTGGGTATGAAAAATAAAAGTGTTTGTGAAGGCAATCACTCAGTGCTCTAAGTACTAGGCTTGTGGAAGCAGCCTAAATTTAATTTTGATAGGATTGCTGGCTTACTAGAATCATTCCATACTATGCATACTTTCAGAAAGAAAAAAAAAAAAAAATAGTTATTTTCACATCTGCTCATGGTATGTGCATGAATCTTCAAATAACCACATAAATACACAAGGATCGGGTCACCTGTGAAATTCTCTCACAGCATTGTTTCTTTGGAACATCTGCTAGCAAGACTGAGAATGCAGGTGACAAGTGAGTTCCTGGTTAACGTACCTATCCTTAAAAATCTATGATTTCAGACAGTAGGAGGCAAAATCCATTTTTTTTTGCTTTCCTCTTGACCTTGAAATGTGCCTGGTAAAATCTCCTAGGAGGACAAACAATGTAAGTTCCCTCATTCCAACATGAAATTTTCTTTCAAATCACACATTTCTGTGGATTTGGGGTTTTTTGGTTGTGGTTTTGAAACACATTATAGGGGGGTCTCTTTTAGCCCTGAATTCTTATGTAAAATACCCAGCATTGACATCTGTGCATCAGCCACTTATACCCTTTACCCAGACTGAAAATTTAAAATATTTTTTCCTGAATTTAAAAATACTATTCGAGTTCTTTTAGAACCAAATGAAGACTATATATATAGGCAGTTGTAATCAATCTCTATTTTATTAGCATAGCCGTTCAATGACTACTTATGTCCATCTAAGTTGTGAGAAAGACATTAGGATATGAAACAGTTAAATACAAACATGAAGATTTCTTTGTTCTGTTAAACACAAACATATTTAGGCATGGCTTAAGCTGTCTGTACAGATACTTCAATTTCAGAAATGAAAATCTCATTGCTTTAACAGTCTGCTAGATTTGAGTTGTGAGTGTGTGCTGAGTTACTGCTGTGTGTTGATTTGCCTGCTTCCCACAATTGCTATAAAACTGAACTGGGTCCTTCCGAGATGAGAAAAGTTTATTCTTCCTGTTATTTGGAACTAATTATGTAAAATGTTGTCAGAGTGAATATAAAGAAACACAGGTTTTTGGTATTGTTTTGTTTATGAAGTTTTGTAATTAGGCAGATAAAGTGGATATAACAGTTATTCACTGGGCATTTGCCAGATTACTGAAGAGTGACCTTGGCAGATTTTCAAGCTGTCTATGGTCCTCCTAAATTGAGTAGGTGTCCATTTACCATAATGGTATGTGCAGAAATTTTATAGTACAAAAAAAATTATCAATGTACATATGTGACTAACTCACACCTGAGTAAATCAGAGCAAGAAAGTTAAAGTGAAAATGGCTTATTTGAAGCTAAGATGGAACTTAGGCATTTCACTGTTTCTTCTGTGGTACACAAATTCCAAATATTAATTAAGCTTTAAAATCCCTGATGAGCTACTGCCTGCTATTGGAGGTACCATACACCGCTAACAGTTCCATTAGCAAGTTCTCTACTGGAAATATTCAGGTGTTTCTTGGCTGTAACAACCTTTTGTGGGGCTTTAAGTGGGAGCTGTTTCTTAATCATACTGACTTGACCAGTAAACATGTGAAATTCTTACAACATCTGAATAATATCTCTATTATTAGATTAGTAGGAACAGAATCTTTCCTGAAAGATGAAGTTTCCTTCATTAGTAACTTTACTGCTCCCTTTCTTTGTAGGGTTTTAAGAAAAAAGATAGGAAACCTGGCCACTGTCTGTTGGTGCATCAAAGCTGTCTTGGTCATGAAAAACAAAGTATTTATCTTACAACAGTATGCTTATTTTGCTGTCCTTATTCTGACCAAAAAAGACTTCCTTCACTTTTCTCTTTGTATTCTGGTGTTATATGGAAGACTAGTTGTACTATCATAAATTGCAATAGCTCTAACCAGCAAATAGGAACAATCTGTTTTCCTTAATGATTTACAAATGAGATTGTGGCCTGACTAACTCTAGTAAAATCCAGCTCTGAGGCCAGCACCTTATGTCACGTTTACAGCAGTATATCCAAATGACGGTTATAATGTCTCGTGTCAGAATAGGCTGGTTAAGGAGATCATTTGATCTTGTGCATGGAGATATTTTCTAATTTAGTACAGCTTCTCACTGTAGGTTTTAATTATTATTTTTTTTAAGTGTCTTTGCTTGTGAGAGAGGTAGAGGTTTGGCCTACAGAACAAAAATAACACATTTTTTCTTCCATTGCTAATGGAAGAAAAAAGGTCATGGAACCATAGAACTGCAGAACTGCTCAGGTTGGAAAGGATCTTGAAAGATAATCTTGTCCAACCATTTGTAGGAATGGGAGCGTAGATGAGATTATCTAGCACTGTCCAATTACATACTGAAAATCTCTAGTGATGGTAACTCCACCACATCTCGGGGGATGTTGTCCTAGTGACTGATCGTTGTCATTGTAAAAAATTTCTTTCTTATATCAAGATGAAATTTCTTCCCATGTAACTTTACCTTTTGCCCCTTGTATTTACTGTGTGGCTCCTTGTGAAGACAAAGCTTTCATACTCTTTGTAAATGCCCTTCAAGTACTGGAATACTGTGATGTGGTTCCCCCTGAGCCTTTTGTTCTGCTGGGATAGAATACCTAACTCCTTCAGTCTTTTCTCATACACCAGTCTCTCCAACCCTTTGGTCATCTTTATGGCCCTCCTTTGGTCCCTCTCCAGTCTGTCTTCATCTTCCTTGAAGATGTGGGGACCAGAACTGGACACTGTGCTCCAGGTACAGCATGGAAAACACTAAGTAGAGTGGGGTGATTCCTTTCTTATCTGTGCTAATTATGCCCCTGCAAATGCAGCCCAGAATCTGATTTGCCTTCATTGCTGCAGTGGTGTAGTGCTGACTCATGTTCCACTTATTGTCCACCAGGACCATCAGAGCTCTTTCAGCAAGGCTGCCCCACAGCCACACAGATCCTGACCAGTACTGGACTCTTTGGTTATGTTGTCCCAGGTACAGGACTTTGTACTTGTCTTGTTAAACATCGTTGTTCTTTCTATCCCACTCTTCTGGCTTGTTCATGTCCCTCTGATGTGTCCACATAACCACCCAGTTTAGTGTCACCAGAAACTTGGTAAGGGTGTTTTCAATCCCATCACCCAGGTCATTTGTGAAAATGTTAAACAAGCACAGCTCCTGCTGTTGATCCCTGGGACACTCAACCTGTGACAATCTACCAGCCTGATTAAAAGCCGTTGATCACTATCCTCTGAGTTCAGCCTGTGAGACAATTTGCTACCCATCTGTATGTTGCCAGTTTGTCCAAGAGAAAGCTGTGGTAAACAGTGTTAAATACTTTGTTAAAGTCCTGGCAAACAACAGCCCCTGCTCTCCTCCTGTTGACAGAAGACATTATATTGATATACAAGGTGACCAGGTTAGTTTGGCATTTGGTATGATTGCCAAATTGGCATGAATGGCTTTTGTTAAACCCATACTGGCTTTTCCCAGTTGTTCCTTCATTTGATTTATAATTGTTCTTAGGAGGAGTGGTTCTGTTACTTTCCCAGGGACTGAAGTAAGGCTAATGGGCCTGTAGTTTCCTGGTTCCTGTGCTGGATCCATCTTATAGATGGGTATGACATTTGCCTTCTTCCAGACATCAGGGACATCCCCTGACCTACACAGGTTTTCAAATATTACAGGCAGTGGCCTTGCAACAAACAGTGCCAGCCACTTCATTTAGCACCCTGTGGTGGATTCTATCCAGGCCCACAGATTTATGTGTGTTGAGCCCTTGCAAGAGGCCACAGCTCAGCTCTTCTACCACCAGTGGGTCAACAAGTGTGTTATCATACCTGTTTGAGCCTGTGATCTGGGGTCCAGCAACACTTGGAAAGACAGGCAAAGAAAATACTGAGAACCACTCTCGACAGAATTCTCAGTGACTAGTTTCCCTGCCTTGTTTAGTAATGGGCCTGTCTTCCCAGTGCTTCTGCTTTCTGCTTATGCATCGGAAGAACAGCTTCCTTGACATACCTGGCCAATTTCAATTGTAGCTGTGCCAGCCTTCCTGACTGCATCTGTGCATGCACTACCAAGGTTCTTTGCAATGCTCAGTGGCTATTTGGCCACTTTTCAACAGCTGGTATGTTTCCTTTTTGCTTCTAAGCCCACTCAAAACCTCACTGTTAAGCCCGGGTGGTGTCTTGTTCTGCCTTTTTCCTTTCTTTTTTTTTTTAGGAGATGGACTGTTCTTGTACTTTCAGGAGGCTGCTCTTGAATAAGTCCCAATACTCACAATCTCCTTTGCCCTCCATGGATGCTTCCCATGGAATTGCTCCCAGCTATACTTTGAGTGTAATGAAGCTGGCTCTTCTAAAAGCCAAGGGGTTTGTCCTACCACTGATCTTCAGTGTGCTTAACAAGATCTTAAAATCCACAGTGTTGTGATCACTGTATCCAAGACTACCCATAGTAGCTATGTTGTCAAATAAGTCATCTTGGTTTGTGAGCAGTAAATCTAGCAATGTGCTGCTCCTGGTTGGCATCTCCAGCATCTGTAACAGGAAGAAGTCCACAATGCATTCCAGGAACCTGAAAGGTGACTTGTGCACCACTGTGTTATTTTCCCAACAAATGTCCAGATAATTGAAGTCATCTGTGAGTACCAGGTTCTGTTGGCCAGAGAGTTCCCTGAGCAGCCAAAGTAAGGTTTTGTCAGCCTCATTATCCTGCTTGTAAGGTCAGTAACAGATACATAAGATCCTCTGCGGTGATAAACCATCTTATCTTGATCCAAAGGAGTTTGACAGAACTGTTGTGGTCTCCATAGCTTGCCTTCATATACTCAAATTTCTCTTTCTTTATGAAGTGCAACTCCACCTCCTTTTCCTCTCTTCCTATCTTTCCAAATGCATTTGTAGCCACCCATTGTGTCATGTGAAGACTCACGTGTTTCTGTGATTTCTGTCACATCACAACTCTCAGACTGGGCATGGAGCTCCAGTTCCTCCTCTCTGCTGCTCAGACTACTTGTGTTGGCATACAGGCACTTGAGGTGGTTGGACTTGGGGTTCTTGCCTTTGTAAAGGGGTTGGGGAGCATTCCCCACTATTCTAGTAGGCATGCTAATCCACAGTGTTGCTTATGAGTATGTTGGTGTCACAGCTCATGATCCCATCCCCCGAGTTCATTAGTTTGAAGCACAATTCATTAAGTCAGCCAATCCGCTAGCAAAGGTACTCTGCATGTCATTACTCATTTGTCCATTTGCCATAATATTTCATTTGGGGATTTGTGAGTCCCTCTTAGCAGATGATTCATGTAAACATCATATCAGCAACAAGCCCAATTAACACAAGTCCTACAGGAACTGTAGGCTGATTTAATGGGCTACTGGAGGTCACAGTTAACTGTTTAAATTCTACATCTAATTGGCCACAGTACTTGCTACCGTCATGCTTCAGTGGAGGCAGGACAGACAACAACCCCCTGAAGTGTGCTGGGCTATTAAATCAGTAGCTGTTAAGTGGGTACTGTACATACTGAAGTGTTGCTGGCTAAAAAGAAAAAAAAAAGTGGTACAGCCTACAGAGAAACAGCATGGGAATCAGACACAAACATGTTCCATCTCAACACAAGAAAAAATTTTTAAGGACAATCAATCACTGGAACCACTTCTGCAGGGATGTGGTAAATCTAGCCCTCATTGCTAGAGGTTTTCAAGATGCAATGGGACAGGGTGCTAGATAATCTCATCTAGGCTCCCTTTCCCACAAAAGGTTAGACCAGATGATCTCCTGAGGTCCTTTCCAACCTGAGATGTTCTATGATTCTATATTCTGGATCTCTTAAAACAAAAATCAGGAAACTCTAGAGGTAAGAAAAATAAAGAATGCAGTGAAGTTTTATCAAAAAAGGAAACAACTATGCGTGTGTGAAACATCTATTAGAAACCTAATGAACAGACCTTCCTTTTCAAGCCTACCCTTCCTCTCCAGTACAATGCTTGCCATGTAAGTCACAGACATTTTTTCATGAGAACAGAGCGAAGATATTACCAGGATAAGATCCGAATTGTTTGATTTGTGCTTTAGGAAAACCAACCTTCAGAAAAAAAGCCAAGCTTAACACACCTCTCTCTTGATTTTTATACTGAGATCTTCAAAATGGCCTAAAAGAGCTTTTAGCATTTAAGCTAATTTAGCATAATTTAACTTACTTTAGCATAATTCAATTCAATTTAGCATAGAAGAGCACAAAACCTTAATTGGAACTGGAGTTGGGTAGCTATTGCCTTTATGTCTGTGGAATGTGAGCAATAGATACTAAGAGAATTTTTAAGGCACAGGTGACATGAAGACAACCAAACACACAAATCTGAGCTTATCTTTCAGCAGTCAGATAAACTGCTCACTAGGAACGAAAATGGAAAAGAAGAGATAGATTTTTAATCATATTCCAGCCACCACAACTGGACAACCCTTCAAAGCAGAAAGCGGAGTCGTTAATGTACTTCATATTGAGCACTACTTCATTGGCTTCAAAACTGCTGATGTAAACACAGAACCTTCCTCTCTCTGATAAAATTTAATTTCTACATTGTGGAATATTCAACATGAAGAGGAAAGAATTTTTTTTTTCCCCCTCCCTCTTATGGGAAACAAATAATAGGGAAAAAAACCCTACCATCAGAGAAAAACTGGAAGGCATTTTGTCATACTTAGTATATATAACACAACAGTTAATAAGCACATAGATTCTGTAAGGACTTGCTTTGGCAAGGTAGGTAGGCATACGTCTCATATAAGAAATACCTAAAAGAACCTCTAGATTTTGAAGTTAAGCATGTATCTTAGTCACTTACTGAGCCTGAATCAAAGGAATTAGAGGGGAAAAAAAGACCATCAGAAGCAGTTTGACAACTTACTAAGTAGACATCCAAAACTGAAGCATTATCATTTTCCATTTCCAGTGTGCTTTGTTCTGAAGTCAAATATATGGCACTATCTTCTAAAGTGAATGTTGAACTTGAAGGTAACCCTTTACTGCAAAGAGAAGGGAGACTACAATCAACCAAACCCAAAAGTTACAGTCAGTTATAGC
>JAVJGJ010000054.1:48034282-48046175 GCA_035590215.1 Microhierax caerulescens | reverse complement strand
ACTGTACATGGAGAACAGATGAAAGTTAAATAATATTGATTCATATATTAATTTTGGCAAAAGTTAGGGGTCATGGAACAGATTTAAAATTATTTACATTGTATAATTAATAAGTACATATATATTTACATAGCATTTCAAAAATTCATGTACATTAAACAAATAAGTACAAAACAAGTATAATGTCAAGTAAAGGTTCTTTCTACTCCTGAAGATAGCCTTCCAAAAATCAGAAATATGAGGATTCTAACCTGATACAGGACAAAATAATGAAATAACAGAAATATTTGTGCTACCTGCATGTGAGCTAATTAGAGCTCAAGCAGGAGTCCAGGTACTGAACTAAAAAGTACATGTTATGTCTGCACTTACATGCCACCTGGGGAGTGTTTCCGGAGTGGGACTTGATTACCTGCCCTGTTAGAAAGAGTCAGTATGGTCATATGCAAGGTTTTGGTCTCTTCTTCACCACTCATTCCCAGGTGCACTAGTTGAAATAACGTGTACCAGAAGTTGGGCTATGGCCACCCTACTTAGGTTGCTGGGAGAGTTGTGTAATATGAATAGAAGACTTTTGTTGCTGAATAGCCTCTGCACTGAGTATATCACAGGCACATTTCATTTATTATTGTACGTGTAGCATTTGTAAACTGTTCTACCTTCCATTTTATAGTGCAAATCATACCTTTATAAGGTGGTCATTTGGACTTCTGGAGTACCAATTATCTGAAGCTAAACTGTATCCAGAATAGAGTGCTTCACATAATACTATGCATTTTAGGAGTGATGGTATGATTTGAATTCAAGTCAAATTTTCAAGTTAAAAAAAAAGCAAACAAAACTTCTGTCTTCTCCCCAGAGTCCTTAATTAATGAAACAATGCTTTGTAAGTTTTTTAGGAAAAAGATAGAACAATTTTATGTTCCATTCACTTCCTATATGTTGAGACCCTGTCATGCCTTATAAAGACACAATTTAATTTACCAGGAAACAATATAAATGATAAATGAATGATATACTACTATTTTTAGTCTTTACAAAACTAGAAATATTTAACTGTATTATTGACTTTGGGAATACTTGCTAACTTATCACAAACTCCTGCAAAGTATGTTTATAGCAGCTCTTATTTCCAAATTTTAAATAACCTTTCTACAGAATTAAACACTTGAAAAGTAGCTTATAATATCAGATGAAAACAAATCTCCACTGAATAACTGATGGCATTAAATTGTTTATGGTTGAATAGAGTAATATTTCTGTAAATCTTTGGGGAAAATCAGTAAGAACAAAAATTCCCATTAATTTTTTAACAATTAAATGTTACCTATTTATGACGTTTACAAATCCTATTTAATTATAATACAAATATAAGAATTGATTTCTACAAAAGAAATAAACAGGCCTGTATAATATGGCAATTACATTCCCAAATAAATAAAAACACATTTTGCTTCCAAAAGCAACTTCAGTATTTGGCTATTAATCTTCTATTGATTTAGTATATACAAAGTTATAATACATCTAATCAAAAGTAGATTTAAATTGTGTATATCTAAAGGAAGATAAAACATAATATAAATTATAAAAAGTATTTAAACCTTCCTGATGCTTTTGGATTGATGGCTGTAACAATACTAATGCTCTAGAGGAAAATATGGCTTAAATACTCAGTTTTTTTCCTTCTTTTCTGTGATGGATGACAGTTTGGAATTTCTACTGTCATTCATGCAACTTTTGGTAGATTTTATTATTTTGATCATAGTTTACCAAATTCCAAGTTGTTCTGAAAACTCATTCTCAGTGCATTTGTTTCCATATGTGGCATAATGCCACTGTTTCCATATTTGTGGCATAGTGCCAGCACACTTCTTAGGCTACACCTTGAATGTTGTGCCAGGCACACAGCCAGCTGCCACTGAACTTGCACAAAATAAAAAATGGAAGTCCTTATTGTAAAGGCAATTCTTACCCAAATTTGTTTCCATTAAGAGGCTTGTAGGTTGTAAGAGTGGAAAACTTGGCTATTCTCTTTCATTTACCCCTACCCTTTGAAATTAAGAATAAAGTGAAAAGGAAGGAACCTTAGGGTGTAACTCTTTTCTGATGCCAGTATACTCTGCCTTTTTTTCTACTGTCTCAGCCTGGTTTAGAAATAAAATTACTTTCAGATGTTTTGAACCAAACACAGATTTTCTAAAATTAAAAAGATCCTATGCATGGTCTCAGTGATCTGAAACAAAAATTTGATTCCCATGTTGAATACGTATACAGAAATCATACATCATGGATTTATTGTACAATAGAAGTAATTAAAAAGAATTAAAATCATCGCTGTTTATTTCCAGTCATTATTCCAGGTTAGTACACATTTTAAAACTAACTGCAGAAAACATTTTAAAGTGACATCTTAATTTGCATGTTTTTGAAAAACAAGGGGTATGATGAGTAAAGGACTGAGGCAGAAACAGAGAAGGAGGAACTTGAATGGATTTTTCAGCATTGGTTGACTGTACTCTGCATTTTCTGAAGACATCAGGTTGGCCACAGGTTACTACTGTGGTGACAGATACTACTTTATTTGACAAGCACGTACTCTTCTGGTATTTTTGCACCACCTACTGGACTGAGAGTTTTACCTTATGACTTCAGGTATATCTCAGCTTTACCCACATTTTAATGCAAAATAGATCTGAAATTAAAGTTTTCCTACATGCTGCATTAACAGATTTTTTTGTTGTTGTTGACATTAATTATAGAATTATTTCTTTTCGAGTACTTTACTGTGGAACTACTTAATTTATATATGAAATAATTGCTTGCAGTTAATTTTAAAAACTGTAAAAATTGGTTTTCATTTCCTTCTTACCACTATCACCCTTAGATTTTTTTGGTTTGTTTCTTTTCCAGTAAATGTTATTATTTATTTTTATGGTAGTGCTTCAGGTTTGGGTATTTTCACATGAAGGTTTATAATCCATCTTTATTCAAATGTTTGATATTTTATATTCTGTACAACCAATTTGAACTGCCAGGACCACATTTTCCTTTGAGATGCAAACTTTTTCCATACTAAGAAATCAAAAAGAGGCCTCAAATCTATATTTAAGTGTAACACAACATAGGAAATCTAGATATGACAAGCCATGTGCCAGTATCAAATTTTTTTAGTGTCTGAAAACAGTAAAATTCCTGAAAATCAAGTGTGGTTTTCTTCCTTTTGAGTAACCATACAAAGTGTTTGTAATAAAAGATTTTGGTTTACACTTTTTGGGAAGGGGAAATTATTTACAGTGTTCAATAGAAATATATTTAAACCCCCCACCCTATAAGAATTTTCAGAAGAATTCCTTTTCAGAAGAATTCCTACCAAAAATCAGTAGCTAGAATTGAAAATGCAGTTTGTAACTAGCTGAGTATGTCCTTTATGACTTGAATTTCTACAAGGTATTCTATATTGTATATATATACATATACATATATATACATATACACATATATATACATATACATATATATATATACACACACATATATATAAATATATATATATATAATATTTACACATAATGCATTACCACACGGTAAGCCACTTACTATGCAGTAACTGCATTATGTGTACATCATAAGCTACAAAATACACCAAGATGAACCAAGCTTATGATTCAGCTAAGAAACAGCTATAATTATTTAAAGAACTAACGCTATATTTATCTGAAGGATATTATCAGCATATATTGTGTTTTGGTATTTAAATGAAAATGCTCATATATTTTGAAAGTACTCTATTGATCACACAGTTGTTTTGAAGTATAGACTTAACGAAGAATTACTAACCGATCAGTAAGGTCAGTCTTTCCCCATATATAAATACTTAATGTATCCAACCCTCTTCAGTCTTGTATGTTAACGTGATTACCTGTGAATGATCATTAACTTTGAGCACTAGAAGATCTCACCTTAATTTTCTGAAATGAAAGAACTTTCCTAGTGCTTTATTTCACTTGTGATGTTGAATGCTTTTAAGAAAAGTAATAAATTAAATATGTTCATGTTGGGAATAAACTAGCAGTACATTAAATGACTGCAGGACCTTTCATATGGAAAATAGATTTAGAGATTTGGCTGCAGAAGGCCAAGTAATGATTGAAACAAAGATCTGATTCACTTGTTACAAAAATAAATGCAGTCACGACTTTTACTTTTTTCTCCCACCTGTTACCTCTATTGAGGGAAAACAGGTAACACTGTAATGCTTTAAAGCAGATGACTGCTCTTTCTTTCATAATTTAAAGCAGTCAGGAAGCTGGGGATTTGATGACCTAAAGATTTTTCCTGCTTAGGGGTATCTTCATAACTTTGAGTTGTTATACAGGGTCCTAAATCATGTCAGTTCTAGCCTTGCATTCCTAGTATGAATGTTAAAGGGAAACTTAGATGATTTTTGACTGCAAAAGTTTTAACAGGCATAGCAAAATAACAAAAATTAACAATGTTATTGGATTATTCCTCTTTTTTTAATCCATATATATGTAACTGTGTAACTTTTCTATCTGAGGCAGCTGCTTCCGGTTATTTTATTATTGTAATGAGATTGGGAGAGAAATAACTTAGTTGAAGATTATAGGTTTCAGGGAATATAAATCTGCCACTGCCATATTGTGACCAAGAAAAGGCAGTAAATAACATATTTAAGGAAAATTTGTGGCTGAGATGTAGCTTTTCAGTTTGAATCAGGGAAAAAGCTCAGAAGATGATCACATAGAATGTTACTGCTTTCATTTCAATTTTCCTAAATATAATGGCGACTAACCAGGAACAGCATAATGCTACTGCACTTCTTAGTCTGCAGTTTGAATGCTGTGCCAGGCACACAGCCAGCTTCCACTGAACTTATGCAAAAAAAAAAAAAAAAAAAAAAAAAAAAAAAAAAGGAAGTCCTTATTGTAAAGGCAATTCATACTCAAATCACTGTTGAAGTCATAATGCAAAGACACCATAATTTAAAATGTGCTATGATCCACAGCGTTTCTTCCCTGTGTGCCATTGTGTGCCTTCTCTTTGAATTTGAACAATAAAGCTCTATTGTGTTCAGAATCCTGTGCTCATCCCTTCCTGAGACAAAGAATTTTCGTATCTTGGGTATACTCTTTCCAGGTCATGTCAAAAAAAAAAAAAAAAGATTAATAATATATTTTCAAAACAAAATCCTGAAATCTAATTTTGTTTAACATGACACTTCTGTGCTATTCATTCACTACGTAACCTAACAAAGTAGTTAAAACAAGAAAAAAAACATGGTTTGTGCATTACAGATTTGTTCTTTCAAAGAAAACATTCCATCAATTCAAATGCTTTAAGTCACTTTAATGAGGTTGGTTGGGAATAAGCTTTCAAAACAATCTTGGAGATATTTGCTTTACAATTTAGTATTAAAAGTGGTTATTAGGAAAAAAAAAAATAAAAGGAAGAAGAAAGTATTTCTCTACTTTCTACAAGTAACTTGAGAAAACGTAAAATTAACAATATGTAACACTGACCTTACTTTTCCCCTTTCACTCTGTATGTTCTTATACATTATCCTCATAAATTTACTGCTTAATTCAATGTGTGCCTACACACCATAGAACAATTTTGTAACGTATTATTTTGAGATGCTTCACCATTTAAATCTATATGCA
The DNA here is from genome assembly GCA_035590215.1 of Microhierax caerulescens. Classification (NCBI taxonomy): domain Eukaryota; kingdom Metazoa; phylum Chordata; class Aves; order Falconiformes; family Falconidae; genus Microhierax; species Microhierax caerulescens. Next base: position 48,040,494 of record JAVJGJ010000054.1, on the reverse strand, counting down.
CTGGTGCAAGGAGTAATTCAGTGCTTTGGACATATATTGGGACATATTCAATGCCATTTACTGTGTTAGAGCACTGGAAAGACATTGTAAAGCATCAGTTAAAGTTCTTTTTCTGGGCTAGACCGGCTTAGCAAAGCATGGTGCCGCTGTTCATAGGCTAAGGTTTGAATATGGTGCCAGACACACAGGTAGCTTCAGCTGAACTTGTGCAAAAAATCAGAAGTCATTATAGTCAGAAAATTATATTTATAAAGTCATAATGCTAAGACATCATAACTTGAAATAGGCTACAGTCCACTGTTTTCTTCCCTGTGTGGGGTAGTTCCCTCTGCTATGTTTTATTCTGAGAAAAAATGTCACTAGTTTCATAAGAGATTTTGGAGTTGTGATTGCTATATGAAAATTTATCCAAATGTCTTACAAATAATTTTGTCTTCATGTTTCATTCAGATTATAGTTATGAGTGGTAGCAATAGTGGCAGTAGTAGCAGCAGCAGCAGCAGCAGTAGTATCTAATTATTTAGTTAAAGCTGTGCCAAATTTCATTTTAACATGGAAAATTATTTGGAGGGATTTTTCAGATAAACATCCCCCAAAATATATGATGTTGTGAAACTTTCATTGCTTAGCACTGAGATGGTTTGAGTGAATTTATAAACCTAGTGGGTTATGAAAAGGAATACACCTTCTTTTGGCTTTCTTCCTGGGACACAGTTGTGCTCTGAACCAGGTGTGGGAATTTGCCAGCTGGTAATTTTCCTACGCCTTCTACTTTTTACTGTTCTTGGATTTTATCAATGCCTATCTGGCTTCACACTTGATTTGTTTTATTTTAGGGAGTAGCTGTTGACACAAGTGATAAAAAAGTATTTTAACTTAAGAGAAACTTCTCCTGAATAACTCCTAGAGAAATATATTCCTATGTAAACTGCTATACAGTACTTAGTCTATTTATAGGGAATTAAATGATACATGAATAAATGTATGTGTGAAAGCAGATTTATCCATGCTGGATCTCCATGCACAGCTGAAATTGTTATTGTTCCTGTGAAGACTGTGTTGTGGGTCTTTTCATTTGAGGAATCCACAATAGTATTTCTTTGTTAGACATATTGTTGTAGAATATTTTCTTTTGGAAAACATGGAAAAGACATCAGTGACTCAAATGGGGTGCGCACACTTAAACTCACCAAGAGAACACTTAATCATCTATATTTACTGGATAGTCAAAGCCTGTGAGTATTTTATAGTAGCATCACGTAGGTCACCTCAAATTCACTCATACCCCAAAATGAGAATATGGGTAATCACAGTTAGGTGCTTTTATGTCCCCTAGTGAATTGATAAACACTAAATCACCCATCCAGTGCAAAACACATTTGTGGTAGAACACTGCAGCGTGTTACTAAGAGATTGGATGGGGTTTTATCTCTTTGGAGCAAGGAGTTGTTTACTAGCTAGGAAAGTAGAAGATGGCAGCCAGCCTAGCAAAGAGACATCTGGATATTCAAGGAAGTGGAACAAGGATTATTTTAGCTATGAAGACTGGTCAGCTCAAGGAGGGAATAGAAGGCAATGTGGGGAGAAAACTACAGTCTTTCTAGATCCCTAGGGGACTGTGAAGATTAATTTGCCTGTAAGAGCTATGAAAGCACTCAAGGAGGGGCATCACAACCCATTCATTGACAGAGGAGCTCTCTCCAGCTGGTGTTTTCTGTGAAAACAGTTCCAAACAGGCAAGCATTGAAATTATGTACGAAGTCTGAAACAGTAACTTTCCTTAAAAGGACTGAACATCAAGGTAGTTGAGAGACAAAGAGAAATCTTCGTGATTAGTTTCAGTTGTCTGACTGTATGGGTTCTCACTTCTTCATAGGAATAAATTTTACAAACTATTTTTCCCTTCTTCCTTAATTGAAATCAAATTTAATTTGATTTAAAGTACCTGGATAGGAACAAGACATTATCTATATGTATAGTTTGGAACAATCTAACAGGTATGTTGCTTCCAAAATACTTCTTCCAAACCATTCAAAAGGCAAAAGTGTGTGCACTTCACTCCAGCTGAAGGGGCAGGAGGGAAAATGACACCAAAATGAGAGAAGTATGTTCCAGTAAAACATAATAATTGAGAAGGCACTGTAGCACACAGTGATATGCTATGAGGTATGCAAACCTCAAATCTTCAAGGTTTTTAAAGTTTATAAGATTTCTGCTGTACTTGTACATAAATATAGACTTTTAAAAATTTTACTTTTACATATATATTGTTTATTAATGGTAAATACCAAAGACTTATTGGATATAATATATAATAATATTATATATTATTATATATATATATAATAATAGGATATATTGTCTCTATTTAAAACTTCCCATGCTCAGAGCGCTTTTCATTTACAGAAAATTAGTAACTGTGCACAGATATTCCTTTGAAATACAAAGATCTATTTCTATATGTAACAGTGTATTCTACTTGATCTTCCTAATTTTATTTTATTTTATTTTTTATTCTATCTCTTTAATGAGCTCAGATTGCATCATGCAAGACAGTGAAACTGACAGTCTGTTACATTATCTACTATGCATGATAATATCTCAGCAGATCCCAATAATTTTTTTTTTAAAGTACCACTGATTCTGTTCCATGCCTATCCATAGACTTGCCTATCCATAGACTTCAATTAAAGTTCATAATATTAACTTATTCATTGGTGACATTCATAAATTATAAAGAAATTAACAAACTTGTCAGTGAAAAGGTATAATATTTAGACTTTAAGGAAGTGATATTGACAGCTTTTATGGCAGAAACATATCTCCATCAGAATTTGGACATGATGTATAAAGACAAACTAGAGTAATAGTTAATGGGTTTGGCCCTAGCAAAGGACATAAGAGTTGGTTTTTGTATTTGGATTAATTCAGTTTAAAACTTTCACAAATAATCTGAAGATGTAAATGACATTAATTAGAAAGCCGTGGTAAATATTACATATTATTCTAATTATTAACTCCAATATTACATACTTGCGTAACTCTTCATCATGTGATGTATTGCTGCATAATACTGTGATTACTAGAATTTAATTCTAGGTCATTAATGTAGTAGAATTAAATTACATTAAAAACTGGCTCGATGCCAATCTCCAAATAGGTGTCTGTAAATAGGGTGACATCAATAGATTGAGCTTTAGTTAGAACCATGCCTCAGAGACAAGTACTTCACTCAGTCCTATCTTGTCAATGACATATGTTAGGACAAAAAACACATAATAATTACAGATCATGTGAATAAAAATTAAGAAAAAAAAGAGAGATAGTCATCTGATGATTATTTGAATTGCCCATTTATATATTCACAATACAATCCATGTTTATTATTGGTATAAATGTAGATTGGGCAGTATGGGTGTACATTTAGGGTCAACCAAATCAGGTTACGTCCATTAAATGGGAAAGTATCCCAAGACATACTGACATAAGAAATGCTTAAGGGGTCATTATGGAAAACTTCTTCAAAATGAGACCTGTGTAATGCCACGTGCAAAGGTTTGACAAATACAGTACATGAAAGTAATTGAACAAAGGAAATAAAGAGAGAAGATGGGAATCAATTTGCTTTCAACACACAAACACTGACCTCTACTACCGATTTCTGTGCTGATAGCTTCCCTTCTAGAAAGATATACAAATGCTGACCATTCAGAGGAAGCCTGCAAAGTGATGCAGGGGCTGGAAAACAAGGTTCACAGATTAAAACTAAAGGAATTTGTCTTACTAAAGAATTGGAGAGGTGACTTGATCACCATCTCTATAAACGTGTGTTTGGAATAATGTAACTGATAGTGAAGATAGAAGATTTTTCCTTCACATGGAGACAAGATAACAAGATTCAAGGGCTTACAACTGAACCTAGACTTAAGATCTTACCTTTGAAATTTCATCTCTGAAAAAAAGATACTATCCTCTAGCAATAAGGATATTTAAAGTTATAAAATTATGAAGAAAAAGGTGAAATTACAGCATTGTAAAATACAGTTAGATTCTCTGTGTGTGTGTATGAATTATTTGCTTTCTATTCTGTTTCTGCGACTTTTTTAAAGTCTATAAGTGGAGTCAATTTGATATTGATCCTTTTAATCCTGAAATTAAGTGTATGCACTTTCATGTTTCCTCTTTTCCTACAAAGCCATAGCAAAGATTCTATTCTGTACTGCCCTCAGCATTCTCAGACCTCTTGAGTTTAAATGCTTGTGCCAGATGCTTTCAAGCAGAGCAGAATTAGCACTGGGCCTTTGGTGGCGATTGTCAGGGGCCATAGCTCTAACCTAACTAGTTCTCCTGTCTTTGGCTGAAGCATCAACATAAGTCACTAGTAACATGCCTAGTATTGCTTCACTTTGGAGCTTCCCTCTTAGATTTTATCTTTCATCCAAATGAATTCCTCCCAAATTGTATCTCTGTGATACCTGCCAGAAAGGTTTTGATGTTATTGTTCCTTCCTTTGAAGTGTCAGCTTTGGGAATGGAAGGGAAGTGCTTTGTAGTTGAAAATATAACCAGAAATGTAAAGTCTCATGACACAACTGTAAGTTATATTGTTGGAGATGCTTTAAAAATTATCTTGCTTTAGCTGAGATGCAGTCCCTAACAACTATTATCTCAAATCCAGTGTGATGCAGAATGCTTCATTGGTCTTCTAATCAAGAACTATGTCTCTGGGCCTTGTGTACAAGAAGTTACTCATGAACAAATACACTCCACTTGCAAGGAAGTACTTTACTATGCCAATATAGTGATAATAATACAAAAGTAAGTATTGCTGAAAGTAGTAAAATCTTGAGACTTTTACATCTTTGACATTCTTACCTATAATCATTTTCCCCTAAACACCATTCTTCCTCCCACTCTGTTTAATAGTGAGTAGAGTTTTGTTCCTGTATGTTACCTCTTCACATATATCCAGATCTATAGATAAGAAAGATAATTAATAACATGTTGCCAGTGAATGGCTTCTTTCTTTAGTGTTACTAAATATATAATATTATTAATAAATATAGAAATACATAGAATATCATGTTTGTTGTACTAAAAATTTTGCTGGGAATCAGTGGCAGAGCATAGCTGTTGGTCTGGAGCAGAAAGTGAAATCAAGGGAATTCAGTGTAGCAACATTCTGTCTGGGGGTTCAATCTTGCAAACTCAAACACATGCTACCCATTTATAAAGATCTCCTTGGGGTGACTGCATAAAGTGATTAACATCCAGGAAATGACAGTTCATAAAGTTTTGGTTCTAAAATTAATCTTACAAATGTGACTTCTGATTTGCAAAAGCCTTAGCTAAAAATAAAAAGAATAATTTCAAATATCTTTTTTTTTGTTTGTTTGTTTAAACCATTCCTGAGTTTCTCTATTTATTTATATTATTGTTAGAGTGGGTAGTATCCTTCCAAACATGAAGAACTTTTTATTTGTGGACTAGTTTTTTTTGTGTAACATGATTATAAGGATGGCTGTCTCAGTGACAGTTAATGGGGTTTAATTCAATATGACTTTCCTTTTTTTAATTTCATTGCCTGAGTCCTGAACTGAGTTTTTTGTTGGGTTGTTGTTTGTTTTGGGTTTTTTTTTCAGTTTTTAGGCACTGTATTACATTGTTTAATTCTTTGTGAAAGTGTTTGGTATAGATTTTGCTTTGAATAAAAAGGAAGTGTTCTTTTCTAACTTCAAATATGAGATAATTTTTTCTTGGGTGAAATGCAATCCAATGGGAAATGTCTATCTATGAGCAAAGTTCAAAATCAAAGTTAATCGTATTATTAGAACAAACAAACAAACAATCCCTTTCCCTTTCTGTGTGAATCCTGTCTGCATCTGTCAGTTTAGGAGAAAGAAAAACACTTCCTACATTCTTCTGATAATAAGATATTCAAAATACTCTGACTTTTGGTAAAGATGCTTTTAATCTTTCTCAAGAAAAAAATTACTAAATTCTGTGTTATGTCAGCTGGGAAAAAAAAAAATTAAAAAAGATGAAATATTCCAAATGTTTAAAATATTATGAGAGAGCCCAAAGACAGTGAGAATTTAATAATCCAATGAGAAAGTGTAAGATGTATTTCACGAGAAAGGATATTTCATGCTGTTGGAAAACCAGTTTTCAGATATTGCACACCTACACAGGAAAATATGAATACTGATAATA
>JAVJGJ010000054.1:47641813-47651937 GCA_035590215.1 Microhierax caerulescens | reverse complement strand
GTTGCTGACATACTGGTAGTGCTGCTGTTCCTCTGCTTAGCTGCATGTTTCCTCCATTAAAAAGTTATGTCCCAATGGGGCACTTAGATGAAAGTAGCCAGTATTTCCAGAAATGCAGACAGTTATTGCAGAATCACAAGCAAAGCCAACAAAAGACTCAAGAGGACTGAGGCATCTTTCAACGCATCTTACTTCTTGGCATTGTTGGGTAAAGAAATTTAAGGTTGATTTTGCTTAGTACACTAATTTTAAAGATCGGTGCCTCATACTGAATTTTCTTCAAAGGAAAGAATAAACAAACAAACAAAAAAACAAAAAAAAAAACCCAAAAAAAAACAACCAAGAGGAAGAAAAATATCTAGGCTTATAGCGTTTTGAGGCATTTCATCTCTCACTTGATCTACCACCTGTAGCTCTGACCTTTACTTGTTTTGATTACTCAGAGCCTGTGTTCTGGCAGTCATACTCTGCCTGTTGACAAGCATTATCAGCCTCTCACCTAGTGCTGGTAGGAAAACCTTAGAAGTGAGGGAGTTTTTAAAACTTCAGTAGGCTTTTGGATGAAGAGTATAATAAAAACACTAAACTCTCTGAAAGAGTCAAGTGCCTAGTTTGCATTCAGTGTGTGAATCACTTCCAAAAGACTAATGCTATGCTTTAGCATCAGTAAGAAAGAAAATGTTTTGCAGGGTTAGGGGAGATCATTGGGAATATAAGGATAAGGGGACGCAGCTAAAAGAGCCATCCTGAATTCATTTGGAATCTTCTCCAAGAAATTCCCAGCCACAAACTGAGCTTGGCAAATCTTCAGTAAAGGGTAAATCTAGAGGAATGTGGATGCTACTACTATTATTAACCACAGTAGTGATGTGTCCTGCTACTATAATGGCACATGGTTCACAAAACGTAGAACTACTTCATCACATAAAAATCCAAAGTCTTTTCAAGCATCTTTTCAAGAAAGAAAAGTAGACAGGGTTATAACAACACCCATCTTTATTTAAATTTCAATAAAATGTATTACATTCCAAGTATTATTTTTGTGCTTCAGTACACTAATGTTTTCAATGATAAAAGTTTTGGGTAACGCAAACTTTAGGCACAGACAAACGGAATAAATTTATTTCTAAATTGCATCTCCTATTTATTGCATCTTTAGTTTTTAATGCAAATTGTTAACTTGTACCCAAGAGGTTTCAGGGAGAAGGAGCTATTATTCCTGTAGATATCAAAAATGTGTTTTAAGAATGGATGTGATCTTTTTATTTTATAATGTACACATATACATGTATGCATATACCTGTGTATCGTATATGACACTTTTACATATTACCTAAAAATGTGAGGAAATTACGATTGCATTGTAGAAATGTATTTTAAATGTCTGTATTTAAGCCTGAAAAACAACTCTGCATAAGTCAGGTATGTCTTTAAGTAATATGTCAATGGTAAACATACCATAGCTTTTCTGTTAACAGACCTATTATCTGTTTTGGCTTTTGAAATGTTTTATTCTAAAAACACACACATAATTGTTTCTTTACATAATAATGCTTAACAGCCTGTAAAAGTAGCTGTCAACTAATGATTGCATAAATAATGGGGGTTTTTTAGAAGACTGGCATCACATTTTAATCATGATCTAATACCTCAGGGCATTACTTAATTACCTCAAAAATACATTTATCTGTTTAAATAATTGCCCTTCATTTCTACTAAACATTCTATTTAAACTCCTCAAAACTTTGGTGAAGAAGGTGAACTGAACAAATGGGTTTAGTGCCAGGAATATTACTCAAATTAAAGAGTTCTTATATAAACCTTGTTTTTTACATCTTACCTTACAAAACTTTTCTGAATATTCAGATGTTGTTTGTTTGTTTTTCTGAAATAAATTATATTTCTGTACACATAAAGAATTAAAACCTTCATCTGAGATACCTACTGCTGAATTAGGCGAATTGGCAGAAAACACAGTGCAATATTGTGTAGTGAAAAATGTTAAAATCCTCATCAACTCTATTTACTGTCTGACTTCAAGCCTTCTGTTTTACTGTAATTATGTTAGCTTAAATTTAAATGCTGTTGGAATAAAGCTATTTAAAACTATATCAGATGCTCCAATCTTATCTGATGGTAACATAAGTAGTCATTTAGTTCAAGTACTGAATGCTCCTTTACCTGCAGTTACTGGCCTTTTCAAGAGATGTCAAACCATTCAGGTAATTTTAGATGGAGATGTATGTAAGTCGCATACAGTTGATATATCCATTTGTCTGTCTAAGTGTATTAGTTAGATATGTTATATATTTTTATACCTGTTGAAGTCAGTATTTGCCTGTGTATTGGAATAAACATGCAATGCCCACTGCTGTTATGTGTTCTTACACTAGAGTCTTGGCAAGAAGCAACACATTCTATTGCATTACCTGGTCTTAGACAGAAGCAACACTGGAAGCCTGAACTGAACTGTGTCTATCCACATTGTTGTTGTTCACCCCACAAATAAACATACACTCTGTAGAAAGTTTGTGTTATAGAACCAGCATCAATCAGCTTTCTTGTTCATGTATCATTATGGATCAAAACCCAGTCTTTATTCTATAACTCTTCTTAGCTTAAAGTGAGCTCTTCAAGGACTTTAATCGTAAGTTTACTGGCTGTTTTCTGTCAACCCTGTATTTCTGTTCTGTGACACTAAGAAAGAAGATCACAAAAAGAGTAGGTTGTCTTTAAAACATCAAAACTGGAAAGAAAGGAAATATCAATATAAAAGCTAACAGTTTAACTAAGGTGCTGAATCTGTTCACCTAGTTTTAAATTATTCCTGACTCCAATTTTGAATTTAACTTCTGTTATAACTCCAGCTTTGGAAAAGTTAGCATAGCTCTAAGGCTAAAATAATTTAAAGTAAGTCAGATGAAAACCAACATCTCCTTACCAGCACTGAGACATGATGGATGCTTCTTTCCTGGAGAATTCAATACACTGTTAAATTTCTGGCTTGTTTAGCAGTAATTGCATAATTTTTTATACAAATAGATTTACCAGTTTCTCATCATTACTAGTTTGTCACTTTTTTTTTTTTTTTTTTTTTTTTTTTTTTGTCTAATTTATGTGTCTGGGATTTTTTTTTTTATAGCTGTGGAACAACTTTCAGGTTACACAGAAATTTCCGGTTATGACTTTGAAAATCCTTGTTTTCAGATATTATTAGAGAAAAGATAATTCTCTAGTGTGGGAATGTGATTGATATACAACATTCTTGTCATGCTCCAAAATTTTATCTGCAGTGTTCTCTACAGTGAATCATAAAGAAAGCATATACTTTCCAGAAACACAGAGAATAAAGAAAATTCCTAACAAATCCTTCTGATTCTAGCAACACACAAGCAACTTATCCAAGTCTGGATCACAGCTGCTAAAGCTATTTGGGAAGTAAGTGAAAAAAACATAGGATTTGTTTTCTTTTCTTTTTGTGGGAAGAAGACAAACTGCGATATTTATTTATTTTTTGTTGTTGTTGTTGGGGTTTTTTTAGATTTTCTTTGGACCTTCATGTTTCAAAAAGTACTTTAGCTGAAGTGTTACTATTGAAAATAAATCAATGATATTTTGTGAACATCACAGCTGGATTTCTTTCATATGTCATTCAGTTCTGCAGTTAGCTGCTGTTAGAAAGACCTCTTTCTGTCATGCACTGCGTCTTCCATTCCTGGGGGTTTATAGAAAATTAGAGGTTACAAGATGATGCTGAAGGCTAAATTTTCTGAAACATGCTCAAACTATAGAGATAGAAATGAAATTTTTATGAGACAAAGACTGTAATTTTAACTATTTTTTTAACTAAAAAGAAATGAATTTTTACACAATTTCTTAACTAAAAGTAGTACATTTTGAACACAATTTCTCACAGCCTACAGGTTTTAACCCATGGTTTTTTTGAATAATCAATTGAATAATTGAACTATGAAACAATGGGAACTTTCTGTTTCTGTGGCAAAGAAATGGAACATATCTATGTGAAAAAAACCCCACCACTTATGCACATGAAAATTTATGACTATTTTGATTCAATTCCCTGACACTCTATGAAAGGGGAAAAAAATGACATATCTAATCATAACATAAGAGAAAATTGTTGAGAAAAATTCTCAGAACAGACTACCTGGGAAAAGAAATTGAAAATTCCACAATAGCATTTTAGCTTATAGTCCCATTATTATGGTTTTTAAATTAGTGATTATTCCTACTTCAGCCTATTCACAGTCATCATTTGGCTGAGATGATTGACACAATACATTTGTTGCAGCCTTTCTATTGAGGAAGGGAGTTTTAAATCCATCACTATGCATTATTGCTTGGAAAAATAACATTATATATCACCAAGTCCATAGGGTTTAAGTATGTTTGGATTTTTACTCCTATTGATTTAAACTTAAACATCAAAAGTGTGTTGAGGACTGTCATTCTAGAGTAAGAGCCACACAGGCATAGGGAAAAAAAACACAACAAATCCCACAAACCCAACAAAATTTAGACAATTTTTTCAAGAGTATTTTCAGGCCACTTAAGCTGGTCTTTTGATATTACATTATGTATACAAAATTTGGTACTTAAAAAGAGAGATTCCTGCAAACCATGGGCTCGTAGTTAATGTGTTACCTTCTATTCAGCAAGCAGAAAGATGCTGTATACTGCAAGATACTCCTAATGTGATCTGTGTTCTGGGCATCAAGGCATCAGGTATTTTATGCTAGCTGCCAGCCTTCAACTTTCTCATGGAGGTAGGAGTCTTTGCCAGAATTTTGCTGTATAAAGAGGTGAAACTATAAGAACTGAAGCCTTTGTGATGTAATAATTCACTTTTAGAGTACTTATGTATGATGTATTAATCTGAGATTCAGTTTTCCCCTTTTACTTCTTCTAGTCTCTTCTGATTACACAGCCTAGATCATAGGCTAAAGGGAATTCTGACTGAATAAATGTATCTTCTATCCATAGGAGTTTCACTTTGTATCACATAATAAATGTTAATTGGAAGAAGAAAAAGAACATGCATGAGTATGAGTTTTCCAACAGTCATGGCTATGTTTTGGGAGTAGTAGCACCTATCTTTGTACTGACAGACTTAAGATAAAATGTCTCACTGTTCTTTAGAGCAAGGATTTGAATGTAAATCAATCCTCTCTCAGCTACATTCTTAGTCATAAAACTAATTGGTTTTGTTTATTTTCTTTCTATGAATACTTATCATTTGTCTGATTACAGATTTAACTGTGTTTGGCTTCATTATTCTTAAGGATAAATTATTTAAAAGTAATGAAACTAAAAGATGGCATTTCTAAGTGGAGGTCCATGATCATTTTTCAGAACAAAGAGACAGAAAGCAGAACTTCAATTTAACCATGATTTTTTTCACTTACATTTACACGGGCAGACCTTTAAGGAATGAAGTTCTAACTCTGAACTTAGGTCTTTAAAATTTGTTATAAACACTAATATTCCACTGCACATAACTTTCTCCATCTATTTTCACAATAATTTACTGACAAATTTTCTTAAATGCGGAACACATATTATTTTTAAATAAACCCATGGCAAAAAATTAATAAACTTCTAGATTATTGCAGAATATGTAGTCAAATGATATGGAATAGCTCTGTTGCAAGTACCTTATTTGTTTTCTGTGCTGGGATTTGGGGGGGGGGGAGGAGAGAAGAAAGACTTTATTACACTTTTGATAGTGTAATTTTTTTCAGTATGTTGTCCTTTACATTTCTAACACCAGCACAGGTTTTGTGCAGACTGTGATTTCTCAAGCAATAATTATCCTTGAAGATTTGGTTGTAACACCAGGGAAGATTCATGATGCATGCCTATGGACCTCTTTGGCATGTCTCCAAATGTATTGATGATCAGTTACAAAGTCAGTTTTCCTATCATGTATAAGGGTTCTTCCTTATAGTCTGTGGCAATGTTTGAATGCCTGTTTCCTTTCACACTGTGCTCATCATTCACAGACTGGCATTCTCTTACATATAAACATTTCTAAGGACATTGTGAGTGTTCAGCTAAGCCCTTGATTTAATCAACATTTCTTTCCACTTATCTGTGTAACAGATCAAGCCCTTAGTCAACTATCTGCATACATGTATATCTGACCTCAGCTACACAAAGAAAAATATCTTTGAGTTAAGTAGTATTTATATGACCAGATAGTAAAATGACAAACTAATTCATACCTCTAAGTCATAACATAATCAAAATAATCACTTAAATCTTAAAGAAAAAATAAAAAGGACTGAAAATCAAAGTGAAACCAGCCTATTTTACCTACTACAAGCAAGTCCCAAGTATAATGAGAAATATTTTAAATATCTGAGTATAAATTCTACTTAAGCAATTAACTGGTGAGTGAAATACATGGCAATTGTATATAATTAAGTAGATACTTATCTAACTTACCTATAAAGCCCTCTAATGATAGTGGAAACAGAAACTTTCCAGTCTCGAATTTGTCCAAGAAAATGAAAAGTGAGGCAGGATTTAGAAAATTTGATAGTTTCTTTAAGAAAAAACACACAAACCAAAAATGTCCCTTTGTAATGCAGACTATTGGATAATGTGCATCTAACTTTATAACTGTTTCTCTAAAGAAAGTTTAGCTTCTTCCAATTCTCTCCCACTCTCCCCTTTCCCACCCTTAGATTTGTCTCCTAGATATTTCACTTACTTCTTTCAATGTATTGCATTCCTAAATGTAATTGCTTATTTCTTTTTAGGGCTTATGATTCTTCTCTTTCAAAATATTAAAATTTTTGGCATATCATGGACAATTTTGACTTTAATACCTTTTTGTTGGTCATTCTATTTTTTTTTCTCCTGGCTGGATTTGGTTCCAACCACAGTCAAACCAGCAAAAGCACCTACTTTTAGTTGGTATATCAACTTCTGTGGCAATGAAAAAAAAAACCAAAAACAAACCTCATCAGTAGATTAATAATTAACAGGCAGTCTGTTTCATTATTTCTTTTCTAAAAATCATTAAAATAATTAGTATCCCTTATTTCAACAAATTTGGTTTATGCCATTCTGCTGGTTGTTCCCAACATTATTTCTTCATAGTAGCGTTTGATAATAGAGGATTTCCACACACAAGTTTTATTCTTTTTTTAAACATTAAAGTATATTAATTACTGCTATTGTTTTTGTCAAAGATTAAACCAGCATTTTTTACAGTACTGTCTCATCAGAAATTCTGATAAAATAGTATTAAAAAGATGTAGTGTGTTCTTTTTAGTAAATGTTTAGAATTTGTATTTATTTTTCATAATGCTTAAGAAGATATAATTTCAATTATGAATATAATTCAACAGTTTTATTTCCTGCTAAATAATATATTCTTTACCTTAAGGACTTCAGTGGACTAATCCAATCTCTCAGGTGATTTTTTATACAAGTTAGGATTGAATTTTAAAGTACTTTATTTATACAGTTAGGCAATATTTAAAATGTTATCATGTAATTATATACATTATACATACTGCTTTTCAGATCTTGTTGAGAAATTATTTGATAAAATTAAATATAATCTTAACTATTCTTTTTTCAGATTTCTCTGTTTTCATTCATTTTTTTAAATCAGCAGTTCTGTTTCCTTACCTGTTTTCTTTCCTGTCCCCTGTGTTTTATCGTAGTGGTGGCAGGTCTGTTTTAATATAGAACTGTTTGCTTCAAGATATACTTATGTGCAGTGTTTGTAGGTTTAAAAAAAAAGTCTGGTTTGAGTATTTTTGTATGGTTTTAAATGCTTGGAACATTTTGTAAGGATGAGATGTGTTTTCCTTCTTTTGGACAGAATCCAGTTTCCCTGGTTAGTACCCTTTGTTTCTGTAGTAAGTACAGTGGGCCACAAACATAATTTTCAAAGCTGTGTTTAGGCATATTTGTGTAGTCACACAAGATTCTAACATACAGCAAGCATCAAATTACTTCAGAAAGGAAAATCTTATTATAATTTATCCTCAACAGTAATTGCATCTGTTTTTCAAAATTTTGGTTTAATGTTGAATTTAAAAGCAAAAATATTTTGACAATTTCTGAATTTGCCAGTTTCCAGTCAACTGCTTATTATTGTTTCATTTCCTAATGTTTTCCACCTGTGAAGTCCATTGGTACCTCCATTTCACTGAAGATACCTATGGATAAAACTTCCCATATTCTAACACTCATATAGTCCATCAAATTCTGTATGGCTAGATTAAGTTATACCGTTTATTGTCTTCAATATGCAGTCATTAAGGAAGAAAATATAACATTTACTTGAAATCTATTTCACCACTGAAATTTCCATAACCTGATTAAAGTGAAGGGTGAGCTGAGAAATCAGAGCTTTTGATTGTTAATGCAACTTAAATACTTATAAAGAACTGCAGGATTTGGAAATGACCTGGAAAGACAGACAGCAAGAGAAACCGTTGGTCAGTGTAGCAGCAGAGTGAATTAATTTCTTGCAATCTATGTGTTTGAAATAGACAAATGCTTTCAATAAGCAGTAAAAAAAAAAATTGTTTTATTGTACTTGTGATTTGCTTTTAACACTTTTTCACTTGCAAAAGTGCTTTGGCTGCTGAAGAGTAATTCCTGCCTAATGCTGGTGCTGTTGAATTCACTCTTTTATTTCTTCAGTGGGGCTTTTCAGGAACCTTGGTCTTTAGAGAACCTAGAAATTCACCTAGAAAATATCAATATTTTTCCAAATATTTTAAGCCAGTCTTCATCCTGTTCATTGAAAAACTACACAAACAGTTGCTTTTTGTAAAACAAGGGTAAGACAGAGCAGTAAAGATACAGGGAGAACAAGTTGAAATAGTATTGTTGTTCATCCTTAGTCAAAAAGATCTGAAAGCCAATAGATGGTGAGAAAAGCAAGTAAAAACATGGTTTAATTATGGACAAAAAGCAGAACTTTCAGAATTAGATACTGCTGGACAAACAAGTGTTGGGAATTTTGAGTAGAAAACCTGTTTATTTTTACATTTGTTTCTACCCTTTTCACTTTTGTTTCTGCCCTTTTAACAAATTTCTCTGTGCTTTTCTTTCCTGAGCAGAGGAAGATTTCACCAAAGAATATGGCTGATTCATGTAAACAATATTTCTCCTCTAAGGTGAATAAATCTATAATTCCACAAGCACCAGGCTACTACAGCATTCACAGTACTGTTTTTTTCCTTTATTTTCTTATGTACTGAAGTTCTTACAAGATGATGCAGAACCTTTTAGTTTGCCAGTTGTTTGTGGTTTGTTTTTTTTTTTCTTTTGCCTACTTTTGATTTGAAACCTTTTTTTCTGCTTTTTGACAGGCTGTAGAAAATTGGCCAAGTAGAATCAGAGGCACAGGCTGGAACCAAATGCAGGACCCAGACCCACCGCTTCACAGCCTGTGCTCTACTTGCAGAAGGAACTAATCTTTGAGATTAAAACTTCCTGCTCTGGCGTACAAAAGCATTGATAAGGCAAATGTTTTTTATTGTAGCTGAACATTGAGAAAGTTTCTTTTGAATTCACTGTTATCCACTTAGAGTATCCAAATCTTTGGTCATGTTTTCTGTTAATAAAAGAACAGCTTCCCCCCCCACACCCCTGTTTTTTTCAGATTTGCTTTCAGTCAGGCATGGTTGCTGAACCTCTGTTTTACGCTAATAAAATACTTTGATTCCCAGTGAATAGAAAACCCCTATGTCACACCTGGGGAAGGGGTATTTGCCTGCTGATAGAAAGCAGAAAGAGACAGCAGACACTTTGGTTTTGACACATCCCTCATAATAGGATTCCTGCTGTCAGCTGAGTTCCGAGTTGGCAGTTGCCTCTATAGCAAGAAGAAACAAAACATCTCTCACTAATGATACCTTCAGGATCAGCACATACTTAAAAGGACAAAATCTACCAATGGACCGGTTGTAAGAGGTTAAATTCCACCCTACCATAGCACAAGGAAACTTGCACTGACTATTATACTGTGCTACTTCTGAAAATAAAACAGGGAAAAAAAGAAAGAGACAGCAGACACTTTGGTTTTGACACATCCCTCATAATAGGATTCCTGCTGTCAGCTGAGTTCC
>JAVJGJ010000054.1:47332348-47342634 GCA_035590215.1 Microhierax caerulescens | reverse complement strand
TATATAAAAGGTTATATTATACTTATTGTGCTGATAATTAGTCCTTAATGTTCGTTAAAATTACAGGTTACCAATATTTAAATATCTAAGCTGTAGTATACAGCAATTTGTCATGTTTTCTTAGCAATTGCATTGATCTCATATGTAATTTAAAGCTTAATTATGATTAAGAATATTTAATACATTTCAACTCACTTTAATAAATTAACCTTACATTTGCTCAGACTTTGTAAAAGACTTCTAAAAATGAACAGTTTGAACTGTTCAGTTCAGATTATGTTTTCCTCACCCTTTGGTAGCTGACCAAACTCCTAGTCTTATTTTTAAAGGGTTGTCTTTAAAAATATTCACTTAACTTGCCCCCTGTCCCTAGTTAGTTATGATAAACTTGGAAGAAACCTTGCTAATGGAGAGGAACCTTCCTTTCCCCCTTGAGATCTTGTGAAACTTGTCTGGCTTTGAGCCTTATGGATTAGTGAACACAGTATCTTTAGCTTTGGAAGAACCCACATTCAAAAAAGGAACTTTCCTATTAAATTTTACTAAAAAAATCAGCATGCATGCCCATGTACACACTCTCTTGCATAAGTAGTAAGAAAATGACTGGTTGACACTGGAGACCTTGAGAGATTGCAGAGATATAAAATCTTTTTTCAAATTGACAGGTGTTACCCTAGTGGGTTTAGGACCTGCAGCAGAACCCTTCTGGTATTATCTAGCTTCATGTCTAACAAAGCTAATGGCAACCACTAGGATCTAGTCACACTTGTCCTTCTCAAGTAGGCCATGAGAAACATGAAAATAGCCTGAAAGACAACAGGCATATCTGTATAATGAGAAGGGCTTTGTACTTGAAAAGTCTGCATGAGAAATTTTCTTTCTTAGGGTATTTTAAAGGGTGTGATTGATACAGATGTCTGGCTAGATTTTAAAGCCTGTTCCCTATAAAATCCCTGAAAGAAGACAACAGAAATAAGGTCATCTCGATGGGTATGTCTGTTTTCACTGTTTGCATCTGTTCCAACTTCACAGTAACAGCTGGGTGGAGTAAAATGCATTTGCTTCTACAGTTTTGTAAGCTTGGTGGCATACAGTACATAGCAAATCTTAAAATATGCACGTACTCCACATTTTTTTTAAATCTTAAAAGTGTGAAAAAGGGATTTACATAAGGAAATTAAGCAATGAACCAAAGTTGTCTTCCTTGTGTTTACACCTTCTACTTGGGCTTGACATCTTGGGTTTCTCAGCTCAATTATTATTTCTTTTTAAAGCCTAGGCTGTAGCAAGGAACTATATACTTTATTTGACTGTATAATTTTATATAAAGGTTGAATTTATCATAATAAATAGTAGTTTTAGATAACATATTTAAATGCATCCTTATAAATTTATTCTTTTTTAAAAGCTAGAGTAACCAACACAAAAAGGATAATAGTAGAAAGGCTGAAGTGGTAGTCAAAGAAGGAAAATCTTTGTTCAAATCAAAGAACTGTAGATTCCTACTGTGATTCTGAGTTATCAAGTATGTCATGACCTTTTATTATTTTACAGATCTGGTTGTAACCTTAGTAACCAGGTATCCATAGTAACATATATATTCCAAGGTAATAGTTTGATCAAAACCTTTTCATGATGTGATCTCTGAAGTTCTGATACACTGCATTACTCATTTAAGGGTGAAATTAGAGCCCATCATTTCCATTTTTTGAATGTCATTTATCACACTGAAGATTACCTTTCCCAAAAAGTATCTCCTCTCAGACTTTTTGTCTTATCAATTACAGGTATGGCACCGTGTGTCATTAGTGAGGGCACAGATTGCTGTATCTTATGGTACGTGGTATGTGTTGAAAGTGAATATATAAATTAAACAGAGTAGTTCAGAACATAACCCATTATGTGCACATTTTTAACAGTGGGAGACATTAAAGTAAAAGTGTATGTTCTATACTATGCCAAAAGAAAGAGATGAAAATATTAAGTGTTATAGATGCATTTATGGTAATTTTATGTCATTTTTTAGGAAATACGAAAAAAAAGTCTTTTCAGTTTTATCACTTTACAACAAACATAAAGTACTGAACTGCTAAGAGATTATTTGAACACTTTGAAATAATAATAAAAAAAACCAAACAGCAATGTGGGCACACAGTATAAAAATTAGAATGCAACAACATCCAGCTAATAATTTATATTCTGAAACAGAGTTATGCTGGAAAACTCTTTCTGCCCTGAAGTCAACAGTGTGAGCATTTTAATTCAGGGAAATCTGGAAATGCTGAACATCTGTTGGAATGGTTGTGTTTATGGTCCTCCTGTTTCATAAAAGTGGAAAATGCACTAAGTGGTAAATTACAGGAGAGGATATTGTCTAAAGAGACATGATCATCAGGTTTCTGCTCTGGCACTGTGAACTTTAGATTGTAAATTGGATGCTTTGGTGACTGGAAGATTTCTGCATCATGTTATCAATCCACATTTGATTTAAAAATAAATTATCTACATTAAATCATCTTCCATGTAGTATGCAGAGAATAACATTTGTAATATCAAAATGATTTTTTTCAAGCCATATTCCATCACAAACCAAAAAGCACATTTTGCTGGAATCTGCTAAAATACACCCTCAAATTTTCTTATTGCAAGAAGGCAATTCCCTGGTTTTCCTTCAGATTTTAAGTTCTTCATGTTTCAGAGGAAAAGAAAAATCTCCACAATTAATACCTAATTTGATGTGAAAGTTTAGATATTTATATTAATAATGGAGTATTTATTATTTGTAATTTTTTTAATTGTGTAATATTGCCTCAGGTGATCTTTTAACATGTTAGTTATTAATTTCTGATCACTTTCCAGTCTAACGTAAGTAGGGCTGATACTGTTTTACCTTCTGCATATACGGTTATTTTTTGTCATGCTCTTGAATAAATTTAACAAATATTTAGCTGTATGTATGGTCATTAATGACTTTAAATAAATATAAATGCAAGTTGAACACACATTCTCACATTGATGAAAAATATTAAAAAAGTTTTTACTATAATGCTTAAAGCAGCTTTTTAAGAAGAGTGAAAAGTTACTTCATCACAGACTTGTTTATAGAAAAATATTAATTTTATGAAAGCATGAAAACATTGTGGTGACATCTTGATTCTGATAACTATTGATAAATGCAGGTTTTGAAGAGATGGTTAATATAAATTCCTATGAGCTGTGAGCTATGAGCTACTACTTATAACGTTCATTTTAAGGTTAGCATCACTCAAACAAATTGAAAGGATATGTTAAGTCGTTTCTTTAAAATTTAGAACAACATACCCAATCCTTGCTGTTAACCAGAATACAGTAATAATTTAGAGACATATTCTGCCTGTGTGTTGGTTTATTTCTGCTGAGAAGAAAGATCAACTCTAGTCTCTTTTCTAGCCTTCATTCAAATCATTAGACTCTATAGTCTTCACAAGAAAGAAGAATATACCGTAATTTTTTATGTGCCATAAAGCTACTAATCATTTGTAAGTACAAGAGAAATCCTATATCAGAAAGGAATAGGCAAGGCATCAGGTGCATTATATAGTTGCACTAGTATAAAATTATTTTCACATGATTTTTGACCAGAAAAGCATAGATTCATCAAAATTGAAGCAGTTTCTAGAAAGCTGTTTTGAAATGTTGAAATACTGTCAGTTGAAAACTACATTTCAATTTAAAATTTAATTGGTGGAATAAAATTATATATTCCACATTAAAAAAAATACAAACCAAAAACCAAACTAAAACCAAAAAACTTTGGTTTGACCTATAATCAGGTGGCAAAATTCAGGTTAACAATAAAATGATACAATGACAGCCAAAGGTAGCTCACGAATAGGTCATAAGCATTAGTACTGTGAACATAATTTGTCTGTGATATTCTAAGTCATACTTAAAAACTTTGTGAAACAGCATACAGGTAAACTAACCCCTTAAAGATCTCAAAGCTAACATCTGAACACAGTATTTTATCACACTAACATTTAAGTGAAACCCAGTCTGGAATAGGTTTATACAGAATTTAAAGTGAACTTCAGAATATGTCAATTAATGAAAAAATCCCTTATTTGCTTCCTTAAATTTACTTCCTTAAAAGATCTTATTACATATTAATGTTCTAGTGAATATAAAGAACACATATATTTTTCATACATTCAGAATGTCTGTTAAGGTGATATATCCTGTCTTTGGAATTTTTTATCATCTTTACAATAATCAGAAGTCCGACAAAGTTTTCCTTTGTCATTCGTGTTTTCGTAGAATCATAGAATGGTTTGTGTTGGAAAGGACCTTTAAAGATCTTCTAGTGCAACTCCCTTGCAATAACCAGGAACACCTTCAGCTAGATCAGGTTGCTCAGAGCCCCATCCAACCTGACCTTGAATGTTTCCAGGGATGGGGCACCTACCACCACTCTGGGTGGCCTGTTCCAGTGTTTCACCACCTTTGCTGTAAAAAATGTCTTAGATCTAGTCTGAATCGACCCTGATTTAATTTAAAACCATTACCCCTTGTCCTATCACAACAGGCCCTGCTAAAAACATTTGTCCCCACCTTTCTTATAGACCACCTTGAAGTGCTGGAAGGCTGCAACAAGGTCTCCCTGGAGCCTTCTCTTCTCCAGGCTAAACAACATCAACTCTCTCATCCTTTCTTCAGAGGAGAGATGTTCCATCCCTCTGATCATTTTTGTGGCCCTCCTCTGGACCTGCTCCAACAGGTCCATGCCTTCCGTGTGCTTACAGCTCCAGAGCTGGATGCAGTGCTCCAGGTGGGGTCCCACCAGAGCCTTCCATTTTTTCCATAGCACACCTATCTTTACTATAGAGCAGAACTTGCACAGAGTCAACAAATACATCCTAGAACACCAAATTCATCAAGAAAACACTCATCTACCTGAACCCCACTTACCCTGAGAAATAAGGCAGGCATTTAGCAGAAAAGTTATCTCTACATTTGTACAAATAAAATGGCTGAAACAAAGTACTTATTATTCTGTATCTCCCAGCTTTTGAGTGATTATTATTTTTTTGCTCTAATAATACTGTTTTCTTAACATTATGCACATATTTCAGAACACTTCCAATAAAAAGGCATAAGGTAGGCCTTAATCTTAAAACACACTCCAGGTATGAGTAACTTTTTCAGCATCCTGTGTGGTAGACATGTATGATGCTCCTGAGGGCCATGTCTAGGAAGAGAAGAAGGGATCTTCTACAAAAGTAAAATATTTTTTGTTATTAAATTTAGACAGGTTATCTGGACAGTCTTAACTTCCAAATGATGATTTATCCCCCAGGTTTCAGAAGTGTGTCAAATTTGCTTGCATACTAAGAAGTTCTTTGATATAATAACTTGTTTGCCCAACAGCTTATTGGCTTTCAGGGGTTGGGTTACTCATATTTGATCTACAAGTATCACAGAAAATGAAAGCAATAAAACCAAATCAATAGCTGAATTGACACTAAAAATATTGTGACCCTTAGACAATTAATTAGATACTTAACTTTAAATAATACCAAGGCCAGAAATAGCCAAGCACAAGTTAACTTTAAAAAAAGTTTCTGGGCATAGAGAAATAGCATTTCTATTGTATATTACAGAAGAAAAAAGGGAGAGATAAGAACAGCAAGAGATCTAGAGCATGAGTTTAGATTCCTGTAATTTCCCTGAAGCCTAATATTTTCTATGCTAATTGTAAAGTAAAGCAAAGAAATTAATCCTCAGGTCTTCTCAAAATTGATGTGACTTTACCAATCCCAATACTACACTGAAGCTTCAATTTCAGCATTGTTAATTAAGAACTGAAATAAGTTTGCTGGATGTCTGAACCCAAGGATAAATTATCAGCAAGCCATTGGCCTCTGTACATATTTATATGTTAACAAGTATGAGATAGAAAGTGGTCAGTGATAACTAAATAACTGAAAGCTTTAAGATTTGGTCTTTTCCAGCCTCTACTTTCAAAAAAACATTTGGAACTTAACCTTTTAGAAGAGCTTATTCAACTAGAACACATTCTCTTTGAAAGCGGCGAGATAGCTTAATTAAACATACATACAAGAACAAAATTTCCAGTTTTTTTTTACTCTCATAATGGCCAATATAGTTACAAAAAGTAATTATCAGTTTTCAAGGATGATCATTGCACATGTGGGATATGTTTCCTTTTCATTTCTATGTTAACTAGATGCAGATATTTTGTTTAATTTGTTTTATACCCATAAGGGATGAGGATTATGTTAATGGGAAGCCAAACTCTCACTGAGTTGAGAAAAATTCATTGCAGAGCTTCAAACAAAGTTATCTTCCTTTCATTTTTTTCTTCCTTGAATAGATAGGGAAGAGTTTAGGTTTGAATATTGTTTTAATAGTGCTTTAATAGTAATGATATTTTTTTTACAAAATTATTGATTTAAGTACTGTTTTGCAATTCATCCAACAAAGAGACTTCTAGTTCAACTAACAGTGATACACACAGAACTGTTACACAACTGTACACTCCACTACCTGTATAAAATAAGCAGTATAAACCCATTGTCAAGAATTTGTCACCGAGGAATCCTTCTTCTCTACAGAAAGTCTGCTTTATATATACTGATTAATAGAAAGTCCTGAGACAGGGAGAAAATACCTGACTCCATGCCTGTAATTTAGAGGAATGAAGGATTTGACATTTCTATCTACAGACTATTCGTTTTATCACAGATGAATTTTTATATGTGGGGAATATGATTCCTGCACATTGAAATGAACACCTATGTAAAAATAAGCAAGCTTACTCAAGAAGAACTTTTTGATCTTGCAGATTAAAACATTTCATATATATACTCTGGTTTCAATAGCCAACAGTAGATAATTGTAGTTTTGACAGCACAAATAGCACCTTAAGAGAGAGTTTAATCAAAAAAGTTTTTGAGATCAAGGCACCACTACCTGAGTAAAAATCAAGGGCCAAACTAATACACTGCAAACTTTACTGGCCTACTGAAACACCAAAAGCAGTAATTTCAGTTACAGTATTTCTTCTCCATGTTAAAACAAAAACAAAGAACATTTCATTATTTAGGATCAATTAGAGACAAAAGTAATTCATCTAACAATTTAATTCCTTTCAGTAATGTTTAAGATCCTAAAATTAATTAAAATGAGTTCCTTTGCAAGATATCAAAAGCAATTCCTTCAATTATTTCTTTCCAATCTGCAATTAAAAATTCATTAAACAGCTTCATTCTGAAATTTCAAAACAATTTATTCGATAACTTCATTTTAATTCACAAACAAGTTAATTACCCCAGGTCCTATTCCACAAAGTTTTTCTAAGACAACTGCCTCCCTTAAATGAATGCACATGCTTTCTCCATGTTAAAAGGCTCTAAATTTGTCTCTTGCATCATTTGAGATGCTAGCCATGATCAAAGGGCTAGATCCTGAAACAGCACTTGCTGTGTACCAGGGGATTTACAAGCATCAATCACCTTTCAGGATTAGCCCCAAGATGAGCTGTTGCTCACAGCTGCTGTAGTCTCAAAGCAAAATCTACAACAGCAATTGATCTAGGTTGCATGAGTAAACAGCAAAGCAAAGCTTTGTGTTTCTATCTCCAATTCTATTATATTAGCATTGGTGATGTGCAAGCATCAGTGCTGCAAGTCACATTGAGCTATTAGCATTAAGTATTACAGGTGGACTAATTTTCCCTCTCAAATACTTCACAGAAAAATTGAATGTATTCATAAAAGTTACAAGACCTTGTAATGTTTTTGCTATTTAAGTCTGATATTACACATACCCATTTCCCTATCAAAATGAAGCTTTTGCAATTTTCTGTACATGCTGAGGGATATTTTGCCTTTCAGAAAGTCATACCTATTGTCTTAGTATGTGTTTAATGCCGTAAGGATGATTAAAGCATATCAAAGCACTGAAGCCTTGAACTGCTTATCTATATATTTTCCTGAAAACATCCATGACCCCTCAAGCCAATGTTTCAGGACCCTGCAAACAAGCAGGAATTGCTGGAAGTCACTGTCTCCTCTCCACAGCTGGTCATCTTCTTGCTTAGGAAGGGCAACAATTTACTACAGAAAGTTACTTCAAAGGTGCATATTGAACTAAAAATGGTTTATGGAGTATGCCATTCCTTATGGAGCACAATTCTCAGAAAATACTAACTCCACAAAAAGTAGCTTACCAATACATTTGAAGGTAAACAAAAATCACCATTCCTCTATTTTAGCAAATAGCTAGTCATAGGCAGTGTTAGAAGAACACGAAAACCAAAATCATTATAAGATACAATGTAATAAAATGGAGAAGTCAAAGACTATTTTACTTAACTTTTTGGCAAGATTATGATAAGTAAAGAATATAATCATGTTAAATGTTGGTCCTATACATTCTTTTTCCCATTCCTTTAACATTCACCCTTTTTTCAAATATATGTAAGGTACTGTCATTGTGGGAATTGGAAGAATTCAGACTTCCTTCCGTCTCTACTCTTTCAACTTAGCATTGTCAATAAATTACCATCCTGACATCAAACAATAAGGGATCTGAAAACTAGAAATAGCAGAATCAGTAAAATTTTCCAGCTGCAGGCATAACCCTTGAAAAGGTCTGTCTACAAATACTTTTATTAATGAACTCCTCTAACATGGCCATAAAGCTAATATATGCCCAAAAGCTTTTTCAGTTCATGGACAATTGGCATTAGGTCCCCAAGATCTAGTCAGTATAAGGTCAAGGAATGATGAATCTCATGCCTGGACTCCAGTGACTGAGAATTAATTTCCGTACCAAACCTTAGTTCACTGGCAGGTCCAGAGACTGGTTAGCAAAATAAGATACTTACAGCCCTTTGCACCACTCCTGAAGCAACACACCTCCCAGATGTTGGGGACTTACAGTTCCCCTGTGGCTTTTAACACCTTCCTGAATATCTTGGCTAATAAGAGACTTGCCTTTAACCCATTATCATTGTTTAAGCCCAGCTGGCAACTAAGTACTGCACAGCTGCTCACTCACCACCATCCCGCAGTGGAATGGGGAGGGAGAATCAGAAAAAAAGGTAAAACCTATGAGATGAGATCAGAACAGTTTAATAATTGAAACAGATCAAAATATTATAATAACAATAATAACAATAACAACAATCGTAATAACAATAATAGTAACAACAACAATAATGGTGATAATAATAATAAATAATAACAATAACAATAATGATGATAATTAGCCATGAAAAGAGATATAACACAAAGAGAGAGAGAGGAAAAAACTCAAAAAAAAAAAACACAAGACCAAAAGAACTGGGGGACTGTGTCCCCTCTTAACTTCTTGTGCTCCTCCAGCATTCTTGCAGGCAGGGCCTGAGAAGATGAGAAGTCCTTGACTTACTATAAATGTTACTTGGCAACAACTAAAAGCTATCAATATTGTTCTCATAGTAAATGCAAAATACAGTACTGTGCCACCTACTAGGAAGAAAATTAACTCTATCCCAGCCAAAACCAAGACGGTATCCAGCCCTTATTCTATACAGTTTCTGTCATGCCCAGGTCCCACACCTTCTAATACACCATCATTTTTCCTGTCTTTTGATATATACACAGAAATATAATTCCATATAGTTTCTCAACTACCCCTGTGACATGGCTCTTGATTTCATTCAGTCCATGTCTTCAGGCTCCAGCTGTCATAACAGTCTTTCAGGACAGGAAAGATGGTGTGCGTTATCAAACTGTTACATGCTGAAACCAGTTCTGATTCCACCACTGATGCACTTCTCTAGTTTCATTAAAGTTCATTTTTCATTAATATGGCTATTGGAAGGAAGTCAGTTCCAGATCCTCAAATCCAGAGTGGTGGAGACAGTCAGCATGAGATGCCCAGTGTGGTGATGGGCATATAGCTGCCATATAGTCGTAATACAGTGTTATGCAGCAATTAACATCATACAACTTAATTAATTGCCTATTCTCACCCAAAATTGAATCCCCTTGAGGCACAGACGAGACTTCCCCATCCTTTCACATTACTCACCAAGTGCACCCAGGTCCTTGAGAAAAGCAGTCCCACAGATGGGTTTGCCTTTGCTGAGGCAGGAATAACCCAGACTGTTTTTTCTAACATATTTTTGGTGGGCACTACAGAAACTCTATTCCTTCTACAGTAAGTAAAAGTTTTGATTGGGCAGGGCCAGCCTGATTGACTGTTCCTCTAATGTTGACTAACCACATGGCTTTTGC
>JAVJGJ010000054.1:46456826-46467091 GCA_035590215.1 Microhierax caerulescens | reverse complement strand
TCTGTGTGTGTGTCTGTGTCTGTGTGTGTGTGTCTGTGTGTGTGTGTGTGTCTGTGTGTGTCTGTGTGTGTGTGTCTGTGTGTGTCTGTGTCTGTGTGTGTGTCTGTGTGTCTGTGTGTGTCTGTCTGTGTGTGTGTGTCTGTGTGTGTCTGTGTCTGTGTGTCTGTGTGTCTGTGTGTGTCTGTGTGTCTGTGTCTGTGTGTCTGTGTCTGTGTGTGTCTGTGTGTGTCTCTGTGTTTGTGTGTGTGTGTGTCTGTCTGTCTGTCTGTGTGTGTCTGTCTGTGTGTGTGTCTGTCTGTGTGTGTGTCTGTCTGTGTGTGTGTGTGTGTCTCTGTGTCTGTGTGTGTCTCTGTGTGTGTGAGTGTGTTGTTCAACTCACAGTGAATTTTACAGTACCCAATTTTTGTTTTCCTCACTTAATAACACAAGGCACTTTCAGAATGTAATTGTGGGGGAAATCTGCAATGAGCCTGCTAAAAATAGGAGAGTAAAGGAAAAAGTCGTTCAATCATTATTCTCCTTCAACCTTAAAAAGTAATGCTTGTTTTTTTAACACTATGAAAGCAGCAATACCAGGTAAGAAGACCAGCCCACATCTAGCGCATAGAAAGCACCTTTCCAGCAACTTCAAGGAGCACTGAACTCTGAAGAAATGTCACAAATCTCTAGCCAAAGTCTGGCCATTGTTTCATCACAAGAAACAACAGGAATAGTCTAATTAGTGGCAGATAGTAAGCCCCTTACAGTGTCTTACACCACAGGAGAAATTCTTGCTCTTGAATCTGGAATCACTCCACAGCTGCTGACTATGCATCTAACCAAGGATGCTGCAAATGCATCGTGGCTACAGTTGCGGTCATGCTGGCAAAATGTGCTGTTGAGAGCAAGAGTGAAAGCTAAGATGAACATCCTTATGCCAAAGGCCTGCAAGGGGAGAAGCAGAGCTGAGGGAAGACTGCGGAGAGCTGAGTGGTTGCTCACAGGGTGGGAAAGGTGGGAAGGATGAAGCTCATTGAATGGTCTTTTGGAAGGAGTGGCCACTGTCCTGTGGACCACAGATTCAGACCTCTCCTGCAGCCATGGTAGTAGCAAATTAACATTCCAAGATTTGGAGTTAAGCTAAATGACTGCTTTGCTGCTCTTTGCAATCTCCTGTGGTGGACTCTTGCCTGTTTTTCTTAACCTGAAATTCATGAAGTCCTGATTCATTACAAGATAACACTGCAGAATCATGTTCATATATTCCTTCCATAAGAGAGGTCTATTGAAATACAAGCTTTAAAAAGAGTGGTTGTCCTCCTGCATCATACATCAGACATTTCTGCCATTTGATTTGGTAGATGCACACGGGTTTGTACCAGGAACAGTCTTTCTGTTCCAGAAAAGTAACGGTATTTAACCACATTCTTGTCATAGTGCTGAGGCTTTGCTGATTTTCAAGAATACTGTCCAGGATGAAGTAGATTTTTAATGGCCTAAGACTTCCATGCTGCATCAAAGATACTGAGGCATTCAATATCGAGGTTTACACAGAAGTAGAGTATTAACAGCATTTAATCTCCACACCTGTTCTATGGCCTGGATATTAGCAATACTTTTGGATGCCTCTATGTTGATTACAACCAACACTGTGCCGATCAGGGTGTCATTTTCTTTTCCCTCCCTTTAGATGCTCTGCATAGAGACTTCTATGAATGCAAGTTCAAAGTACTGCCAAATAATGTAAAATGCACAATCATATATGTAATTTCCCCTCTTCTGAGTAACTGGCTATAGCGGCACATTTCTTTCATAATTTTTAGATGAGACAGAGTACTATGACTATTCGGCCAAGAATTAAAATTTCTGCCAAGATGCTGTTACAGTCATCCATCACATCTGTACCTCTCAGCTGACAATGAAATGTCACTGCTTATGCTCCAAACTGCTTTACCACTTCCATGTCTTTCCACTCTTAAGAAACGCTACCCAAATAGCTATTGCAGTCTATTTGGTCACGATCCCAAGTACTGTCTATCTTGCTGACCTCATAATTAGGGTGGCCCAGCAGTTTTCCTCCAGGCCCTTAGGAGAAACCAGGACAACCACCAGCAGCAGCAAGAAACAATACAGCTATGCACTGCATACAAATTAAAGATTGAAGGGCTGTCTTTGGGCTTTATGTGAAATATTCTGAAGTTACAGTGGAGTATGTGTGAGCCACGTGAGCTGGAGCAGGGTTCGTGGTGGAACAGTCCATCTCTTATGTGCTCCCACAAGGACCAAATGTGTCCAACACAAAAGACTCGTGTTTCACAATGTGAGCAGGAGTCAGGCTTAACCATTTGACCAAGAAATTAGATGGATTTCTATTACAGTGTTGCAAAGACATTGCAGATTTATCCATACTACTTCATCAGAATTCAAACCACAGAAACATTAATCTAGTCTATAATAAAAATACTGATTCAGTTCCAGAACAGTAATATTAAATAAAACACATTACAATCCCACAATAAGCAGAAGACAATTTCAAGAAAGAAGTTTGTTTAAAAATAGATACAACATATCATAAAAGATGCTAGGCAGATATTTATTTCAAAATACTCTGAGACCTGATTTTCAGATTATACCTGCACAAGCTTAATTTTGTGTCTACCAACTACCTCACCCAAAGCTGATGTAAAAATTAAATAGGATATAGAGTGTCCACATCTCATATAAAGTGAGACATACTGATAGCATATACATTCAAGTACATATGAAACATTTTGAACTACAAGACAGTCTGGCAAATCTGTATTCTAGCATGATTTTCTTTCTTAAGTTTAGTTATATATTAGAATAATAAGATCGCAGTTTCTCAGTTTTAAATAACACCACATTTAAAAGTTTGGGGGAAAAGTTGACATATGAGATTAAAGGTAAATCTACAGTGCCAAAAAATCCAAATATTAATTCAGTGAAGAAAAATGACTGTAGTTTCTGGGATCAGAGATAGCCTTGAATGTACAGTAGCTCATTTGTTAATGAATGCAGAATAGCCAGGAAATAAGAGACCTGCTTCATTATGGCTGCCCCACAGCTACTCTAAACCTTATTTTGCAGCAGCATGGAGAGAATAAAAACTTCTTAAGCTGGTTGTCCTTCGCTCTGAGACAGGATAATCTTTGAGAAACATTTTACGGTGCATCTTTTGAAGAAAAGTGCATTAGTCTTTATTGAAAAAACATTTGGTTGACCTTGAAAATAAAGCATTCATGAGAAGTATGAGCAGAAGTTTTCATTATTCCTTAAGCCCTCCCTTCAGAGAGACAAAAAATTCCTCCCTCCATTGCAGCTCCACAATACCCTGTTGCCAGGCAACTGATCTTTTATGGTGGACCTCCATAGCAACTGATGTAAACAAAATCATAAATCCCATTACCTAGCTAAATACTAGGGCTGTGCTATAAAAGGAGAAAGAATCACTCTGAAGTTTAAAGACATAATACGAAAGAGTGACAACAAGATTTAGAAAAGTGAATTGCTATTGCCGTTACTATAGTTAATACAGTTCATCTTACCAAGCTTTCTCTTTTTACATTTTCCTACAAGCCATTCCAGGTCACTTTTCTCCTAATTTAGTAAGTTCTTTAGTAAATTTAGTAAATTTTCTGCATAGTTAAGCTGGCTAAGGAAACCACTACACTCGACAGGTAAAAACCTTCAGTCACACCAAAGACCAATCTGTGCACAGAAGAGTTGTGCTAACGTTGCTGTAGTTCATTGAAAAGCCTTTAGGTTCGATAAATCAAAGCTGAAGATGACTGGCAAGCTACAGTGGCTAAGCAGATAGCTCCACCACTCTTGACTAGCAAAAAGTCAAAATAGAAAGGTACAACACCCACTTCACTTTTGCTGCCGGTGAGTACATGGAGAAATTCGGGCTGGTCACAGAACAAGGTCGGATCTGAACACGTGCTCCTGGGCTCTTCAGAAGGGTCTTACAGCTATGGCAAAAGACCAGGACAAGACAAAGACCTGAACTGTACAAAGTTTTCTTGAACTCAGTGTTAAGTAGGTTTTTAATGCAGCTTTGCATCTTTGAGTAGAAAAAGTCCGTGTTTGCATTTATTTGTTCTACTTAGTCTCTACTTACTTATATCCTTCGCTGTATGTCACAGACAGCAAACCTCTGGGCCTTTTACCTTCTAAAATCCTACTTCCTTCTGGTTAGGCTGTGTCTTCAGCACCAGACGGTGACACGATCTCCCCTAAGATGGTATCTGTTTAGTTCACTACACCTTCTGGTTTTGATACAATCCATGCATCTACAAAGCGACCCACAGCTGGCATTTTTGTGACACTGATGCTTTTAAATATGATCAGCATGCAATACTTTCAAGCATAAATAAATCAACATACATACATGCATGCAGATTTATTTTATTTCTTTTTTTAATCTGACAATATGATTTCTTTTTTGAGAAGTTTGCATTCAAGTTATATTCCCAAGAAGGATTGCAACCAAAACATACTTCATACTTTGCTTATGTGCATTTATACTGCAGATGAGCTGAACAATTGTAGAAACAGGTGTATGATTTGTGATTGCATGTTTAATGATTGTTTTAAAACTATGCAGAAGTTAAAATTTATTTATGACTGCACACCAATAATTGCCTCAGAGCACTATCTTTAAAACATGGATTAATCAATGGTGAAGCAAGAACAGAAGGCTCCATCTCTTGATCCACAGATCTGTACACTCTACGTCAATTTGCAGCTGATATTTGCCATTGTATTGCAGTATTCCATAGCCAAAATTAGACAAGCAGGTACACAACCTTTTAGAAATGTTAAGTGAAATTCACAATACTCCATGTCAATGGTAATCCATTAAATCATTTAGCAACTCACTAGCCTCCAAAAACTTGCTCTGATAGTAAGACAGACATACCAGCAACACCCTGAAGTACCTCTCTAGTTCTGACTGTGTGAAGAATATGAGTTTCCTTGTAAGAGTGCTGGGGTTTTTTAGGTGCTCTGTCTCCCTTTCTTAATTAAATTATTCTCTGGCTGCTTTACAAATACGGTTTGAGTTTGAAATGGACTGGAACAGTAAATCCTCTTCTGTATTTTGCATTTACCACAAAATCGGCACAAGTACTAGACAAGTATATATAGGCCAAGCAGGGGCACTAAAGAAATGGTGTCATTGTTTGGATAAGGAAAGCTTTGTGTGGGTACAGAAGCATGAACAGACGTCATGCGTAGCCTGAGATTGGGTGGCCCTTCATGTGTATTACCCAAGAGTGTCAAGAGAGCTTGAGAAATTATGGCTGTGCTATGTCAGTGCCACTGTTTGAATAGACCTCAGCCTGACAGCTGAGGTTTCAAGCGCTGTAACTGCAGGATATTGCGCCTTTCCATGCTGTTGGGGGAGTTCGGGGAGAGTTAGGAAAACAGAACACTCCTGTTGTGAGACAACTACATTGCTGCTGACCAGAACTGTTGTCTTCTAATGGCGAGAAAAAAAAATTTTTCAGAGGACAAAAGTTGCATCCTTCTAACTCCTCTGCCTCACGTTTAGAGCTTCTGCAGAGGACTTTGTCCAGCCTTCTCCCACAGGCTTTACAGGTAGATGTTTAACAAAGCAGCATGTATGCCCCCGCAGCCTGTCAGGTGCTGTCCCTCTCCTTATTGATGCATGACTGTCTCCTCCAACAGAGTAAGAAGCCCCTTTTCTGGCTCCAATTAAAACTAATGAAGTCTGGTGGCAACATCCTTAGTAGAAACTAACATAACCATTAACGATAGGGAGTCTAACACATATAGTTTTTTGTTCTGCTTAAATGCTTCTTCATTCACGTTCATCTTTCTAGGCTAACAAAGCTGCTAAGTAAACACTTAAAACTGGATCAACTAGCATTGATTTTACCCGCCCTCACTGAAAACATGATGCAAGCTTGGACTACCATTGTTTAGCTTTGCTGTCACTTTTGGACACCATCAGAAAATACTGATATGCTTTAAACTGGTGTTTAATACCCTGATGCACATATCCTTTTTTTAACGAGATAAATGCAGTAGAACGAAAATAGTATCCTTTTTTTAGTTAAAAAAGTTAATTACTATCAACCTTCTAAACAAATGCCAAATAGCTGTTGTGTCTTTGATCTGTAGAATCTGTTATTCTATCTCTTTTATTGTAAGTATAATTACAGATTGAAATAATAAGCTGTTTTTAACATATAATAGAGTTGGAAACTGCAAAAGCCTGGACCATCTTGTTCATTATTCCATATACAATACTCAGTGTTCTCCCACCTTTGCTGTGCTCTCTAAAACAAATCATGCCTCTCAAAGGACAGATGTAAAATGTAAATTACCCTGATTTACATCCATCTAAAATACAGCAAGCTATTACAAGTATGTACAGATAATAGCATACATCAGAATGTCAAGAGCTTTTAATTGAAATTGTGTCTAGTGTCATGGAGGCCCTGGAGTTTCTCTCATAAGTAGGAACAGGGGAAACAACAGAATTATTAAGTGCTGAAGAGATAACAGAAAGGGAGGATATTCTTAAATTTTTTCTTAAAAATTCTAACTGCAGTGTAATATGAAATTAGATTCCTTTCAAAATAAAAGAAAAGAGTGTCTGTGGA
Organism: Microhierax caerulescens; assembly: GCA_035590215.1. Lineage (NCBI taxonomy): Eukaryota > Metazoa > Chordata > Aves > Falconiformes > Falconidae > Microhierax > Microhierax caerulescens. The sequence continues at coordinate 46,460,459 of JAVJGJ010000054.1, read as the reverse complement.
ACATGAAAATATTGGCCTAAAATGAACAAACCAGAAAACCACTCTAGATATTCCACTACTATTGTTATTATTACTTTTTCCCTCACACATACTTAAAAACTAGGCCATAACTGAATCTCTCATAGATTTTCAACACAAGCATTTTGCTCAATCCACCTGGCTTTCTAACCACAGTTTTAATGGCTGAAGTTTTTTTCTGTCATGTACAGAATCTCCCAACTTTGTAAGTCATTCAGAAATTATAATAAATGAAGTTGGGTTGTGTTGGGAAAGTATGAACAGGCAAGAGAAATGATGGTAGCCAAATACTTATGCTTTTTCTTGTCTTCATGTTTGAATGAGAATAATAAAAAAGGCACATAGCACCAATTGTCAGTTGTCCACATCACAAAACCACCACAGAATTTGGCACAATTCAATGCAGTTTCTGTTTCTGAGAGGCCCAGGGCTGGAAACATATTGATGTTGTAGACCACAGATTTATTAGCAGACTGGGTGCAAAAAAATGGCTATACTTTCACAGAGTGGCCAGAAGGAAGGGATTACACCTTTTAGGAAGTGCAGCATTCTCCCAGTATTTTGGAAGGCAATTCATATTTAGGAGACTCAGTGATAAATCAGGGTCCACAATACACTCACTCTACATCAGATTCTGGTTTAACTAGAATCTCCAGAAATTAAGTTGGCTATTCCCCACTCACTGCCGCATACAGCAGGGACTCTGCTCAGGTGGCAGGTCAACAGGAATGTCCTTCTCCCCACACTCACTGGCTGCAGTTCCTCTGCACATCCTACCTGCGCTGATGCACATGAATTAATAAAAGAGCAGAACAGAGCCCAGCTGACTTAAACTAAAAAATGACAGGTGAGGCATTTGGAAACATACGCATAAGGAGGAAAGTCTTAGCATCAGAAATCCAGAGGACCTTATGGTTTTCAAAATTATGAATTATTGCTGTTTTAAAAAAGGATAAAGGAGAAGTATGATTGTTATTTTGGTTGACTCAGACTGAAGTCTTAAATGTCTTCATTTCTTCATTTTCAGGACTTTTTGGGTATTCTTGCTCATTTGGCTAGGAAGGATGTTCTGCCTTCATATGAAGGACACTTGGAGGTTTCCTTCCTGCTGCTGTTATCCACTCTACCAAGAAAGATCATTTCATCCTACCAGTAGGTGATCCCTGAGAGAAAAAATGTGGTGACAGATCCTCCTGCTTTGCTCTAAGGTCAGACCATCCCTGGTACCAGTTTCCCAAGAACTCTTGTCCTCCCACTGGAAAAATGTTACCCAAACAGCAATGCAACAAAGAAGCACCCATGCTTATTAGGGACATTTGTTGAAACTGGCATGTGGCTAATGCTTTTGGTGGCCATGACTTTTCAAAAACCAAACTAAAACAATAAATCTTTCAGCCTTCCAGCCCCACTGAAAAAGACTGAGATGGACAGGTTAGTCTGTCTTTCTGCAGAGCTGAACCACTTGAGCCTTGTATGACTCCTGTCCGCTCCAGCATAGAATTCACAGACAGGCATGTGTGTACTGAAGAGTCTGAGGATGACACAATTTGTCATCTGCACCTCAAAGCTGGCTGTATCACTGCAAATATTTTTGAAAACCCTAAATAAACAGCCAGTCTTTCAAAGAAGACCCAGGTTTACCCCTGAAAACATTCAGCATGTTCAAGTATTTGCTTGCAACTAATTCGCCCTCCAAAAAATCTCACATGACCAAAAAGAGAGTGCCTGAGCAAGAAAGATGTTTAGAAATCTGTAATAATGATTAGCCACTGAACTATGTCATACACTTTTGACATGTTCATTATGTCTATTCAAGTTTTGTGTTTGAAATTGTTGTCAAAGGGATTTTAAAACCAGAACTGATGTCTGTCCATTTTTTTTCAACTCATTCATATAAAAAATAATGAAAGTATCAATCTAAGTGCTGTTTATAGACAGATTTAAATTACGACAGCCAGACCTCTGTAAGCCAAATTTCCAAGAGTAACCAGACTGTCACCTACGTGTGGTTATTTGTCTCCGCGGTATCCACAGAAAGTTGAACTGCATTCTTACTCTTATGGTTAAATCAGCATTGCTGCAGCAGTGGAGCTTTGGCCTGGGAATGTAACTAATGGTCCGTAGCAGAAATACCATCCTAGTAGCCGTTAATTTTAAAGTCTTTTTTCATTTATATTGTTCACAAAGTGTGAAAAATTCTCAACTCAGTATTGTACAGATTGTATACCTATAAAGCACCACAAAGTATTATTTATACTATCTTCTCAGTCACGGTCAGTGTAGGATGAATTATACCTCTCCGATGCTAGAGAACCCATGACTGCTTGCTTTAATCTGTTCTAGTATGGCATCAACCTTACCACTAGAAAGTTTCTTCTAGTGCCTCTTAAGTCCCTTGTAGTTCTCTTAAGCCCTTCTAAGAGTAACTCTACATGTCGAACATGGACATTAGAAGGAAACGGATGGAAATCCCTATGCCTCGTTGTTGATAACGCAGAACATAAGCTATTTTATCTTCTAACTGCAATATCTATTCTGACCAGTCCAGAGAAGAAACAATTCCTTCATTAGTATGGAATCCCATCTTTAATGTCTCAGTGGTGGACAGAAGAAGGAGTGGCCTGCCACCGTTTCTGGGGTTTCAGATTTTTTCCTGGTCTCAAAGAATCTCAAAGAATGTAAACATGCTTTTGACCATTGCCTCCTGTAAACCTAAAAAAACCCAGAAAGTAAGGCAAGGGGAACAGACCAGTGCTCACAAAATGCACAGGCCAGTATATTTGCTTCAAGAAATCAACCAAATATCTCTGAAATCCAACGCATGCAGCTAAGCTCTCAAACACCACTGCATTTGTTTTGAGAACAACAGGCGGGGTATCTGCTACCACAGCTTACAGTTGATCTTTGTACGGCAAGAAATAGAACACATTTCTGAACCTAACACCCAAATAAAACATGTAGACATACCACATTCTACATGTGTCCCAGACCTATTCAGACAAAATTATGATCTAGTTCTTCTAGCACATTAAGTGATCTCATGGAAAGGAAGTAGAAGAAGTAAATATCATTCAAGTAAGATGAGTAATAGTGAATGAAAACATGCCAATAAAAGAACATTTTTCATAATCTTAATTCCACTCCAGTCTCTCAAAAAAAAGGGGTAGAAAGCTTATGGTTTCACTGGAAAGTGTGACCTATTCAAGAGAGGTACTGATCTTGTGGCATCTTGCAATCTTCCTGCTTCTCGTTCCCCATTGCACAAGCATTAGCACCCTTTTTTTCTCTCCATTCCACCATATCTCTCTAGTGTCTTTTATTCTGTCTGTGCTGGGCACAAGCATCTCTTGCTCAGTGTTATCGACTGCCTTTCTTGCTCAGATATCCTAACTGAGCTGCATTACCAGACTTAAGTAAAAGCAATTACACGTAACTTATGTTTAGGTTAGACTTTCCTGATTCTTCTCAAACTTGTTGGGGGAATGCTGGATCTCAAGGCTCTTTCTGCTTTTCCACCTGTGGCATCTCGCCTAGTAAGATATGGCCGCTTCCTGTAGTCTTCTGTGAACAAAGGATCTCTCTATGTTAAGAATAAACAGAGTATATTGACTAGAC
>JAVJGJ010000054.1:46402551-46412654 GCA_035590215.1 Microhierax caerulescens | reverse complement strand
CAACAACAACAACAAAAAAAAAAAGGGGGGGGGGGAAATCCACATAGTAAAATAAGCTGAAGTAGGCACAGTATTTGTGTTATTTGTGTTTTTGGCTGCACAGCCAGTGTTTTGGAGCTGAAAGAACTCAGATAAATTAGTGCTTTGGACTGGCAGATAATAGTAACCGAAACTGAGATGTTAGAAAGCAAGATGTGTCTTGGTTGAGGCTACTTAATTTAGTCAAACAGGCACTTAATAAGTAAAATGTTAAAAGTGAAGGCCAATGCTGACAGGCAAAACCTGTTACTTTACCTTATTGTGAACAGCAGTCTCATGCACATGGGAGCAGAGTGGACAAAAGATGGGAAGTAGGGAAGGCAGGCGCATAGGGTTCTTCTCGATCTCATGCTGTGTAATGGAAAGACTGTCTGAGCATAAACATTGCTGAGCTGTTCTTGTTTTTAATTAAATACCCTTTGCTGTGTATTAACATTGACTTACCTTCCAGTGTGCTTATCTTCCTCATAAGCAGTAGTGGATATAGGAGGATTATTTGCACATTTTTTTACATTTTGTGTATGAACGTGTCATTTCATAACATTTAAAACTAGTCAAAAGAAGATTCCACAAATCTGACCTGAAAGGAGAATTGCCAAGGGTGATGCAGTAATCAGATTTACATTTGGGTTATCTGACAAATCTGTGAATTGCCATAGCTTCCTTGGGTGTGTACAGAAGGGAAAGGGGTTATAGGAATTTATTTGTGTGTGATAAACTATATTTAAATAGCTACAGGAATGTAATCCCAGTGCAGATCTCAGTGTAATCTCCTCACTGAGATAACCAGAAGAAAAATAAGCCTTAGAAACTCATTTAAACATCTCCCTTCCTGCTGACACTATGATAACATTAAAAAAAAACCACTTATCCATTAAACTTTGAATATTTCTTCCTAAATTGCCTTTTCTGTAATGGTAAAAAAGCATACAGGTATTTAAAAATATACTTTCTTGCACCAGTTTTCCTGGTGAGTATTTCCCGTGCATTGATCTTATTTGCCTCTCAGCATAGGCCTGATTCTGATTTCATTTACACCAGTCTTACTGTCTTGACTTCTTGAGGCATTCTCTGTACTCAAAAAAGAAGCCCTTGCTCTTTAGAAGCTAATGCTGTTTAAGTGGCAGATAATAGAAGATACGATATTCTAGTGCAAATTATTAAGATCAAGAAACAAAACTAAAACATGTTTAGTATGACTTCCAACTGTAGATAAAAGCTAGCAACTTGAGAGGATTGTGATCAGGCGTAAACATCTATTAACTGCTCTTTCTAGAGATTTGGGGAAATAGGATGACCTTTTTTTTCCTTTTTTTTTTTTTTTTTTTTTTTAATAGGCTACAGTTTCACATGGCTTGCAAAAAGAAATCTTTCTCCCTTTTTGTTTCCCACACCAATTGATTTATCATTTTGCTTGCAAGCAGACTTAGAATGTTAGGGCAGGAACACACTCACTTTTTTCTCGTAACTTTTTTGTTGCGGACCGAAACCAGTTGACTTGAATAAATTTTTCTGTGGTCTGAATGAAGCCAGCAACGTGGAAAAATCTTGCCATTCAGAGCCGTCTGAATGTACATTTCAGCCACACAGTAAGCTGTATTGGTAGGCAGTGGACTGCTAAATACAACCATTTTTCGCAGCAGAGAGTTAGACAGGTGATTAGCATAATTAGCACAGAGTAGGCTATACATATGGTAATGTTAAGTGTGTAAATGCCAGCTGCGGTGTAAAATTTATGTCAGGGGTCGACAGGGCTGTGCGAAAGTATTGTGTTACAGCTGCAGGTCAAAGCCTCCATTGCTTTACCCCCTTTTCTCTTGTTGGTGAATGCACTAAACAGAAGAGAAAGACAGACAGAAATATAACAGATAAGGCTTTGATTGAACAGCCTGGTTCTGTGCGAGAGGGACTGCTCTTAAAAAAAAAAAAACCAAAAAAAAAAACCAACCAAAAAAAGGCCACCCCCACCCCCCACCTCCCCAAAAACTACACACACATGCAAAACAGAAGTCCCCCTCTTTCACTGTAGATTTTATTTTGCATCATGCCAGGTACACAAGTGTTGCTGTCTTTGAGCAATGTCATTAGGATGGAGTGAGGGGAATCCTTGTGGGGCAAGTATGAGGTTGGTAATTATGCTTTAAGGAGCAAAAACAAACAAAAAGCTTTAATTCACCATCTACTTTCTGCATTCCAACCCATTTTTTTTATTTTTTTTTTTTAATGTCTCTGTTACTTACTGCACTTAGGAGGCTAGGAATTAGATAGCCTTAAAGGTGACAGCATTATACATAATAAAATCTCAACAGTGCAGCAAACTTTGAGCTGCATGATTGGTTTTAGACTAAGTGCCAAAAGTTCCTCTGTGGTTTTGTGTGTGGGTTGCTACACTTATTCCCCAGGTTCCTCCCTCCTCCTAAACCACTAAATTCTTTATAAATTAAAAATGACTAATACAGGTTTCTTGTTTTAAAGGAGCACAGCGTTGAAGGGTACACATCTTTCTTAAAGTAGCTGATGGGGAAATCTGTAAATCTCTTTGTTGCTCTAAACTGTTCATTTATATATTTCACTTGCAATTTTTTTTCCCCTTTTGTATTTTTTGTAGTCGGCTATAAGGAGTGGTGGTGTTGACAGAATATAGTTCACACCACACTGACCTTGTGATGAAACTTCCTTACAGCCGCAGGGGGTCCTTATGAATCAGCCCCTAATCCAGCTAATCCCACTCGCAACAAAATCATGACAGTGGCTCTCAGCGATATGTGTTTCCCTGCACATATGCAGCGGGAAGGAGCGACGCTGGAAGTGTATCAGTGCGGTGGCCTGCTTTGGGGCACGGGGGGCTGCCATCGTGCGTGGCCCACCACAGGGACCGGTGCAGGTACTGGCTCGCAGTGCAGCACTCAGCCCCAGGGATGGAGAGGGGAGGGAGAGAAGGAGCTCCCGGCATCTCTGGGCCCATTTGAGATGGTTCGGGCTAACAGTGCTGTTACGTAAAACCTGCCATGTGCCCGTTTAGCCATGGCAGCAGTGCCAGGGACCTGTCCCCACCAGTCCCAGAGCTGCTGTGATTGTGCCTTCAAAGGGAGCGTGGAATGTTGTTGTAGTCCAGTGGGCTTGGTGGTGAAGTGAATTTACCTGCATGATCAGAGTAGCCAGAAGTAGGAAAGAAAGGTTGTGTTGTGGGGTGCATTTGGTCATTTGTTTCGCTTTCTTTCCCAGCCCTTTCTGGTTCAGTTGGCCATATGGTCATGCTCTTGGGGTATCTGATGGGAATTTCTGATTGCATCTTGCACAAAATGAAATGCGCTCTTTACTGCTCGGTGTGAATAGTGGGCGAACTATGAAAAATGGGCCTCCTGACAGATGCAGCGCTGTCTTGGGAGTTGGTGGCTAGCAAGAAATACCAAGGTGGGGGGAGCCGTGACAGGCAGCAGGTTCAGTGCTGGGGGGAGTGCTGACCTGACCTGATTGTGTCCAACAGTGAGAGCAGTTCTGCTTCAGTGCAAAGCCATTCAGAAGGAAGCTGCTTAGGCAACAACAGATGGTACAGCAAGCAGCTGGTAGGGAATACTTGAGAGAAACTGTACCCTGTTTCATAACGTGTTCATTCCTTTCATTTTTCTATGTTAGTTTTGCTGTCTCCCAAAAGCACTACTTAGGAAACGGTATCCCCTAAAAGGTTCTGGTTGAAGAGTTTTTTCATTGCTGTTTGGTACTCCTTTAAAAAAATTGCATTAAAATTTTGTGCTACTCCATGTACAGATGAAATTTGTGCTATCCCAGGAGTACAGATGAAAAGACTTAAAAATGCTGCTTTTAACCACACAGGAAAACAATTACATATTTGAGGAAAGGGCACTGAGAGGTTAAATGAAAAGTTGGGCCTAGAGGAAAGCTGACTGCTGTGGAACAACACAGCAAATTGTTTTTAACATATTACCCAGCAGAAGCTCTCATTCAAGTTAAACTCACTCAAAACAATTATATTCAGCTGTTTCGAAATCCTTAGGTTTAGACCTTGAAGCCCCTTACATACCTTTCTCAGCAGAACTCAGTCACTTTCATGTACAATTGGGGATTTTTGCCTGTTACGAAGTATGCTCAAATGTTTTCTTAAATTACCAAAAAATAAAAATTCAGCTTTGCTCCTCAGCGGGTGTAAACTGTTACATGACCAGAAACTGTTGGAGAGTTGCAATAGTCTGTATTAGCTGCCTGTCCTCACGGTAGGCCATCACCTAGATTTCTAGGAAAAAGCAGAGTCTAGAGTCCTTTATTCCTTTGCTGCTTCAGCCTGAAAATTCAATAGATGGGCTTCTCCACCAAAAGCTGTGACTTAGCTCTGACCTGAAGCGACCATGTCTTTGGAAGAAAGGATAGTTTGCTTTCCATGCCCATTCATTCCTCAGTCTCTTTGTTGGGTTGGTCAACAAGGATGCCAATTGTGGTGGTGGTTTTCTATAATATGGACACCTGCCCGCTAGGAAATGGACTGAGACCACCAACTCATTTCACATTAGCTAGCAAACAGCTGTCAGATGGTAAACAACTTGTGGTCACTATTGTTCCTGGCTGGATTAGAACCAGTGACCCAGAGGTGAACAGCTCATATCCTGTTACCAAGGGCATGTGTCGCAGCTCAGTAAGCAGCTACTGCTTTTTTTATTTAATTGGAAAGTTTGAATTGTGTGTACCAATTTAGTATATTATGGTACATTTCAAAGCTGCTTGCATGTTTTTTTTTCAGTTTGTACTGTTAAATTTGTTCATTTTGGTTTGCTGTTTTTTGGGAGGTTTTACCATACTTTTCCAGTTTCTCAATCCAGAGGGGTATCAAGCAAGAAATACATCAAAAAATGTCATAATATTTTTTGGCAATCTGTCTATTTTACCCAGTCAGAAATAATATTTTTCTGCCTATGGGCAATAGAGATGCATATATGTAAAATCAGCTTTTGTTTGATTTTCAGAAAGACAAGTTTTTGGCTCCTAAAATTGTAGGGAAGGTTTCCCACTACAAGTAGAGGCAGCTGTTGTTGGGCTGTCTTCCTGAATATGCAGACAGCTTTGTGTCCTTGTCACAGCTCTAAACTTTGTCAGACTCTGACAGAATGAAAAGCCATCTTTGATGTGTGTTTTTATTTTTGCTATTCATAATCATGTCAGCATTAATGAAATTTGTAACAGCGATGCTGGAGCCATCCCCAGCATGTGTTAGGAGTAACTTAACTGGTATCATATGATGGCTTGGGAGATAAAAAGCAGCCTTTTGAAGTGCTTTGGTGTTGGGGTTTTTTTTATAACTTTTTTGCATTTGTAGGCAACAGTCTTTTATCTTTACTTGTTTTATATATTTTTTTTTTAAGGAAAACCAAAGAACCTGGTGTTACCTCATTCTCAGTGTGACAGAAATGGTTGAAATGGTCACCATGCTTCTAGATTTGAAGTCAGTTTGTCTTCACATTGGGATGTGATGATATTCTAGATAAGACAGTGTCCTTTTGTTGGACATTGCAATAGGGGAGAAGAAGAAGTGTAGATTGTCCAGCTGGACAATGGGAAGGAGATGGCAGGGCAAAGGGAGATGGCAGGGTACAGGCTGTCTTAACCTAGCCAGACACAACCATTGCTATTCTATGTGAGCTGTACAGACACAGATATATATATTCAGCAGAGTAAATGCTGTTCAAGAAAACCTAGACAAAGCATGGAATTTCTGACTCCCTGTAGTCCAGTGCTGGAATAGATCATGTCTAATCACATGATAAAGATGATAATTTTTCATTGAGCTGTTGCACAGCCTATTGAATGACCATGTAATCTCTTTAAGATGCTGATTGCTTACCACTGTGTTCTAGCTCTTGTAAGCTCATCATTTCTCAAAGGAATTTTTTTTCTTGTAGCTCTACACACCCTATGAAGCCTTTATTTTGCATAGTTAAATAAATGAGCAGGAGAAAATCATTGCAGGTAGCCAATAACCATGTAAACCAATAGGAGTTCTGCTTCTGCAAGGAGACAGCATTTTAAAAGTTTGAAAGCAGTAGACATGACAACCTGTCCCATTCCTTGTACTGACTAAACTTAAATTTCAATGAAAGTGTTTTGCACTGACCCCCAGCAAACAGTTCTTACTCCTGTACTCTGGCAGTCAGGCCTAGAGAATGATAATTCTGAGGAAGGTGCTGTTTTCCTTGGTCTTCCATCAGGAGGCTAACTAATACTGTCTGTGTGCAGAAAAACTATATTCTGTTGCTGACAAAGAGCAGCACAGACAAGCTCAAACATCCAAGAGAACACGAAGACGGAACTCCCTAGGGAGCAACAGGAAGCTTTAAATCAAAAGGCCATTATTGTTCTGTGCCCAGCAATAGCAGGGTGATCTTCGTATTGGCTGCAGAACTTCAACTCTTTATCTCAGTTTCTTTAGAGGAGGTTGTGATCCAGTATGAGTAGTACTTGGCTGCTATGTTTTGTTCTCATGAGGTCTGTGCTCTGTAAAAATGGGAGTGCCACTGGTGTCTTCAGGTACCATCTTCTGCTGTGTGGCAGGTGTGAGCATTTTTAATCCTTGGTAGGCAATCAGGACAGGGAGGCAAAACTGTGGCTGGCTGGTTTATCTGTACCAGTGTAATGGGCTGGAAGTAGTTTTTGAGTAACAACTGTGTATGTGTGTAATAGAGGCGCACACGGGAACAGCACAAGGAGAGATTACGTGAAGAAATGGAGTAGAAGGAATCCCGTAACAGCAAAGTTGAGGGAGGTAGGCTGTGTTAGGATGTCAGGGAGAGAGGTATGAAGGCAAGGACCCTTTCTGGTTCCCATCCTGGCAAGGAGAGAGCGCTGAAGAGTGAGAAGGCAAGGTGCCTTCAGCTTTCCCCACCACTCATCCAGGGTGGAACATGCCATGTTGGGGTGGGGGGGGGGGGGCGCTTCTGGTCTCCTTGCAGGTATAGGCTGTTCTTGTCTTTCTCTGCACACCACTGCTTTTTGAAGTTGAGTCTCAGGTGAACACATTGGGATATTACTCTCAGTCTTTGTTTTTGTGTGGTTACTGAGTCATAAAGGGTTTTTATTTTCTGTTTCTCTTTGGTTCACGCTGTGGTGATAACAGGTATTGCAAATTGCAGAGGTTGCCTGCATTGGCTATTGCTCAGGTTATAATGTAAACATTGCAAAGAGTACTAAGCTACACATCAAAAAGGGTCACCATCTTCTGGAGGGATGAAATGAAAAAATTGTGAGGTGTCCATGACTGTTAGATGTACAAATTTATTGCTTTGAGTTATCACAGTCAAAAGGTTGGCTTGGATTGCTTTAATGCTACACATTTAAAGTCCTGGAAAAATTAAAAAGGTGCTAGTGCTCAGACAAAGCAGAAGCATGTCTTCCCACCCACAAGTGCTCAAGTGGAAACACCTTAAAGCCAGTATTCTTTCGAAGGGAGGTTCCCCAGTGAATTTTGCTCCATTCACGCAACTTAAGCTTGTCACAGAACTTAGGCTCCAAAACCAGTAGTTATTTCTGGAAATCCTGGCTTTTGTTTCTCTTACGTATGTCCTCCCCATTGGTAGGCAAACATTTTCTCAGGAATGTTGGTTGTTTTTTTTTTTAATATAGAACTTACTCTCTATTAAGCTGCTTGTTGCACAGTTGTGCACAAGGTAACTACTGAATGGTTAATAGAAGCAGTGTTCATGTCTGAAAAAAATAACAAAACCTTAGGCTATGTGGTGCAATTCCAGTAAACTGAAGTGGAACATTGTAAGATATTCTGAATAAATATTTCATGCCTTCTGCTGCACTGGACGGTAAATTAGCAAGCAGTGATTTTTGGCTATTACTCACTGCTTGATTTGGGATTGATCTCTCAGTAGCAGAGGTCTAACTTATTCCTGAGACTACTCAGTGTGGAAGGGACTGCAGTTCCTGGTGGTGGATTCCAGAGTTCTTTATAAGTGAATTAATGTAATATCATGTGAATTTTGAATGCTAATGGTGAGAAAGGTGTAGGTATGACACTGACATTAGCAGTGGAAATAAGCATATGAGCTGAATGATACGGTAACTTCAAAATTGTTAGTAAGTCAGTAGAAGGAAATCTGTCAGAAATTGTGCCAATGAAAACAAATATCATTATGCTCTTATGTCATTGGGGGGTGCATCAGTATTGTGCAAACGTACACTAAAGGCAAGCAGTTCTGTTTTTCTGGGTGCTTCTCACTCAAGATGCACCAAATCATTTTAATGTGTGATGACTGAAACACTGGGACTGTGACCTCAGTGCCTGGTAATGGGATCTAGAGCCTTTCACCTATAGGTCATGGGTTCAGATCTGCCTCAAGTTAAGGATCACTAAAAACTTGTTACCATCTGACAGCTGTTCATTGCTCTTGGGGGAGGGAGACACGGTGGTCCTCACAGAGTTCTTAGCAACCCAGCGTCCGTACTGACAATTAACTGCTCTCTTCAGGCCCTTCTGAAGGGCAAAGAATTTAGTACCTTGTCCAGCTTCTGTTCAAGTTGGTGGGGAAGTTCAGGAGGAGCATCATTGTGTTTTGTGGTATGGCATGCTGACTTACTCAAGGCAGATCTCATGCGTTCTGGCAAAGAGCTAAAAGGGAAGCCTATGGATATTGGGGGGCGGGGGAAGGGAAGGACAGTTTTCTTTGGAAAAAACTTTTTTAACAAGAACTAATACTCAACAACAAAGATGCTGTCAGTAAAACTGCCTCATATTGGACACTTGACATTCAAAGGACATTCTTGAAACTTGGAAACTAATATATTGAGAAATGGTGCCCGGACACTGGTGTTACTACTTTGTTGTGATTTTTTAAAACTTTTTAAGGTTAGCTAAATGTACAGGTGACATAGTACCTCATTTCTAGTAGGCAGACACCCAGAATCTGGTGATGATGCTGGAAGGATAGGGTACAAACTGCTGCATTGCATTACCACTGGCCATGAGACAATGTACGGATCTGTTACTTAAATCAGCATTTTGGCTTGTGGAAACTTGTGCCACCAACCTGGCCATCTAGGCATAGATCATAAAGAATCATGTAATAAAGGACTGGAATGCCATCAATGGCTTTTGATATATTGATGAAGGAGAGTGATGTGTGGATTTTGTCACCTGAATGTGAAAGTGAAATAGTCCTCTTTGTCTTTGATATGGAGTAAAATGACTGGTATTGGTACTGTATGCCACACATACAATTTAAGTCAGTAGCATTTTGAGAGTAAAATGCTGTCATCAAATAAAAGGAAGCAGATTCCTTAAAGGAAAATCACAGAACACCAGCGTTTTGTTCATTGATTGCTTTTTCCATTACATCATTTGTCCTGTAGGGTGAGAATCCTGTGATGACTATGATACTTTTATTGGTTTTGGTTTTTTTTGCAAATGTAAGGAATGACTTTCTGCGGAGTATGTGAGTGTTGAGCATAGTACTGTGTATCTTCAGCACAATATGGCCAGAGGCTTCAGGTACATTACAGTGACATTTTTAGTGGTTTCTCTCCTAGGTTTTTGCATCACCTGTGGAGAGGGCAGGGAGTGGCAGGCGAGGGCAACAAGAGACTTTGATTCTTACAAAGTGCATATTCAAATGATTGTGCTGATTGTGGGGCTTAAAATCTCTGGTGTATGGCAGTCTCCAGTGATATTTGCAAATTTACAATTAAAATAAATGAAAATATAACTGGTAGGAACTTTCCATTTTTTTCGCCTGCCCTTTTGCTTTTTAGTACTTCTGATACATTGAAAGGCTGCTGATATATCTATCCATTTGCTTCTCATCTGTCCATATGTTTTCACATGATCTGACTTTCGCAGTCAGAATTTTCCTCTGCAATCTACTTTTATTATTTCTTTGTACCTGAGTGCTATGTTGTATAAGGTATCTACATTTGCCTATGGAGCTGTCTTTACACTATTTAGCTGAATAAATGTACATAATGGACCCACCAAAGAAATAATCAAATGGTGTAATGCCTTAAGAGGAATGTAGAGAAGATCTGCTGCTGGGTTCTGGAATGTGTGCCTGCCTTCG
>JAVJGJ010000054.1:46121283-46135228 GCA_035590215.1 Microhierax caerulescens | reverse complement strand
GAAAAGGCGGGGGGCCGGGGTGGGGGTGGGGGGGGTAGAAAAAGGGAAAGAGAAGGGGGGGGAGGAACGGGAGGGAGGGGACAAAAGATGTTTTTAACAACATTTTGTCTCCTACTGTATTCTTCCATACTCCAAAAGGAAGGAGCTAGCTTACACTAGATAAAATGGTGATGGCACACACAATTTAAGGAGAGAACGACTGCATCACCCTCCATCAACAGTCCTGTTTCTTGTCCACCTAACACCGACTGCCATACTTGAATCCCTTCACAACAGACATTAAGAGATCAGCCCATCCTCCACATCCTTCTTGACTTGGGAAGACTTTCTTCCAGCGACTGCTAATGGCACTGTCCTATGTAACACTTGGATCGGGAAAAAGCATTTAAACATGTCAAAGCATGCTAGGATCCTTCATTCTTGCAGCAGCAGGATTAAATATAACTGAGTTTTGAAACAGAGGGGAGGAGGCAGCACTTTCTACCAACTGGGCGAAGACAGGCCCAGTATCCTAGTATATAACTTAGGCAATGATTTACACCAGCTCTTTTTCAGCTCAGACCAGATCCCATGCATACAATGAACTTTCAGAATTGTACACAGCCTAGAAAACAATAGCATATTTGTGCATTGAAACAGACAACTGTTTCATTTTAAATTGAAACAGAAACTGGTTTAAAATTGGTCAGGCTGTGATGGCTACTAATGCTATTTCATAGCTCAACGAAAACTTATAATCATGCACTTTTCCTTTGCGTAAGTTGTCTATAACTTCAGCTGGTCTGTGCTACTCTAATGCTAAAACATTCAACATCGATACAGTAAGAAGGCTGTTTTATCTAAGATGAACACTGAATTAATGCCGTTTTGTTGGCTTGCCAGCAGTCCTCAGATACTGGAAGGCAAAAAGAAAAAACTGAAAATTGAGAAATAAAAATACTTGCTCTATTTCAGAAATTTCAGAATTTCAGAAAAGCTTCTGCAAGGCAGAGGAAATTGATAACTAATGCAGTCAAGTCATCTTTCACCCTTTCATTTCTAGAGATTTTATTTTCCTCTGCATTATGGAATTTTACACCATTTATATATTCAGATCTAAGAGGACATCAGCAAGCACACAGAAAATTCTTAAGATTTTACCGTCATGTCTTGTTTTCTCCTAGTGGATGTATCTAATTTGACCTGTCTACAAATTGCCTTTTTGTACTTTCTTACACCCTCCCATGTAACATAAAAACAAAAAAAAAGGACTCCCCCCTAGTTTTGTTCTATGGTACTAGAGTAATACTGCCTACTTTTTAAGGCTGATGCCATCATCTCTGTGACATCAGTAAAAGATAATTTAAAGGGGCTACGATAAAATGCAAACACTTGTTTTCCTACTACACAGAAAAATTACAGGAAAAAAAGAACACTAGTTTAAAAGTTGGGAAATTAATTTACCTGTAAACTGAGAATACAATGTGCCCTCTCAGCAGTCTGTTTGACCTGAAAACTGCTTCAGCAGAAAAGACCTGGCTTCCAATCGCTTGTAAAAACGTTCAGAAAACGAAAATCCAGAAAAGTATTTAATCCAGTAGCTCACAGGGTGATTAATGACAGCTTGAAACATTTGACTGTATTCCCCAAGGGTGACAACTGCAAGGATTTTAAACACTACTGTTATCAGAATTTGGTAGAGAGATTAAAGGAGGCAGTGGGCTACCACTGAAAATGGCAAGATGACCGGTGCATCTGCATTGCAAGCAGTATAACAGTGGCAGATCAAAATTACTGAAAAAGAAATCCAGCCCAGAATGAGCTCTTGTAAGAACAGCAAGTCCTTCAACTGATTTTGTGCAGTTTTCATGGGGACAGTTTTATTCACTGAAATGGAAAGTTGTTCTGATGTCATCCATATTTTGGGAAAGATGGTCATTTATACTGATACCATAAATCCAAATGTTCAAATTCCTCCAGGAGTCTCTGTGATGGTGTAAACATGTTCTTTTCAGACCAGCATGCTGTGTCTTACATTCTTCAATGTAACACCCCTACAGAGACATTATGTTCAAGTCAAACTTGCCCTTCCTGAAAATATCTGGACCACCAAGAAACAATAACTTTTAGGATGTACTTTCAGGTCACTGCAACATGACTCTCACATACTGTGGCAGGAATATTTTTTTTCAAAGTGGTAATGCAAATACATCCTTCCTATCTGTATTAGCAACCCTGTGTTGTGGGGAAAGTTCCTATGTAAAGATGAATCACTGTAGCCACCCATTTAGTTCAAGATCAGATTCATAATTTGACAAAGTATCTCTGACTACAAGACCTCAGGATCTCCAAATAATATGCTTTTTACTTATTGCTGAATAACAGTATGTAATATAGAATGTTATATATGATCATATTGCATTATGTTATCTATATTATAGTATTTTTAGAGTATGCTAAAATGCTTAATTTTTTTCTCTCCTGATTTCACCAGGTGCTTTCACTACTATACAGGTGCCTCTCTGGAGCAACTGGTAAAGCAGATTATTGTTTTGATATACTCTTGACTTTTTTGATATATTTGATATATTCCTGAGCCTTTGTGCTCGAGAAGTATTCGCCTGTGCTGCAAACTTTCAACACAATCCAGATTGCAAAGTACTGCACCTTCCTCCACAAGCAGCAAGATACTATTTAAAAGATATAACACTTTTCAATACAATCATGTATGGAAATAAACCCTCAGATTTTCGGTTGGCCCAGCACTCTGTTAATTTTAAAGTAATTTGAATCCAGACATTTTGAACCCGGAGGACAAAAACAAGGGCTCAAGTTTCTTTGACATAAGAGAATCCTCTATAAAACTCACTCAGGCTCCGTGCAACACCAGCATCCTGGTAGGCAATGGATAGGTGCTGGCTGGCAAGCCACACAGGACTTTGAAAGTCCTTTGTTGTGTTTTTTGTTAGTATGGTTGTTTGGGTGGGGTTTTTTAATATTTACAGAGAAAACCAAGTCTGAACATGGGTAGTGGACAGTCCTGCACCACTGATGTGACAAGCAGTGTTTCTCTTACAGTACAGAGTCTCAAAGAAAATGAGGCAGACCTTATTTCTTGTTGAAGAAATAAAGTATGTCTTTCAGAGGTACTGACCTCTGTCTTACTGATCCCTTGAAGCAATCAAAAATCCTTCCAACAGCTCTAGCAAAGAAACATATTCAAGGCAAAAGTCTGTTAGCCCTCTGCCCTCTGGCCATGAAATACTGCTAGCCCACATGCTAAGGATAACAACCATAAACTGAACCACGACCTTTACTGCTCATTTTTGTATTCACCAATAGCTTTGTCAGCCAATAGACTTTTCAAACCTATCTCTCTCCAGACATCTTCATTTTGGCATTTAAGTTTCACAGTGGGCTTAGAAGGGAGTAGACAGAACAGCTAAAAGCATCCTGGAAAAACATTCCTTTCTTATGGAGATGAAATGAGTTTTAGATGAATCACTTATTTCCTCCATGATTAAACAGGTGATCATAATCTACATCTTCAGTCTGACTATGATGCACTGCTAAATGAAAAGGGGATGGCTAAAGGTAATATAAACCAGGAAAGATATTGACATAGTTCATGTCAGCTTCTGTGGAAGACAGTGAACTGATGGAGAGGGAATGACGACCATTACACAATTTTTGTTACTATCTGTTCTCTAGAAGTATTTCCATAGCTCAGTGTGTTTGCAGAACATGTGAAAAAAGCATTGGGCTCAAAAGCAAGAGCTTCCAACTCTAGCCAGTTGGAAACACAACAGCGGGATCTGAACCCTCGGGAGCACTTTTGAGTTGATGACAGGACCACTGCATGAATCGGCAGGTCACACTTGTTTGGGTCAGCATTACAGAGGGCTACACGGACTTCAGATACATGGTATGTGTTTATACACATGCATGAAATACCTTTTTCCACATGTTCACTCCTTCCAATCCCAATATGTCTTTCTAAAAGCCTAAAAAACTGGGAAATTTTCCAGGAAGTAAAATATGTGTTTCTTTTAAAAACCCTAGACCACTGGGGAGGGAAGGTGGCAACTTGTTCCCATCACAAAAATTTTTTACCTCTGCTGCATGCCCAACTCTCTATCTTTCTGCACTAAAAAACGATCAAATATTATTTCCTAAAGCAACATTTCACTTCTCATTATTTCATATGCTGTGTCCAATGCACTAAAAGTACTTAAAAGGGACTCAAAACTGGAGAGGTTTCAGCCATTTTGAAGGCTACTCTTTCCTAATTAATATAGAAAAGCTTGTTTCTTGTGAGATTGTACAAAATGGGGTTTATAACCATAGGACTTTATGGATTGCTTCCATTTGGTAAAGAAAACAATGGGCAGGTTAAAAAGTAATTGGTTGCTAATTTCTGTGCTTTTCTTTGGATGTTTCCACACTAAAGCAGTGGATTAAAAAATCATTGTTTACTGCTATGCAAGCCAGCTGTGTCCTTATTAGGCAAGCCTCAGTTCCAACACTTCTGTGTACCAGAGGACACATCCTCCCTGTCTTTGCTGTTTCCACCCCTTACACGTAGGTGGGAGAGTGGGAGCCTGGGAATGTGAACTTGATCCAGCATTGATCAGCCAGGCAGCAAACTGTTATTGTTCTTTAGATACCAAACATAACTCCTTTCTAGTGGAGATAAGCTCAGCCATCCTGCACATAACACAGCTTTTGTGTTCAGCAATGCAATTAACAGGAAAAGGGAATGAGAATGACTACTTGAGATTTATTAAATTTAAAAGAGATTCTAATGAACAAATGTGTGGAATCCAGTCCACAGTTATTTCAGAAATTGAAGATTTGTTTCAAATGCACTTCAACTTCTTGAACAACCTATTAGTAATTCATGAAGATTTACTATACTACTACTACTGTACCTGTAAGCTGGACACATAAAATACTGAAAGGTAGCCTGAAGAAAAACAGAAAGACATTTGTGAAAATCTGTCTTTTGTCTGGAGAGGTAAGCCAATTTTTAGCAGGTCATTAAACTAAACCCAGTGAAGTATTCTTCTCAGCCGTAATGCAGACTCACAGTCCCAGCTGAGAATCTCAAAAGCATTTTTTTCGGAAATATTCAACTAATGGCTAAATTAAGACTCCTAAATTCTGTTTAAAGCTTCACTTTTAGAAATTAGAATGAGTCAGTGAAAGCCAATACTTTAAAATATAATATTTAAAAATGAACATCTACATTAAACCTAGACATCAAGTTACTCAGTGCTATGTGGGTGTCTAACCTGAGGCAGCATGTTTTCCAATTTTAGAATTGTGGTCATGCAGAAATTCCTAACAATGCTATTCTGATCTTGAATGTCTGGTTTTCTCCTAAGATCAGCAATCACACGCAATGCAGAAGAAACTTACCCCAAATCCTCCAAAACTATAATAATACTCTAAGCCATGCCTGAACTTGAAGAACTTTGAAATAAATTTGGGTCCTTATGGACATTTAATGATGTATCATTTTATATAAGCCGTTTTCTTGAATTTCTGAACTGTTCAACAAGCAAAAATAGACCACTGCTGTGTCTCATTTAGCAGTATCTTAAGTATAATTTATAGGAATGGCTAAATAAATTACCAGGCCATTTTATTCCAATAATCTTCTTTAGATCAACACAGGATCTATTCAAATAATAACAGACCTTATAGTGTATTTTATAATTTGCTACAAATGAAGTATCAAATTCTCCATATACTATGGTCTCTCTAGAAAGACTTTCAGATGGACAGTCTTTATCTAAAACGTCTTTCAGAGAGTTGGCAACACAGAGAGAAAGTCTGTGCAATCTGTCTTGGTTTGTTTCTCTTCGTGATTCTTCTGACATTTATGCGCAGTGCAGTACTATACACATTGCTTGATTACATGGGTATATTTTCCAAAATCTCATCTTTTCCAAGAAAATGGGATGCTGTTGTCAGTACTACTACTAATTTCAGGAAGAACACCACACTAATGATTCATTTTCAAAAACTTTTTTCTTATTGTGCTTGTTATCATTAAAGAAGACATTAATCCATTTGTATTGTTGAGCTATGCTCATTTAAATTTTTAAGGACTTGGGAAAGACATTTCCAGCTTCCATCTGCAAGCTTGCTAATATTACAAGGAATACCATTTTTCTTGAGGGGAAAATACCTATTCTTCAAAGTATGCTTTTCAGGTAATAAGTACCTATCTTAAAGCAGCAGATACACTTTCTTCAGATTATTTCTCAGATATGAACTCAATAGAATTCAACTATCAAATCAGTTATATTCTCTGCATTGATGTTAAAATACACACAAAAGCCTCCATGTTCAGATAAAAAAACCAACAAAGGGTAAGTAGCAAACTTCAGTATTTAAGCAGCAGCATGTGATTCTTGTGACTAATACTTAATACCAACTTTGCAATTAATCTAACAGAGTTACTGTTAAATTTACTTAATAAAGTAAGAAAATTATACCTCTTCATACCTCCTTCCCATTTTTTTCCCCAAAACGCAAGCTTGAATAAGATTTTCCTATTTAACAGGTCATTTGCACTGCCAATGCCTAAAAATTTACTGTACACTTAAACAAACAATAATGATTTCCGTTGCTTACTCTCTCTCTGTTGCCATCCACTAATGTGCAGGTATTATGTACATACAGACAGAAAAATTTCAAGATAAGGCAGGACTAGCAATTACAAGAAATATTGTGTTAACATAACATAATATTAATTTAACATAAATTAGGTGAAGCCTTCAGTTACACTCTGATCCAATTAGAGTGATTTTTCTGCTGGAAAAATTTTCTAGTACCCTCTGTAAAACTTGGGTGAACAACTGCTAAAGATAATTCAGAAGTTTAGTAAAAGCACTCTTAAAAAAGACTGGAATGTAGCTGTTAGTAAGAGACCATAACCACTACCCTGTGATGCATTCTCTTACAGAGTTATCCCTTCATCTGTATTTTTGTCTTAATAAAAGGAAACAGGAAATCTATAAAACTTGTAACTAGGGAGAAAGCCAGGAACGTTCTTAACAAACTGTTCTATCAGAAATCATATTAAGTACTTCAGCTGCTGCTGTAACATCCTCCTAACATTTATGAAACCATAGAAATGTTACTTACATTGATTCAGAACCCTTTACAAATTATATTTCAGTTCAGATTTTTTAATAATTATCCTGTGAGTTTCCTTTCCAATCTATTTCTTCTTCAAGTAGGACAATCCCAGAGCCAGTCATATACAGCCAAAACCAAAAATACTATGAATAAATGAATATTCTCCACTGGAAGATTTCTTTTAACTGTGTACTTCCAGGAATGTAGATTATTTATACATACTATTAGTAGATGTAGAGTTTAAACTACTCCTTTCCCACAGTAACAAGAACGAGCGCAGAGAGGAGAAAATATGAATTCTTTTTAAATGGCAAAATTCCTAGTATTGTAACAGGAGGCTATACTCCAATGTTCATTCAGAATTAGAAAGCATGGAGTAGCATTCTTGCAATAAATAATATAAAGTATACGTACCCTGAAATACCGGCCAGCAGTACTTACTTTAATCAGGAAATACTGTTTAAGGTAGAGCAGTGGTAAGAATTAAGCTTTAACAGAAGGATAAAGTAGCAAAAGGGACTAGGAGAGGAAGACAGCAGTGCTGTCACCTCTGGGATGAAGCACCAGTGCTGTCTGACAGCTCATCTGCCAGCAACGCTGGACAAGAGGGAAACTGCAGGGGGAGAACACCGTGCTGGGATTTGGCCAGCCCTCATCTCCAAAAGGTGTCTGAAAAGCTCTGCTGCCTGCTGACCACACAGCTACCCAGGACTGGGGACATCAGCCTAGCTGTTCAGATTTAGCAAAGCGTGCTGCAGGACCCTCTGCCCCCGCAAACCCCCCAGAGGCTACTTCCAGATTCAGGGGTTGCCATTAAACCATCTGGCCCTGCCTTCCCTGCTGCTTGCTTTTAAAGCTAAATAAAGCCTGACCCACTGTTTTCCTTCCTATGGAGCAGGCAGACTCACTCTCTTGTGGTCCAGGATCATGGACTGGATTGGGTCCTTCTTTGGGAAGACCTGGATCTCCATGATGTTCTGCACCCCATCTGGCAGCTCCACGATCTTGTGGATGGATCCCTTGTCTAGAAAGAAAGAGGGGAGAGCCTTGATGAAGCATGCTGAGAGCAGAAAGGCACGGCAGCGGGGTTGCAGGCAGGGGTGGGGAAGCCAGGCAGAGAACCAGCTCTGCCCCCAGCCCTCTCGCTGTGGCAGACAATAGCCACTCTGCAGAGTCAGGCTCAACTGGATTCCTGAAACCAGCCACCCAGTGAAGACAGGGCCTTTCTTGGAAGGAGCCTGCTTGCTCTGCTAGGAAATCATCCCCCAGACAGCGGCGTTTCCCACAGCAGAGCCTTGTCATCCCCCCAGCCAAGAGCCATGAGGAACCCATTTCGCATCGCCCTTCGGGACCCAGCAGTGCCTGCCTCCACCAGCTGCTCTGTAACAGCCTCAGCAAGAAAAACCAACCGCTTTTGGGCTCCGCTCTGCTTTGATCACTGGCCTCTTCTTCTGTGAGCCTCATCTCGCCGCTTGCCTGAGGCTGAAACTTGGGGTTCTGCCTTTCTGTTTTTCTAATTAAACTGACTCCCCTCTCCAGTTAGACAACTCCAAACTGGTGATTTAAAAAAATGAGTCAGTTTGGTGGAGGGAGATCCAGAGGGAACAGCACTCAGGAATCCTCATCGTTTACCCTCTTTTAGTACTTGCATGGTTCCCCCTTCCCAAATAGGTGCTCCCTTCTCCACCATCAACCAGGGGTAGGTGAAAGATGTGACCCCAGGTCAGGAAGGGTTAGGACCCCCCAGATGCTGGCCCTTGCCCCTGTGCCTGCCCCAGCGAGGGTGGGCAGCTGCCCTGCACAGCTCTGCATCTTGGTGCAAGCTCCCTGGCAGGACTCTGCAGGGCGTTAGCTGCATTTAAGCTACGGCTTTCGGTAAGATAAGAACAATCTGAGCATGTGTGGGCCCTAATCCAACCTAGGCCACCTACTGAGAGCCATCTGCATGTTTTTAATCACAGATTAGGAAACAAAACCCCCAGAAAGTTCCTCCACAAGTGCCAGTGAAGAAATCCCAGCACAGTGCAGAAAAGGGATGAGCATAGCTGTAGGGAGCAAGCCCTGGCGAGGGGAGGCAGGCCGGCTTCTAAGAGAGGGAAGCACGGCGTTAGGGACCTTTGCACCTTCTGGGCAGCAAGCAGCTGCATTGCAGGGGAACCCAGGCAGATGCCTGAGTTTACCAACCTTTTGCTTTCCATCCCATTCACCTGCAGCTGAATTGCCTTGGCCCAGCTCAGCAGCACCTCCGGGGGGGCAGCCCCCAGGACCACCAGCAGCTGTGATCAGCTGGCCGTGTCTCCAGCCAGAGGTGCTGGCCTCGCAGGAAGCCTGCACTGCTGCACTAGAGCAATCAGGGACAGGAGATGACAGAGTGGGTCCCTTTGCAAAGGATTTCTGCTTGACAGTGTAAAGCTGCACCTGGGGAGAGCTGTGCTACCTCTCTCGCCCTAAAAACTCTTGGCCTCAGACCTACCACAGCCTGAAGCAGCCCAACTAGGGTAAATGCCACGTGCTGGGGTTCTGCTTTCAGTCTTTGCCTACGCAGCCAAATTGGATGTATTTAGCTGTACTGGGACTTGGCAGCTCTTTTCTGCTTGACAAACATATGCCAAGTTGGCAACACAGCCCCTTGCTTTGCTCTGCACCGGGGGTCCTGTCTGCTTCCCTTGGGTTCCCTGCCCTTGAGGGAAAAGCAAACTCCAGGGAACTTCAAAGGGAATGGTCCCCAGTACCTGTTGCCAGATAAAGCACGTTGTAGCGGCGTCCATCACCCACAGAGACCTCGTGCACCCCGATCTTCTGGTAGCGGTGTTTGTTGTGGAATAAGGGGCTCTTGGTAGGGGAGAGGGGCTCCACCCGGTCCTCCACCTCCGGGTGGCTGTCGGCTATCTTGAAGGTCTCGCTTGGGGTATGCTGTCCAGAGGCAACGCACTACGGCAAGAGGGCACAAAAGCCACCGTCAGACGGGTCCCTCAGGATGAGGCTCGAGGGCAGGAGAGCAAGGCAGGGCACAGCGCAGATACCTCAGCCCACAGGATGCCCTGGCACGGTGCACAAACCTGCCCTGGGGGTAAATGCAAGCCCTGCAGCTGCTGCACTTGTGCTCGTGCCAGGTCCTACCAGCGATCTTCCCCAGCTGAAGCTGCAGTTTAGGAGACTCACGCCCTGTCACCCCTGCAGAGGCTTAGGGGAACCTCTCCCCACCCTGCTGTTTGCTGCCAGGTCAGTGGTGCACCCGTAACCACAGGGCTGGGCTGCAGGGTTGGCTTGGCAAAACCCACAGGTTAGCAAACACAAGGCACGTCACTGCCCTCCAGCTTCACACGCAGACCTGTTCGCCGAGGTGCCTAAGAGCCCGTCTCCCCTCTCTTTCTATGAAGGCATTGGACCTTATCCAGCCTCCTTTTTTTCCAGCAGCAAAGCTCAGATCCTTCCTGCAGTGCCTACAACCTTCCTCACTGCCCCAGCTCTCACCTGGCTGCTCAGTGGTGGGACCATCCCCACAACTGTCCCAGTTGCTCTGCCAACTAACTGCAGTGGCAGAGCAGGGACCAGCTCTCCTGGCCTCGGGAGGCCGCTCCACTTCATGGGGGCATCTTTTATCACTCACTCACCTGGCCAGGCTTGATCTCTGGGTTGGGACCACTATAGCCTTTGAGTTTAGATGTCCGGAACACATTGTCAATGTCCCCAAAGGAATAGACGCAAACAGCGGAGCTTCCCCTGTGGGCAACAAGACAAAGAGGGGGTCAGGGAGATAGTGGCCACTAGCCCTACAGCTGGGGCACGGCTGCGTGCATCGTGCCTTCACTGACCATGTCCACTGGTTTCCACCCATGTGATGACCAGAGACACTAAAAGGGCTGAAAGAAAGAATTTGGCCCATGGGACTGGACATGCTGCTGGTCTGGCAAAGATCCTCACCAGGTGTTTGTGAAGAGCCCGTAGACTTTGGAGTCCCGCCAGTTACTTGCGGGGACAAAGAAGACATCTTGCAACCAGTTGAAGTTGCCCTTTGTGACTGGGTCAACACAAATCAAGCTGGCCTTCAGGAAGGTGGTCCACTTGGAAGCAGAGAGTGAACTGGTTCCCCCTTTATCTTCCTGGGGAGAGGGAAAGAAAGGAGTCAGGGTTTGGCAGAGAAGAACACAAAGTGCCCCCCAGTCCAGCATCTTGGATGGATAACTGGGGGATGCTCCAGAGGTATATTTGATGCTGGTCACTGCAACTGTTGTGTGCCTCCCTAACATCCCAGCAAGACAGAACAGGGCTTTCTCTCCCCTGCAGGCAAGGTGGGAGCCAGAAGATGGGAAGGCCAAGGGACATGGCTGTACCCCACACAAACTCTGTGGCAGAGGAGAGAATTGAGCCAAAGGGACCAAATCATGTGCCGGCAGCACCAGGTAAACTGGCACATCTGTTTGCCAGCCTTGTAATACTCTTGGCCACCCACCACACACGGTTCCCGTGGTACCTTACACAGCTGGGCCACTCGGGAGATGTTTCGAGGGGCCTCAGGACTCTTATCTGGGTTATCTTCACGGAAGAAGTAGTAAATCTTGTCCTGGTGAGGCTCTTCATGCCTTAACGTGGTGGCTTTGACAAACTGAGGGTCTGAAAAGAGAAGTGAGCCATCAGAAAACCTTGGCCTGAACGCACGCATTTCGTCTGAAAAGTCACTAGCGAGGACCAAACCAGCATGCTCTGCAGCTAACCACTCACACTCGGGCAAGATGCAGAAACACACACAGAGTCTGTGCAGGCGAAGGACAGGTCCAAGCCCATCACCTACACCTGAGCAGTGCATCTCACTAACCACCGCTCTTCACACGCCACCTTCCCTGTGGATTCCCCTTCCTCTCCCTTCTGCCCAACTCCACGCAAGTCCCCAGAGCCCGGTGAAGTCTCAGCTACTTAGCAGCAAAGGAAACCTGTTGTCCCTGCTTGCGCAGCGGAGCTGTTATCACAGAGGAAGGCTCCCTCAGTGGGAGCAAGCTGCACTGTTGTTTGTTTGCTGTGGAAAACCCAGCGATGCTCTTCCTATTAATACAGCACTGCCATAAAGGGCATCCCCAGCAGCGGCAGGGTCCCTCTGAACATCGTTAGCTGGCTTCCCCGTGGCAGGGAGTTCTGCGTAAGCAGGGGATCAGCCTCGTGGCTCTGAGTCTATTAGTTTTGTTTGCTGGTGGCTTGGTTTCCCCCTCCATTGCCCTGCACGCACAAGTTCTGTTTTGCCCTGGTGTCGTTTCGATTTGCTTTTATTCTTTGGCCAGTGGTTCAATAATTTCCCATCTCCCAGTGTCACTGGAGAGGCTTGCGGGAAGGCAACATCATAAGCTCATGGAAACTTGAGGAGGGTCCTTTCTCTCTATTCCCCACCCTGTCCCATGCACAGCCCAACACGTTCCTGCTTCAAGGTCTCACCCTGGCTGGGGATTTGGAAAGAGTCACTGCCCAGAGTGGAAGTTGTTCTTCCCGTTTCCATCACTGCACGGCAGTTGATGGGCACCTTTACACAACTGCATTTCCTGCCAGCATCTGACAGGGGACTTGCCACTCATTTGTCTCCATTTCCCCATCTCCCCACCCTAAGCAAGAGGAACTCAATTGTCTTGTCCCACAAGCAAAGAGGCGAAATTCCCCCAGCTGGCAGCGAGAGAGCTGGAGGAAGCCGCTGGGTCACTGGCATTGCGGATGGGGACCAGATCAACCCTCTCTGCAGCTCTAGGGGTGACTGAGCCCAAACAAGAAGCTCTGGAGCTACGCCCCAGCTCAGCAGAGAGGATGTACCCCCCCAAGCTGTACCGTGTACTTACCGCCCACACTTGTGGGATGACCAAAAGTTCAACTTATCTGCCTGGTGGGGCAAAGCAGCGGGTCCCATGCTTTCAGGATGTTCCCCGTACTTACTCTGCATCACTGTGTCGCTTGTGTAGAGCTCTCCACCCCCTCTCACTCGACGGAAACGGGGTATCTTGCCATTCTGCTGGCTCTTCTTGATGGTGGAGTAGATGTCATGACCTGTGGGAATAGGAAGGCTCATTTGCAGCATACTATTTCTGGAGGGGGCAAACGGGTGTGTGAGAAGAAAACAAAGAACCTAGAACTCCGGGCACATGGACTCACAGAGGTAGTGGACACAGTCTGAGAAACCCAGTCCTCACTGCTAGGACTGAGCAAGCCTGGCTGGACTCCCCCAATCCTTTTTGTTAAAGAGCGGCTGGGACAGATTCCCTGCCTCTGGGAAGGATCCTTATCTGTCCCTCTGCCACTTCCAGAGCAGTGGAGTCACCGCAGGACCCTCCTTCCCCACCTTTTCCATTGCACTCTACCCTCCCGCACAGAGACTCGATCCTCATGCCCTGGGCAGGAATAAACAACCTTGTGCCACGCTCTGTCCCAGAAGGACGTGCATTTCAATGAGGTAAAAGCAAGAAGCACCAAGGCAAACTAGAGAAGAGGGGCAAAGCCCTTGGAACAGCCTCAAGGTGCCCCTTTTTGCCACAGAGAGCCCAGCCTTCCTGCACAGCACTACGACTGAAAATACGTGAGTAGTCAGACTTACCATCAACGACGACGAGGGTATTTGAGTCAGGGGTGAAAGGAGCAATCCCTCTCCCATCCCACGGAGTGCTCTCCTTTCTCTGTGTCTGGGTAAGGACAGAAATGGCCCCCAGGTGGGATCAGTTCAGGGAAGGCAGGGGAGCCAGGTGCCCACATCCACCCCTGCGGCAGGAGGAGAGCAGCTCTCCTTGGCTAGCACAGCCCAAGTAAGAGAAGGGCACAGCCCATCATTGAACGGGCCAGGCAGAGC
>JAVJGJ010000054.1:46035512-46047483 GCA_035590215.1 Microhierax caerulescens | reverse complement strand
GATAAACAGTGGCCACACACACAAAGCTCAAATTGGCTGCTTGAGCACTTCTTTTTTGCTTTTTTTTTTTTTTTTTTTTTTTTCTTTTTCTTCTCTCTTTTCAATTTAAAAAGGTAACAGCCTTGGTGACATGGCCTGGAAAGACTCAAGAGTTCTACTGATATATCATGTTTTGAAGAAAGGGTTATTCTTTCCTCTTAAAATACCAAAGACCATTTACATGAGAGAAGAAGAGTGACTATGTTCTTTATAAATAGGATTTAAAGCTGGGTTGCTAAATCCATATTTAGCCAGCTGTGTAAGTTGACCTGATTTACAAATATGCCAGGCATCCTCTATGCTTCTGTCATCAAACACCATTTGGGTTTCAAGGGCATCCAGCACACTTGAAAGCAAGGCCACTAATTTTAGAGGCTAAATAGGGTTCAAACAACCTAACATTAGGATCCTGTTTTGACAATGTCAGTATCCTGCTCTGATGTTCTTTGGTTCGACTTACTTGCTAGGCCTGCTGGCCAAAATTGCTACAAGAACAGCCCAAGAAGGTAAGAACAGAACTCCATCTATGCCATTATTCTGTTTTCAGCAGTTACTAGCAATAAGTGTTTAAGGAAAAACCAAAAGTATAGCACATACCAAGGAACACTCTCCTCATCATACTCTTTTAGCTCCCTGCAAACATGTAACTAGCCAAGTCATGACACATGGTGCTTGACTAAGAATTTACCCTTGTGCTAGCACTTCCTACAAAACTAGTACATCTAAAGTACATTAATTCAAATAGAAAAAAAAAAAAGCAATAATCTTATGTTATTTAAACTATGCATGCTGGAAACAAAAATCTTTGAAGACCATTATTTCAAAACAAGTACTTCAACTCAATGCCAACAAAGGCTTTCCCCCAGGAGAATGAAAGAAGTATCAGCACATTTGCTGTGAAGTAGAAAGATGGTCAGTAGTTTCTGAAGCCACAGAAACAAACAAACAAAAAAATAGTGTGACTGTGAAAGGCCCTCAATGGTTATGAAGAAAAAAAACTACATGGGGAAAATAAATAATTTTTAAAAAAGGACTTAACACAAACACTGCAAGAGAATTCAAGATCTCAAGTGCAGGCTCAAGTGGCACAAAAAGTTGAGTCTTTACATTCAAAAAAACATTCTTCCTTAGAAAATGATAAAGAACAAGGAATTCAGTCTCTTCAGGTTTTGCCAAAAGGAAAGAAATTGAGTTGTAGGTCAATGGGAAGAGATTTTGAAACACTAGGTTTTAAAATGTGAACAACGAAACTGGACTAGGAAAGAACTGACTTGAAGAACATACCAACCAGGGAAGACACAGACCCCGTTTTTTATTTGAAGTCTTTCAGCCAGCTTTGTTCACCTATGTTAACTACTGGCTCACATGAAAACATTTGCAACTGTGAAATAACTCTACTATTTAAATACCAGTGGAGTTGACTATTCCTCAGGGAGTAGCATTTCATCATCAAAAGCACCAAAACAAGGTGCTACTTTTAACTGTCTGCTTTTAACCTCTCAGCTCTCCAAGGACTGAATGATGCATACCTTTCAGCATAGTGTGAGGTCAGGGATCTCTCCCCTCAACAGTCTTGTTAGGAGCTCTAGAGTCTTTGCAGTCTGACACACTTCCCTACTTTTCTTTCAATTCACTCCCTTTAGCTAGAGAGAACTTAAAAGCAGATAATTAATTGCTGTTAGGTGTTCATGAAACTCTCAAAATTCTACAGAAAGCACTGAATTTCTGGCTTTTAAGTTTCTTAGATTTTGTCCACAATGCTTTATTTTATTAATTTAATTCATGTATTGTTTAACATAATATCACCAACAAAGACATACAGGCCACACTTTTACTAAAATAAATCTGAGAGAAGCTGTACTGAATCACTTGCACTGAAACAGTGTAAAACCAAGAGAGAGTGCAAAATGAAATCCTCCAGCTTCAAAGATCTGCAGGAAACAAGAAAGGATGATTGAGATTATTATATACAGTCAAGATCCTGTTTCCATACAGAAGTCCATAGCAAATTAAAAAACACAGGAAAAGATGTACAGAAAACACAATTAAATGAATAGGCTTTCAGCTAGAGTTTTTCTCATAAAACATGTGTTAGACTTCCAAGAAAAATGCAGCTGACCCACAGTGATGGCTACTGGAACAAACAGCTTAAAATGCCTAATTAGGTTACTATGCAAGAACTATCATCATCTCACATCAGTCTAAAATGTTGGGGAAACACCCCCTTTAAGTAAAGGGAAGTATTTTGGGATATAAAACCCACAGTAAGTATTGACTAATGAGGAACAGACAAAGAAAAGTGCCAAATGTTGTAAAGCCCTGGTACTTCAGATGATGACTAAAATTTATGACTGTTTCCTTCTCTGGCAGACAGGAGTACAATTAGAATTCTCAAAACAACAGCCCCTTTGTGTTGGCATGCTGTGTTATGTTTATGCTGCTACAGATAGACTAGAAGATAAAAAATAAATGCTACAGCACCCTTTTTAACCCAAGATAATAGTTAACTTTTTTTTTTTCATGTGGGTTTGGACATGGTTTTTCACATTGCTTACTCTTAACTGAAGTCATTTCAGTAATTAGCATTGCATGCACAGGAATTAACCATTTAAGTAGCTTATTACACATAGAAGCCTCTATTTGAAAAAAGTCACACAAAACAAGAACAAATGGGCTATTATGAGTTGCTTCATTTGCTGTCCAACAGTTTGACATTCAAACAGCTTAAATTATTCCTTTATTTCGGTTTTGGAAAATTTGAATGTACTTGGCTTGATGAACTGTTGAATGAAAAGCATGAGGAAGTATGCATGCCCTTTCTTTCATCCTTTACTTATATTCTGTGATATGGATCACTTGGAACTGACAGTGGTTAGAAGCATAGGGAAATAAAAACATAAGTTTTTCTCATCTCCTTCACAAAGAAAGCACAATTACAAAATTCTGAAAATGAAATCTGGACTCAGATAACCACAGATGGTTTTCCAGTAGTATACCCTGCAGGCATCAGGGGAAGCTTTGACAACTTCCCAACGAGCAATAGCGTATCAAGATTTCTCCTACTCTGTGCTGTCATTTTGGCCTAGACATCTCTCCATCTCTTTCATTTCATACTATTTGTGGTCTTGCCCATTGGTTCCACTGATCACAGCTCTTACTACACAGCTAAGTAAAGTGGCCAGTTTCTTCCTCAGTTACACTGATGATCCATAAGGACCTGTGTGAACCTTTTAGTACCACGCCTTTGAAGTCAGAGGAAATCACTAAGCAGCTTTACCAATTTCAGATGGCTTCAAGAACATGGTACACAACATCACATTTACCTCCAAATCAAACCACCATTCACAGCATCAGAGTATTCTCTGTGGTAGTAGTAGTCTGTGGGCAGCACCCAAAGCAACCAGTACTTGCGTACATTTCTTGCTGCTTTCATTTAGTTCATTGAGCAAAGAGCCATCACTGAAAACTCAGTAACCCGTACAACTATCAACAAAGCAATGAGGCTTATATGGCAGAGGAGAATCCCTGAATGCTTAAGTTTAAAATTCTATGGATCTTCATTAAAAAAAAAAAAAAAAATTAAACATGCTAAAACCTACATAATATTATTACATGCCAGCAAAATTTTCTACTTATAGCCCTAAAAGGGCTAAATCCTAAAAGGATTGCAAGAGGAAAGCTGTAGAAAAAAAAGTCTACATAGAGAAGAAACAAAACATGTAGCATGAAACAAAATGCTTCCTTATTTGCTTAATTATACTGTTTGTAAAAAGAAATAAATTTGTGGTTCATATAACCACTTGGACTGGTGATTTCTAAAATTTCTTGAAGTTGCTTCAGACATCAAACCTACTCAACAACTGCCCTAAGAGCCCCCTCAAAAAAAGTCTGGGAATACACCTTTCCTTTCACTCCTCATCTTTCTAACAGTGTTTTGCCTTTAATTATTCTCTTGGATGTTTTGTCCATCTACATAAATGAATCAACTCTACTGTTGGCACTAGGCAAACAGTGAATAAAAACTGTTTCATTCTCTGCTATTAACACACACTATCTCATTACCAACTTAAAAATACATCCTTTTTTAAGAAGAATAAAAAGCAAATGGGGAATTTCAATCATTAATCATTGCCTTACAACTAATACGAGCTAAAATTCTACTGACATTGCACAACTGGAAATTATACTGTACAAACCAAAAATATTTAAGCTTTGTTCTCCATAAATCCATGAAAACTTGATAATGAAATCCTTACAGTTTGCCTTACTGAGCTTCCAAAGACCAACATTTGACTAGAAAGTTAAAAATCACAACAGGCTTATGAATAATAAGAACAAATTATCTGGATTTTAACATGTCCTTGTTCTGTCAAGACATAATGGTAAAATCAACACCAAATGAAAACATGACACAGCATGAAGTATTTAAATCAACAGAACCATTAAAAAAACCCCTTGAGTTTGGCAAATGCAAAAATTCAAAGCCATATGTCTAATATGCATATATTTTCCTTCCCTGAGCCCTGTTAAAATTAATATTAAAGATCATATCACAAAAGATGCAAACAACCCTACACACATGAAGCCAGAACTAGAGTTTTGTTTGGTTTAAGAACAAAAGCACGGCAACTTCATATTGATAGCAATTTGACACTGTTAACTACCTGATAAAAACTAGTCTAGCAAAATACCGGAGATGAGATACTAGGAAGTTTCTTTACCTAGCCATTCCCAGGCTGGAAAAGTTGGAAGGAACTATCAAAACATCAAGCCTGGAAAAGGGATGGGTACCCAGTGTGGTGTAAGCTGCTGAGAGGCACCGAGGAATTAGCTGAATCAAACATTCTCCACAGCGTTCCATAAGGCACCAGGGAGCAAAGACTCTATAAGGAATTACTGCCTGCAACCTTGCAGCAGGATCTTGGAAACGGCAGGGATATTCCACATGACCACAGATTTCTTCATGCCATCTGAAAATAACGAAAAAAAAAATACATTTTTTTTTAAAAAAGGGGAAAAAATATAGTTTAATGTGATACCAGAAATTTGCACAACTGAGTGTGCTAAGGATATTCTCTAAACATCAGAATGACAGTTCGCATAAAACCAACTCATTTGTATTCTCACACTGTTCACATGTGCAGCACTTCATGAAAACAGTCATTACTACCTGTCTGAGTAGAACTGATATAGTTACTCATAACCAAAAAAAAAACCCCTAGTTAAACCTTGTTTTTATAATAGATATGCACCAAAAAACCAAGTGCTTAAAATGTACATAAATTAAACTAAATAACAATACAAAAATTCTTATTTATTCAGAGAATTCCTATTCAAACATGACTACGAAAATAAGGTTTTGTACATATTAACACAAATATATTAAGTGGAATTAGAATGAAATTCCAAGTGGGCTTTTTTCTGTCGTTGTTACTAAAATTTTCCAGGAACTTTACTAACTTTTTTTTCTTAAGTAAAAAACAACATCAGATCTCAATTCTGGGTTATCACCATAGAAGCTTAAAAATATTACATTGGGATCAAGCTTACTTTACATTATTTTTATAGGATATTCAGATCTGTAACTGGAAGAATGGAAGGGTAAATCAATTCCTCTCCAAACACTGAGTCATATACCTTCACAATAATTTACCTGCCCAAGCAGACTCACATCTAAACAGAAATAAGCTTCATGTTTTCACCTGCTAGCCTGTCTTTCTGTACAGCATAGAACCTCTCCTTAGTTTGAGCTTTCAACTTACAGAAGCTGGTTCTTCTATGCCTGGACAGGCAACATTGCACCTGGCATCACCGAAAGCATTTGTATTTGCAAGATCATGCTCCAGGTAAGTGCTGACAGAAAACAAAATAATACGTAGAAAAGGACTACCTTTTGCTGAAGTGACAACACTTTTTTTTGTTTACATAACTTTCTGTAAAAGAAGTGAACTCTAAGCTATTTCATTGATTACATATACAAAAAAACCCTACATACATTATTATACCATTTTTTTCCAAGGGTGGTCTAACGCAGTATATTTCTGCTCTAAAACAATGTCACTTTGTATTGAATTATCAGAGTTGAGATAAGGCAAGAACATGAAAGCTAGCACCCTATCTCTTGTAAAAGCTGCCAAATCCTTAATGACCACAAGGAGATAGGAAACTTACTTAACACCTTCGCTCCATTTAACATTTTCTTTGATACAGTGCTCTTATGGCACACACACTGGCATCTGGACATAAGTTATATCCAGTAATATATATTTCAACAACTTATTTCAGAAATCCTTCCTTTTCCTGCTGCCCAAGTTTATCTCCATTACCTTATCTGAGACACTATCTTATAAACATTTACTTGTCTATCCATTTCACACCTTTTCTAGAAATGCCTACTACTGTGCACAGTGTTTGTTTGGGTACCATTTCCTAATGACTGAAGTAAGTAACAAGTGTCGGTTGTGCTAACTCCCAAATAAAGATTAACTGGATATAACTGGAAGAGCAGATTTTTAAGGACATTGATTTTTATGTCCTAATTAACTGAAAAAATAACATTGTATACTTAGGCTCTCTTTTGTGTCCATGCATAATAGGCACCACTCTTGCAGAGGATTTTTTTTTTTTTTTCTTGGTAAGGTTGTTTTTCTGAAACACATTAGTTCTTCCACTGTCACAAACTCAACTGCTACAGATATATCACAATACCTGTGCCAATTAATGTATCCAATCACCATCACACTGATTAAAAATTGCATTAAATTTTGCTACAAAAATATTCCCTTTTTCAGTTTTTTTTTAAAAATGGAAAACTTATTCTATCAACACTATCAGAATAATTTTTTTCACCAAATCAATAAAAATTCCTATTACTGAACATGCTGTACATTGAAGAGTAATATAGAGAGAGTATCACTGCATATTCCTGTAGAGACAATCATATTATAAACATAAAAATAGTAGATGAATGAACACAAAACAATTTTATTAAGCCTATAAACTAGTTTCAAGCTTGAATAGGCATGTCTTACCGATCTTATGTAAAATATAGAAATTCAAGACTTATTAGTATTTTTTTAAACCAAAATCAGCAAAGCTGCAAGCCATCAGAATCCTTTTGGTTTAAATTCCAACAAGAAATCCCTGTTAGGTCTTCAAGTTCCAAAGTCTCACTAGCTTTACCAAACTGGTAAGGACTTCCACTGTCTAAATATTAACATGGTATTAGCGCAAAACAGCTATTTAAAAGGCAAGTATTGTTTCAGCTAAGTTTCTAATTGCCTAACAGAAAAAATAGTTATGGCCTGACTAACCTGATCCCCTCCTACAACAAAAGAACATTTTCTGTTGACGTGGGAGAAGCAGTGCACACTGTTTGCATGGACTTCAGCAAAACATTCATCACAGTTTCTCACAGCCTTCTCCTGGACAAACTAGCAAGATACAGACTGGATGGATGGTCTGCAAGACAGATAGGAAACTGACTCACACGCCACATGCAGAGTGGTGATCAGTGACTTTTACTCAGGCTGGCAGCCTGTCACAGGTCCCCCAGGGACTGATACTGAGCCCCACACTGTTCAGCGTACTTACAAATGTCCTGGATGATGAGATTGAAAGCACCCTCACTAGCTTTGCTGACAATATCAAATAGGGTGGTGAGGTGGGATAGCAAGAACAGTGTGAAGTTCAACAAAGTGCAAAGTCCCGTGCCTAGGATGACATAACCAAAGAGCCCAGCACAGGCTAGGGCCTGTGTGTCTGAGCAGCAGCCTTGCGGAAGGGGACCCAGGGCTCCTGGTTCCAAGCTGAACGTGAGTCATCAGTGCGCTGCCTCAGCAACCAAGGCAAAGCGGATGCTGTGTGGCATTCACAGGGGCATTACTAGCAGAGATAGACATAGGATTACCCACCCCGCTCGATTCAGTGCTTGTCAGGCTTCACCTGGAGTATTGTGTCCACTTCTTGTCCTCACAATTCAACAAAGACAGACAGACTGGAGAGGGTCCAAAGGTGGCCCACAAAAACAAACAAAGGGCTGGAGAACCTGTCCAGTGAGAAAAGACTAAAGGAGCTAGGTCTTTTCTCAGAAGAAGAGAGAAGGAAAGGCTCAGGGGGACCTCATCACAGTATTCCAGTACTTAAAGGGCATCTACAAAGGGCACAGAACTGCTCTCTTCAAAAGGAGGCATATGGAGAAGACAAGGGACGATGGCTGCTAGACAGCTTCATCTAAGCTCTCTTTCCCACAAAAGATTGGACCAGATGATCTTTCAAGGTCCTCTCCAGCCTGGGCTGTTCTGTGATTCTATGAATCCAAACAGCTGAAAGTACTATCTGAGGAAATCGAGTGCCATGTCTGAGACTTCTGCTAACTATGGGTGAAACAAGTGGCATTTCTACAGAGATGTAATTTTTAGCTTCACATCTCATATGCAGGCCTACGCACAATATTGTTCTGTTCATCTATCACTCTAACATAATTTAAACTCAATAAGCAGTTTTGACTAGATTGGAAGGAGGAATAGATCTATCCAAAATAATTACATTGCTATGGGTTTGGTGAGACAGCTAAGTAGCCATTGCTCACACTAGACAAGAGAGTATTTTTTAATTTAAAAGAATCATTGGTCCAACTTTATTTTATGGGACCACTGCAACAGGTCTTTCATCTACCCAGTCAGTACACATCACCCCAGGCAAACCCCTGTACAGGCCAGCTCTAACTCTGGGATGGGACTGGACAGGAATCTATCAGGTATCCAGAATGGACCAGGTCTGGTAACATGAAAGATCTTACAGCCAGCCACTGTAAAAAAACAAGGGAGGACCTGGTATTGCTGCAGCAGGGAATCAAGAGATACAAAATGTAGGATGCAAATCCAGAGGATACTGGGATTTATTAACCCTGTTGCTCACTAAGCAGCTTGTTTTCACATAAAAAGAACCACACACCCTTACCCATGAAATAATGCCTTTGGAATGATTTTCCTGTCAAGATTTTTTCTGTTCAGATTAAAAAGTTCTTTTTTGACTCCTGTGCTAATATGACTCATTTTCACATTCCACAGAATAAATGAAAATGCTATCCAGATATCTCATTTTTCAACATTACTGAAATATTATTCTAAATTATTCTAACTACCAACCTGAAATCAGCTTTTGAAGATGGCAAGGAGAACTCAATGTTTGACTGGATAGCAGCTGTGAAGGACTGCTGTTTAACTTCCTGCCAGCATCCCACAGCAATAGTGAAGGTGGATGCTGGCGTTGGCATAGTCACATAGTAGTGCCAGCTCAAGATACCTGTAAATAAAAGGAACATTCGTACAGACTGAGTCATAGCACACATTCAGTACTTGACATTTTTATGTACTTGAGATTGTGGGCCAAACCTCCCAAGCTTACTTCCTGCTTCTTGTAAGAAAAATAATTTCACTGAGATGCATAAGAGCAATCATATGTAACCACCATGGATGTAGTACTGTTTACTTACACCTGAGACTTTTCTCTATCTTCTGATGTCTTTATCTATAAATAAATCATCTGTAAGTGGGATGTTATTCATGCAGCTTAACATGACTGTACTGTTACTGCCCAAAAATTGCATCAGATGTAAAATCTAGTAGCACCTTTAGATACACACTCACAAAAAAAAGATTAAAATTTAACTCTTTCAACACTGGATCAACCACCTATTGCTTTTGCCTTGACTGTATAATCTCACACAGAATGAAATATTTTATTTGTGTTCTGGACAGTACCAAATTGATAGGCAAGTTCTAACAAACAACAGTAGTGCTTGTGAATTAGATCAGCCAATCAGAGATGTACGATGTGCCAACCAGGCAGAGAAAAATCAAAGCTTAGGGTTTGAAAAATCACATGGGTTATTGCCTAAGTCAATGATTTGGTCATAATAATCCAGAAACTGCCTCAACAAGATTGGAAGTCAATAGAAGGTAAAAAGGTGATAAATCTTATCATTATAGGAATACAGTGCTGGAAGACAAGGAGTACAGTTATAGGATGACTATAACTATGAACACATTTGGCAAAATGAAGGATGTTTTCGGACAGCATACCCGCCATTAATCTAAATGTTACTTAGTTTTTCCGTCTGTCCCTTTAAAAAAGGTATAGCTTAAGGGTCACATTCAAGTACTGATTTATGGTCACAAGTACAGTTACTACATCATACTAATAGGTTAATTACTCTTGGAAAGAGCCTATCATGAGTTACAACCTGCTGAATCATGTGCAAATATCTGTAGCTGTGGCAACTGTGGAAACACACAAACTTCAGTTATTTTAAGAGAACAATAATACTTTTTTTATTGCAATAGTATTCTGACCAGACCTGTGGGACTCTTATCAAAAGGGAAAAAAAAATGAAGAAAAAAGTCCAGTGGAGGCCACAAGGTATAGAGGAAAGGAAATAAGCAACTAGCAAAGCATCTCTGGGTTTCCTACCTTAATGATTACAGAAGGTCAAGATGTCCAAAGGAAGGATTTTTTGCTTAGTCTCAACAAATTTTCTACCTACTACTTAGTATAACAAAACAATACTGTTTGTGAAGTCTTGCAAGAGGCAGATAAAGCCTCTGCCTTTTACATGCACTAGCAACTACTTACAGTCCCTCACCCCATTCCACTTTTGGCAACATTCACCACTACTAGCAAAAACCTTTTGTCTGTATTGTTAGGTGAATATATATTACTCCTGTAATTTTCCTGACCTCCTGTCAATATGTGAGCAAAAGCAATGTAATAGCTCCAAACACAATAGGAACAAGGATGATAACTCTTTTCCCAAATCCCCCCCTCCACCCCTTTTTTAATCAACTTACCAAAGCTACAAATGAGCCAAGGCAAGCAAATGCCACCTTTGAGAGAAAGAGGTCACCCAGGACAGCAACAATTTATTATTCTGACATACCAAACTCCCCATACAGAGAGTTGCATAAGTACATAAGCCATGCTAGAGGCCCAGACCTGCACACACTGTAGTTAACAGCGGCTTTACCATTGACTTAAATGTGTACAAAAGAAGGCCCAGAAACAGTCTACAATACTGCACTCTGTGTAGCATCTGTTACATACAAAGCACTACAAAATACTCCATGCAGCTCTGTTAATGGAAAAACCTTCAGAGTTAAATAACAGCAGAGGAAGAGTGAAAATTTGAGGAATTGTAATGGAAATGGAAAACCAGTAATGTGTTTTTAACTGAGTTCTGAAACTTGGAGGAAAGTCAAAAGGCAGTGACACAAAACTGTTCCAGACAGCAGGAGGTGTAAAGAAGGCTCTCACAACAGTGAGGAGACTGAAAGGAAAAGGTGCTGGCATGTGCTATGCAGAGGCAGCATAGAGAGTTACAGTGAGAAACAAGTTTAGCAAGAGAGGCTACAGCAAGCAAGACCATAGAGTTTTTTAAAAAACAACTACAATTTGAACAGAATGTCAAAATTACTGGGGAATCAGTTTAGTACTCCAGAGAGAACGGCATGTACTGTATTCAGAAGTTCACATGAATTAGCAACAAAGATATTCAGATCTGGAGCAAACCTGGCAAATGGGTGAAGGCACCAAAGACAGAGAAAGCTAGGGGGTTTTGGTACGTGTTTTCAGATTTCTCTAAATTAGGATTTTCTGAAGAAAAGAAAAGCAACTAACATACAGATCCCTATCTTCTTTCCAAGCCCCTGGAATTCTGCAGGCATTACAGAAACCATGCAAACTAGATATTCACAGAAGATCCAAGATTTATACTGTCTTTACACACCTAACTGAGGCTCAATCCATTTCCTGCAGGGCTTTTAGACACCTTCTGCATTCATACTCTAGAACTGTGTAGGATAACTATGTATTTATACTACAGTTGTTTTGTCTTGAACAACTGAAATCACATGCACTGGCATGACAAACGAGT
>JAVJGJ010000054.1:45107397-45117397 GCA_035590215.1 Microhierax caerulescens | reverse complement strand
TGTTTCCTGAATAATTTTCTACCATTTACAACTATTGGAAAACCGTGGACAACTGTGGAAGTGCTGAAAGATGGAAGGAAAGGAAAGGAAATATCACACTGCTTTTCTAAAACAGAAAGCACGCCAAGTCTAGCACAGCCACGCTGGGTCTATGGGTCCCAGCTCTCCCTAAAGGGTACAGCCCACGGGGTACCCACTCCCTCCTTTCCTCTATATCCCCCTCAGCTTAAGGAAGCACCCCAGCCTCTCAAGCCCAAGTTTACCTTCAGTGCTAAGTAAGTTTAGGTGTAAGTGCTTACTTGGAACTGTGCCTCTGAGGAGAAAATAATTTCTGAATATTTCAGCTCAGACTCTTGGCAATGGAAAAGGAACACGCAGATACACAGGAGAAGCTGGAGAAAAAGATGAATAGGATATAAATACTGTTTTGGTTGATATTAAATATCTAGGATTAGCACAGCAAAATGCAGATGATCTGAAAACTCATAGAGTGAAAATACATTGGTGCAGCACAGCCCAGTTTCAAGAGTAAAGCCAAAAATCTGCAGCAGTATAAAAAAAATACAAAAATAAAAATAACCCTATTTCTCAGGCAGGATGCCATTGATTTTGTCTTTTGTATGCTGAATAAACTGGGGAGATACAAAAGGAATCATGAGATTCATTTGCTATTTTTAATATACAGCAATGAATTTTAGTCCTTAAAGTGCCCCAGCGGGTGTAGATGTGCATGTGGAATAAAGAGATGCATGGAAATTCAAAATGATGAACAGCTCAACAAAAACTTGCAATCTACTGGCATTATGAAGAATATCAGGATATTATTAATTGTGGTAATTTTTTCCCGTTTCAAGGGAGAGCTTTTCTCTGTTGGGAATGTAAATATACTCACTGCAGCTTTATTAAAGGGTTTCATAAACTAAGTTTCATTAAAGGAAAGATCTGCAGCATTTCATCACGCCTCTAATGTCTCATTTGGACAGATCAGTTCCTTGATCTAAACTTCTGATACTTGTATAGCCCTGATTCAGGGAAGCATTTATATTCAGAAACAGTCCTTAGTATCAAGCATAGACGCAAGTGATTTCCTAAATGGGAAAGGTCTCAAAGATGTATTGAAATTCTTGCTTGGCTCAGGGGTTGCTTGCAGTCTTTTATGTTACTGTGAAACAGAAACTACTGTGACAATTACTGAGGTGCGAGCAGTGAACTGCAGCAATGTCAGCTGGAGACGGCCTCCGCTCTGAGCTTCTGACTGCCCTGGCATAGCCTGATCCCGAAGTAACTGGGACCCTCTTTTTACTAAATTTATGTATTTTTCTTCCTTGAGGACTCAGTGGTGCATGAAAAACGAAACCAAACAAAACAAAAGGCAGGCATACAAACTTTTTAGTTCAGCTGTTGAGTGGAAAAGAGTATCTGCCAGTCTGTCCTGGGAAAAATTATATCTTGAAGGAATAACTCTGTTTCTTAGGAGGAGGCTTTCATATGGTAGTGCTTTACTCCCATGGAGTAACTCAGCTGATGTCTGCAGAGCAAGATTTCCCTGCCTGGGAATCCAAAGTTCCCTTTCCAGAAACCAAGAGCAAAACCCATTGAGACTTCTTGTCCAGGATGCATGCGAAGCACTGGATGAGTGAGATCAGGTAATTCTGATTATTATGATGATCCTTGAAAGAGGATTTCTCCTGGGATCTGCTATTATGCTTCTGATCTTCTCTTTTGTAATTATTTTATCTTTTAATTTTTGTCCATTGGATTATAAAGTGGTTTGTGGTTTTTGCTGGGTTTATTTTATGGTTGCTTTTTACATTTTACAGAAGCATGGCATGAAAGAATGTTTTAAAATACTCACTTTAACATGAGTTCTAAATTGAATCAATCCTCAGCAATTTGACTGGTAGAAAAAAAAATACATAATGTTACAAGAGGAATGCTTTCTTATTAGCCAATTAGGTGGGAAAGCATTTCACATAAATTGGTTCGCAAATCTGCTCCTCAGCTAAGCCTCTGCCACTGCTTTTCTGTGAGACCTTGGACAAGCCATTTTCCTTCTGAGTGCTGTTTTTTAACTTGTGGTGTGCTTTGCCTGTCTTAGCTATTTAGGTTGTAACCTCTGAGGGCCAGAAATTTTGAAGTTATCTACCTTAAGAGTGTTACACTGGTATCTACCCTCCCGCCTCATTCAGAAGGTCTGAGAGGAACCCTTCCTTACATTGCTGTCATTCAACTTTCAGGTTTTGTTCCAAAGAAAGACAGTGAATACTTCTGCTTACCTAGTGCCAGGCAAATTAAACATTTAAGCACCAAGAGTCTATTAATCTATATCATCTGTCCTATTTTCCAGTGTTACTTCTGCACGTAATGGCCCTTTCTTATAAAATCACAGTGGTGTCAAAACAGAAGCTCAACCTGCCCTTGAGTCTCCTGATCTGTAGCACCACAGCTAAGATTTGTGAGGATGGATGATCCGTGCAGTAAAAACCGGTCTGTGGCTTACTTGTCCTGAGTTAATGCTCACCATCCCTAGGTGGCTTGTAGCACTTGTGCCATGTGTTAATTCAAGCAAGTGGTGATGGACATGGAGCCCTCTCCTCCAGAGCACAGGATCTCTCCCTGATGAGCTGGTAGATGCTGAAGAATGCAACCTTCTGATTTCTTCTGGGGTCTCCAATTAGCCTCCACTCTCTTGGGTCAACATCACGGGTCAGGAGGAGGCAGGCAGGGCATGGCATGTCCCCTCTGGCAGCTCAGGCTGGCATCAGCCAGGGAACACCCCAAGACAGGGAGATCTGACCTGCTTTAGGACATGGGCCAGGACAGGGACACCCATGTGTGGGGTATGGGGCCACCCTGCTGCTGAGGCCCTGCAGGGAAGGGGTGCAGGGCACTGACGTGTAGGGAAGGGGAACACTTCTGCTCCTGCCTCCCTTTTCTCTGTTTTTCCTTCTCTTGCCATCTCTTCTTCTCCTTGAAGTGTTTCTCCTTCAGCCCCCATAGTGCCACAGGAAACCTCACCCACTCTACCTATTTTTGCTCACTGGCATGTGGGCAGGTATACCTGCCCTGCACGCCTTAGCTCAGCGCTGCATCACAGAGCAAGCACTTTTGTTCAGAGCTCTTTTTAAAGCTATTAAAATTTTAAAAAAAGAAAAGAAACATGCAC
The DNA here is from genome assembly GCA_035590215.1 of Microhierax caerulescens. Taxonomy (NCBI): domain Eukaryota; kingdom Metazoa; phylum Chordata; class Aves; order Falconiformes; family Falconidae; genus Microhierax; species Microhierax caerulescens. The sequence continues at coordinate 45,114,231 of JAVJGJ010000054.1, read as the reverse complement.
CCTGAAGCCTGAAGAGCAGCATTTCTATCATCTGTTGTCATGAGACACAGCTGACGTGGGAACACGGCAGTAAGGCTGACTGCAAGATTAGTTTAATTTTGGTGCAGAAATTTGCTAGAAGCAGCTTTCAAAAATATCTCTGGGTGGGAGGAAAACAGGTGGGTGCTGGTTATGTGTATGAAGCAGAAGGAAATAGTTGTCAATCTTACCTAAGAATTACTCCACATCCATCAGCCCTTTGGCACCCTCAGTACTTGATGGGGGAAATAAACGACACTGTCTCTTTCTGCTCCTTTCTCGTGTTACTTCTGGAGAAGGTGCTGGTGGGCCACAGAGTGCAGGGAGACTGAGCATGGCATGATTGAATAGAACCATGGTTGTCTTGGTCAAAATGCACCCTGCCCAGACAGTCTTGGTAAAGATGTCCATATGGGAAGATGATCTCAGTATCATCCACTGGGGCCAGGCGATGGTGAGACCCACTTAGGAGAGACTTCTGGCCCAATAGCATCTAAAATGACAACGGATATTGGAGACGGGTGGTAAGTAGTGAGTGTATGGTCTGTAGGGACCCTTAGACTGAACATAATTTCTGTGGTTGTCCATGTAGGTGAGTGAGTGGACTCAGACGTCCATCTGGTTCAGCCCTTCAGAAGGTGGCATGCTGTGTCATTCTCCTGGCAAAAGTGTTCAGTGCCAGCCTTGAAAGTAAGTCGGCATTTGGTGGTGACATTACAAGGTGAAACTTGACTGGCTACATGGTTTGTTACCCTCCCTTTTGCACAGAAAGAGAAAAAAAGAGAACCAGAGTGGTTTGTCTGAATTCTCATCACACTTCTTTTTCTTTTTTTACTTTCCCATCTAAATTCTAGAGGGCTGGGAAAAAAATCAGTTCTGAGTTTGTCATTTGGGATATATAACCATCTGGGAAAAATATAAGCTCTGGCTGTAGGGGCAATCTAGTTTCCCATGCTAAACAAAGACATTGATTCTCCTTTCCTCCTGGTTATTGCACTTCACATAATTTTTTCAAGACACCTTGAAAAAGCAGCCTGGAATAGCATTCTTCCTATATAAACAACTCTGCCTTTAGTAGAAATGTTGATTTCCTTTACATGGATAGCAGCCATGCGCTTCCAGTCAGAACACCCTGAACAAGAAAGGACTCTATTACATTTTTAAGCAGCGTGTTTTCTTTGTAGGCTTTCCTCTGCCTGCTCCAAACTGAAGACAAAATGACTGCCTGTCTGAAGACAGCAGACGTTTCAGAGGCGTAAACGTTCGTCACCCCTGAATTAAAGCCCCAGCATAGCTGAATACCTACTGTATAAAGACAACATTGACTGCCTAGTCTTTGTGTTTGTTTGCTTTTTGTGTAGGGGGTTGAAAATACTAGTGATGTTTAAACACCTCTTTAGAGTCATTACAAGATATTGTGCAAATATAGTAATTTTTCCCTGGTAAGCAGGCATGAAATGTATATTTGCTTATCAGAACAGAACAGTTCCCAGGGAGGCCTCGATGTCTGTCAGGTGGATCATCTCATCTCCAGATTTAATGTATTGAACTGGGAAAATAAGTCACTTTTTGGAGATGTCTAAATCTACATTTTCCTGAGAGCTTTTCTAGTCTCTAGGGTAAATGAATCATGCTTGTATAAAGATTGGTTTTTTTTAAAATATATTATTACCTGAATAAATAATTGTGGTGTAACCATGTACTGTGCACACCAAACATACTTAATTCCATACATTCTTGCCTGTGAACATGCCTTTTGCCAAGCTGCATGAGCCATTTAGGATTTAATAATCTGTCATATTTCCCCCTTCAATTTAGGAGAAAAAGAAAAGAAAAAATAAAACAGATACAAATTTCACAGTCAACAACACTGCTATACCTCTTAAGAATGTTTAAGTTATAACATAACCTGACAAAAATCAGGAAATTAAAATGCAAAGCAAACCCTCTGTCCTTATTCATCCCGTTGCGCTTTCTCTTATTATCCTGCAGAAGAACACAGCCATTTCTGCTGTGAATCTTTGTGACACTAAGCTTCCCTACTGCATTTTCAAGATGACTTATTCTGGCTGTTAGCTACCTCCAGAACTGTTATGGTAGGTCATCTAGTCCATATCTGCCAAAGTGCAATTAATCCCTGCTGCACACTTACAAGGGCTTATCGCACCTAATGTAAATGTCCTGTGTGAGCTGGCTTTCTCTTTACCTTTGCTTTGCCACTGAGTTATTTTTCAGGCTAGGAATATGTTAAAGAATATCAGATTTAATCAGGATCTTTCCCCTGACATAGTTAATTTTGTACTAGAAAGGGTGCTTGGAATTTTCCTACAGCTCCACATCCTTTACTGTATTTTCCTTTCCTGCCCAAAAGCCAGCATGTGGAAGTATTGTCCTCTTCTTTGATTCTTTGAAGTAGGGCAAGAAGTACGGCCCAGCCTTTGACCTCCCTTTTGGGATGGGTCCTTTATCTCCAGACTCCCCTTGCAGGGCTCTTGTGCTTTGCCACCAGCTTGGGAGCACTGTGTCCTCAGTTTGTGTGCCTTCCTCACTTCCTAGCCTGACAGGCTTAGTGTTAAAGCTCACCCAAGATTTATTCAGAAAGTGGTTTAAGGTCAGACATCATCCATCTCTTGCTGCCTTTCTTTGCAGCTCCTACCTTGGAGATTCTGCTTGAATTTGAAAACCCTCTTGATGACTTCAGCTGAAAGCATGTGCCTCGGGGTACTCATCCCATCCTACTTTTTCTGAATACCATCCAGGCTTTTTGGTCTGTGCCATGTCTCCCCAGGGTAGGGCACCTAGAAGACCTGAATAGGCTTTCTCCATGGTGCCTGCTCAGCCCCAGAAGCATTGTCCCTGCCTGACCCAGGCTCTCCACATGAAACATGCATATCTTGGCTGTGGTAAAGACTGCTAATGCCTTCACAGCCAGGTGATGTGCATCGTTTACAGGCACCGAGTGAGCCCCAGATGATTGTGCATGGAGGCTCACATGTGACCATGTCAGAGCAAGCCTATGAGAAGTTTCCTGCTTTGCCCATTTTCCCATTTTGGCATGCAGATGCTTAGTGAGACTCCCCTCCTGCCCCCGACCCCCCCCCCTCCCCTGCAATGTAATTTTTGCTAAGGTGGGGAGAATAGAAGATAGAAGGAAGAAGCACAGAAAATATCTTCAGAAGTTTTACTTTCATTGATGTATAATGTGAACGATGTGTAAGTTTTATTTTTGTGTCCTCTTTTGGAGTTGTTTCATTTTCCCACCAGTCTTCATAGACTGTCTTCAGATGACCAGTGCTTTGCTTTTAACTCCAGTATTTCCTATGGGATCTACTTCCTTATGCTAGGAAGCACTAACGGCAGAGTGGATTCAAGCTTCCTAAGGGAAGACACTGGTGTGACCTAGGACAGACTCCTGCTTGTTTGAAGGAGCTGTTTCTGACAGTCTACTGACTTGTTGCTTGCCTTTAATTCTCCCTATATCAGAAAGGGTACTGAAGATAAACTTAAAACCCCACAAAGATCCAGGAATTTCCCCCCTTGTTCTCTGGAGAGGACCAGATCCCTTGCAGGGTAAAAATCAGGATGAATTGCTGTGATTGATTGACTTCTGTGGGATTACCTGGGGTGGGCATCCCTCTTCACACTCTGTGGCTGTGGTTGGAGTAAGACAGAAATGTTCCCGCATGGGAACGAGCATCAAACTGCTTGGAAGTCCTGTTTGCGAGATCCTTCAGAAAAGCCTTGCTTCAAAAATTCAGGATAGAATGTGGAAACATGAGACAGTATGGGTGGCAATCTGCATGAGATCCTAATCTTCTTAAGTTTCATGGAAAGATTAACTTAAGCAGGAGCTGGGCTGCCTTTCAAATCAGTGCTGCCCCACAGTCATCCCCAAACCCCTTTGTTCCCGTAGCCAGGAGGCAATCAATTCTGGAGGAGGTCAGCAAGCCTGGCCACTGAAGGCAGCCGTCACTCCTTAGGTGGCAGCAGTCTCGGTGGCAGCACAAAGCAATGCTGAAGATCTTCTGTCCTATGCACCTGCTGGAAAAAACGGGCTGAGCCGGGACACCGGGATAAGGGGGCAGCGTGGGGATGAGCCCCGGTATGAGCAGTGTTCCTCACACCCCAGCTTGTCCGGCTGCCATGGTCCACCTCAGCCAGTGGCACAACAAAATCAACCGCAGGGTTGTGCTAATTTGTGTCCCCCAGTGAGGGGGTCCCCAAGGCCACCCCAGTAGCTAGGAGGTGACTGAGCCTGCAACGCTGCTCCTTGCCCAGCTGCTGGGCAGCAGGGGTGACTTGGGACCTGCCCCCCAAATGTTTTCTGAGAAGCTCCTGCAACACCAGGCAGCATTACCCTCCGTCAGTTTGGTGGGGTTCCATCTTGTGTTTTGAGCATCCAGGGTTTAGCAGAGGGCAAACAGAAGGTTTAGGAGACTCAGAGGGGATTAGAGATGAAATTAAAGCAAAAGCAAGGGCTGCTCTCAGCACGTGAGGTGGTGCCACACCTGAGGGCGCAGAGGCTGGGGACAGAGGAGCCCTGACGGCCGCTCAACTCCTTCTTCTGGTTTCCACTGCACTGAAGAGCAGAGCGTCTGTGGCACCTGCGATGAGAAGCTGCTCTACCTGACTTAAAATTAATTTTGGCTCACTACTGGACCAAACCTTTAGCTGCTGCCAACTGCTTACTTCAGCTTCAACTTCTACCGGTCTCCAGCCAGCCAGGGCTTCCTGAGCTGCCTTGGTGGGGCTGGCAGCGCTGATTGTGCTGTCTGCTCCCTGGTGTTTGCAGGAGATGGCAAACGTGGAGAGCTTTGCAGCCTCGAGGAGGTCAATGGGATGTTGATCCTCCAGGGCTTCAGGCACTGCAAAAATCATCAGCATGCTGTCATGAACTCAGCTGTCCCGCCACGGGAAGGAGGAGCCACCAACCCTAACCAGGTGTCCAGCAGACCTCTTCCAGAGCAGCGCTGTGGTGGGCAGGGGTGCAGGCGAGCTTTCTGGCAGGCACCCGGGGAAACGCCACCGGCTGCCCTGCCACAGGGGGTTGTGCCAGCCGCCAGCGTGGCAGCACCGTGACTTCCCACGGCACTTGTTTGGGGTGACAGAGCAGCTGCAGATCTGCCAGGAGGAAAAGCTCGCTTTCACTCACGGCAAAACCAGAGCCCCGGACAGATCCTGAGCTGCTACCTGCTGCCACAGCCCCAGCTGTCCCGGGGCATTCGGTCTCTTAGGGATTACTGCAGGAGGAGCAAAGCCTTTTGGAAGGCAAAGGGGTTTTCCAGGTTATTTTCTCAAAAGCCCTTTTCATCTCTGAGGACTCAAGGGGTCCGATTCTGCCACCCTGCTGTCAGCATTACACGGGCAAGCCAAGCCATGAGGTGATGGGGGAGCACAGAAACACACAGCGTTTGCAGGAGCCGGGCATTGGGGGGTGCACGTGTGAGAACAGCATCCAGTCCCACGGCTGCCTTGGGGGAATCAGTGTTATTTTCCTGTTCCTTTACTGCCTCAATGACAAGGCAAACAAGGAGAAAATCGGGCCAGAGAGGGGTGAATCTCTTCCTTTTATTTTACCCTCTCATAAATCAAAATCCTTTCATGTAATTACCAAGCTGGGAAAGCAAATGTGTTGGACTGAAACACGGCATGAGTATGAACTTCATCAAGAAGAAAGGGGAGAAAAAAACAAGAGTAGAAATCTTTTGGGCACAGGCAAACAGGTGGGGGAAGCGTCTGGTCTGCGAAGGCAGGGTGTCTGCAATCTTTGTAGCGATTAGATTTAATGGGACAGAAACGTTTCTGTCATTCACATCCCCTCCTCCTCTCAGCCTGAGGGGGAGAAAGGAGGGAGGTGGTGATGGGGAGGTGGCGGGGGGAGAGGAAGATTTGAAAGAGTCTTTGACGTCAGCCCTGCCCTATAAAAAGCTGGCAAGGAGCTGGAAAGCGGAGAGCAGAGCTTGTGGAAGAGCAAAGATGCCAACCCCGAACATCAACACCTCTGCAGCCAAAGGCTTCCGCAGGGCGGTGTCGGAGCTGGACTCCAAGCAAGCCGAGGCCATCATGGTAAGACAACCCTACCCCACTTCTTTCCCTCCCCCTCTGAAAACCACAGCCTCTTCCATAGCTATAGGCAGAAGCAGGCAGGGATAGATGGACCAACACTGCCTCGGTGGGAGTTCCCCCATGTGGGTGCCCGGGGGGCTCCCGGCTGGCAAAGGGCAATACCCGGACAGTTCTCTCTACGTACTGGTACATATGAAATTCAAACATTTAGGGGGATGAACACTCCAGCTAATGCAACCCCTACCTCCCCAACCAAAAGCAAGGTAAATAACCCAGAGATCTCAGGCAGGAAGAACAAGGAATCCCCAGTGTGAAAGCCAATTCGAAAATCTTAATGCTCCCCTAGTTTCAAGGCAATAAACGGCAGAGATTTCACCTGATCTAGCATAATGAAAAAGTGTGGCTCTTATTTCAGACAACACACGAGGCGCAGGCAATTTAATCAGTTTGTTTGCTGCAGCTGTGTCTGCAGTTTCCCTCTCGCCCAGCACATCCTTCCCCCGTTTCTGTTCCCAGCCCTCCCTGGGGTGGGCTCAGCCCTGGGCTCAGCCCAGGGGACACCTCTGCGCACACCAGCTCTGTAGGTGTCGGCGAAAGGAGAGGAAAACATCCTGCTGAGCTGTCAAGTGCCTTTAGAAAGCCAAGTCCGGCCAACCTGTTGGGCTAGCTGTAGGGACAGGGACACTTCACCTCCTAACCCAAATGCCAGGGCAGGCAAGAGGAGTCTGGAGACTCCCAACACAGGACAGT
>JAVJGJ010000054.1:45087066-45097107 GCA_035590215.1 Microhierax caerulescens | reverse complement strand
CTGACAGCTGAATGCATGGTCATTACCTTGAGCTTGCAGGTGTGTCCCACTTTCAGGAAAAGCTAGGAAAACACATGGGGTTTGTGTATGTGCATTTGTTCATCCTGATTTTCTGTTGTGGTGAGTCTGGCTCCCTGTCAAGTATCCTTCTCAGCCTGATACTGAGTTGCTATTTCAAAGCCTTTTGTCAGTTTGCACAGAGTAAGTCCCAACAAGTAAAACAGGCTGATACTGGCTGGAGCCCCTTCAGAGGCATGTTGTATGGGGAACCCTTTTTCTCTGTGGGCTGACCCAGAAACAGGGCCCTTGGTATTTAAGCACAGCTTAAGGTCCAGCCATTCTGGGGGAAAGCACTTGGCTGTAAGACAAGGTCACTGAAACACAGGGTAAAATGCTGGTCTTACAGCTTTCCTGAACATACATGCTTTTCTGAATTACACTTGGAAGAACTACCTACATTTCTTGGTGCTTTGCAGAAATAGGTGTGGTAGATGGTATAAATTGGTATAAGCCCTTTATGAACAAATGTGTTCTTTCTCCAGACAGAAGTAAAATATGCAAGGAATTAACAAAAGGTTCTTATGTCACCTAGTAGGTTATTCCACCCTGCTTACTTTTAGTTAGAGGTGATCCCAAAGAAAAAATCTTGTGGTCTAATGATATCTGCAATAGAACCAATTTTTGAGATAATTAGAGGTGTTAATTAAAAACATACTTTCCACTCAGCTCTGTATAAATTTATTTCTTTACTATAATTTCCTACACACAGCAAGCAGAACTAAGTCAGTTCCAGCTGCCACTCCACAGTCTATGTCCAAGCTAAGCTGGTCTCTGCTTTTGTTTTACACAGGAGATAACAAGGGAGAAAAAGATGGGAATGCTCTCATGAGTTTTCTGGCCAAGCACACACTCCTAGAATTCCCAGAAATAGTCCCCAAACCTTGTTTCCTTAAGAAACCTGCTTTTCTTTCCAAAATGTGTTAATTGGTAGCACTAAGTCAACAAGATTTGTGACATACTTTTTGGGAGAAAAGACTGTAGCAGTACATGTGAGGATTCATTGAGTGATACCCAATTGTCATTGTATGTCATCTTACATTTAACACGGGAGTGTGTTTTCATGTTAAAGCAGTAGGCTGAACACAAGGTTATCCATTGCAGTTTATGGTCTCTGTAGCTTTTATATCTCTCTCTCTCTCTCTCTCTCTCTCTCTCTCTCTCTCTCTCTATCTAAGCTTTCCCTGTAAGTTTTAGGAAGTTAGCTCTATTCTTCACCTGTAAAATGTGGAAAACTTGAGAGTAGAATACGAGCTCCCCAGTGAATCTGGGGAAAGTTTTGCCCATTAATTCCTTGCAGGATATTAGACAAGACTTCTGTATTTGCAGTTTCTGAGATCCATTACAGGGTTCACCAGTTTGCCTGGAAACATTGCTGCTGTTGTAAGCAGTTTATGCAAAAGTCTTATAGAAGAGGCTGTGTGACTGCATCTTTAGCCTGCAGTATTTTAGAGCAGTCAGCTTCTTTTCAGGCTTGGTAGCATCATTAGACTTCTAGACTGTAATAACTCATAACTGTGTAACCTGTGAATTGGGCAAACATACAGTTTTGAGGTTTTCACACTCTGTTGATGAGTTTAATTGCAACTGAAAAGCTTTGCCAGATAAGTATAATGAGGTTTATGCAGTGTAGTACTTGTCTGCCTGCTCAGTATGGTTGCTCTGTGTTTAAGTATCGCAACTGAATCAGTAACCCTTGAACTTTATTTTAAGTTCTTAAAACTATTTTAAAGTCCTTAAAACTAACCTAAGGTTGCTGCTGGCCCACAGGATGCCTCCTGGAAAGGTACATACCAGTGGAAGAGGAGAGGGGGAAAAAAAAAAAAAAAAAGAAAGAACAAAAGGCTTTTAACTTGCACCATACTTGATAATGATGGAGTGCCTTCAAAGAGCACTGGGGTTTTTGAAAATCACAGGAGTGCAAAGAGGTCACCCATAGATATTTGAATTATTAACACATGTTTAACCATTAAAGAAAGATGTATTGATAGAATATCAATGTGATGAATTATTTAGTTACACAAAGTATGGCACAGAAAATAATTAAGTATTCCCCACTGTTTGGGAAGGATGAACCTTGAATAAATGCATTATAAAAGGGCTTGTTACCACAAGGTTTGTTAATAACAGATGATCTTAGAGTATCATGGAAAATGTTTGTATATTGGTTATATTTGTTTCAGTTACCAGAAGAACCTTCATCAGTTGAACTGAAGTGTGATGAAATGGAGAAAACCACAAAGAACAAAGTTTGTGTTTGGTGGGAAATGTGGCAGATGTTTAGCTTGTTGTGACCTGTTAAAGAAATAGGTTTTTGAAGGAAATGTGTACAGCTATCTGAAGAAATAATCCACCTAGTAAGATATCTCACACATGCTGTTTTCTGTGGTCTGTATTAAGCAGCTTTGCATGCATTGCTAATGCAGATTCTGTGGGAAGGAGAGAACATCCCTTTCCTAGGCTTTGTTGGTAGGAAAAAAGTATTGTGCTGTTGGAACCTGTAGCTCACTTTTTTTGTTGACTGTGGCAAATAAAAGCTTGAAGAATTGCATAACTACTTGGCAATATACCCATGGCTGAATTTCCTTCAAATTTTTATTCCAGTATATGGTTATTGCATGGTTTCTTCAGTCACTGGCCAATTATTCAATCAATCTAGGCACATTTTTAAGAAGTCCCCAGAAGTCCCATATAAAAACAGCAATTTTTTTCTATGTATATGAGGTTAGAAATGTTGCATTCATAAGGATAGTTTTGGAAAAGCCTCCTAAGGCCTGCCTTTATTTTATTTATACTTTGCAGACACTGAGTAGAGTTAGGTGCCCAATACTTGGTGGTGTGTTTCATTGATAGTGCAGTGTTAGACTGAGATACCTCACACAGGCTTCTCTACCTGCAGTGTCAGGGGACTTGCCACAACAGGTTGGCTATGAGACAGTGTTTTCCATGCCTAGAAAGAAGCAGGATAAAGGCTGCCGGTATATGTGTATCTGTTGCTTCCTTGGTTGAGGTAAAACAAAATACTCTTGCTCCATTTCCTAGCATGTCCTCTTCCCCAGGCACTGGAGAGGCACTGCTTTCCCAGCTGTAGCCTTGAGGGGACACTCATGATAGAGTGAGAAACAAAAAACTGTCCACAGCAACTGAGTGGGCAGAGGGAAGAGAGAGTCCAAAGTCCACTTGGGACAGCCAAAGTGTCTGTGGCACAAGTAGAATCAGGAGTTCTGAGTATGTCTGAGTATTATCTCAGGAGTGAGCTGCACACAAGTATTAAGCTACATGCACCTCATTCATGGTGATTCCAAGATGGGAAAAGCAATAGCAATTTGGACGCCTTGTTTTTATATCACTGTACTTTTCGGATGCCAGAAAATCTACTTTCCTTCTAGTGTAAAGGCATGAGATAATATTGTACATAGCCAACTGGACAATCCACCTGGAAAGCTAGGACGAATGTAGAGGAAAGAAAAACAGGAAAATGCAGGAATAAAAATAAATAATTAAAATTCACACATTTTTAACCAAGGATTGTACAAGTAATTCTTATTGTGCTGGAAATTAAATGGAAAACTAAACAGCAATACATCAGGTGCTGTTTAGTTTCTGTGGTGTCTGAAAAACCATATCTGAGATATTTTTGCCGTTTTTTTTGCTTTTTTTGTTTGTCAGCTGAAGATTTCCAGCTTGTTGGACATGTATGTAGTATTTAGCTTACGTATTAATATAGAAGCATAGCAAACCTTCTGTAAGTCATGCAGCAGTTTGTTACTCCATTTTGGCAATTGCAGTTGTCCAGCAAATGAGGGGTGGCAAACTCTGGACTCCCTGAGAAGATCAGGCTCCAGGCTGTCTTGGAAGCAGGCCTTCCATGTATCTCACTCAGGAGAAGAAACTCATGAAAGGTGTTGGGGCACAATTCAAGCTGAAACCATGTCACAAATCAAAAACCTTGTGGAGAGCAGGCAACCCTCTGCTCAGGCCCCTTTGGTCCAGCGGTGCTGTCACATACCTTGTCTTCCTGGCTTGCCTTGGGTGTAGCATCAGGGAAACAGAAGCAATTTTTGATCCATACCCTTGGGGTGTGTGAAACACAGGGAGGTTGTGAAGGTGGGCTAGTGGTGTTTCTGAGGGAGAACTCTCTGTACCTTGCCCCATTATTTTAGGGAACTCGCTGAATAATTTAGTTCTAATAGACTGTGGGGACTTCTCACGTGGAAGTCTTCTGCCAGTTAATAATACTTAGTACGTATATTGCTCTTCTCATCCACAAAGCACTTTGCAAACATTAACTAATTAAGCCTCACAGTGCTCTGGGGAGGTAAATATAAGTAAGTTATTATTGTTAAGTAAGGAAGGCTCTTGGCTCTCCTCTTTGTGAAAGTCTTGGGGGACATCCTAATTGTCCATGCTGCAACCCTTTTTGGTCTTCAGTCCATCCTGTGAGTTACATTTACAGAGTGAATTCAGAAATGAAGCCATGCTCCTGCTCCTTGCACTTTCACAACGAATTTTTAAATACTCTGCAACTGCTTACTCACCTACTGGACCTACTCATGGTGCCAGCATGGACAGCTTTAGGGATTGCATAAGTCTTCTGTGACTCTTCTAGGTCCCTTTCCTTCCAGAGAATCCAGCATCTTGAAAGGCTGCAGTGTTCACAAGTGTAATGATGATTTTCTTGGAGGAGTCTGAAAGCTCTGGGGAAAAAAAACAACCAATGCTTTTAAGAACAAAGTGTGGGGAAAATCACATGAATTTGCTACTTAGGAAATTGAGGCTATTACTTTAAAACCTGATCTCAGCTAGTGGTAAAGCTCCCATTAACGTCAGTCATGAAGAAAGGTCTATAACGAATTTATCAGGAACCCCTGTGTTTTCAGCAATGAGCAGGTTTTCAGCATGCAATTTGCAGGAATGCCAGTGGAAACTATGTGCCAAAATCCTGCACATCCAAGTCGATGGCATTTTATTGGGAAAGCAACCCCCAAATGAAACTCCAGTAAAAGCAAAATTGACCATTACTGTTTTTTCCTGCTTCCAGAACACTTTCCTGCAATCCTTGGACCAGTTTTCCACTTACACTGAGGTTTCTGGCAAAGTCTCATGCAGGGATGTTGAGCAGATGACCAAAAATCCTGACAGCCCCAGCTGTGATCAGCTAAGTCTTTGAGAAGCACATGTCAGAAGCAGGAGAGCATGCCTCACACATCACATTATGCATTTCTGACAGGGGAACACTCTCCATGGCTCTGATGGCAGCTCCGTTGAAAAATGTCATCCCCAGAAATCAAATCTCTGTTCAGCAGAGCTCCTTGTAAGGATTTGGGGTTTAATATTTATAGTAATAATAGTGCTGTTAACATACCACATTAAACAAACACTTTGAAGCTCTGACAAGGGCAGTTAGAGAAAGAATGGCAGCTGCTCTGTCAGTCACTTTCTATTCTATGTGAACCAGCTGGTTGTTATTATCACTTATTATTTACCATTTTAAGCTAGACATATTAAAAAAAGAAAGAAAGAAAAAAAAAAAAAAAGAAAAAAAAAAAGGACTTTCATTACCAGGAAAAAAGCAACAATTGCCTGTGGGGCCTTTGGGAACTTTCCGTGGTCTGATATATATATTTAAATTGATGGTTTTTCAATAAATCTCTTCACTTCCTCCTCATGCTACCTCAGCTGCCATATTAAAGTGATCAAGTTGACCACAGATTTACTAAACGGAAATATGCAGTTCACTTAGTCCGTAAACCACATAAATACCTAAGAGGGATTTCTCCAGTTTCCAGCATTCATCTTGGAAGTACTGCTTAATGTTAAATCATTAGACCTCAGGGCTTTTTTGTACAACCCATGAGCAAGCATTTAAAATCTTTGTCATCTTCCACTAGAAAGCAAATAAGCATGTCCTGAGCAGTAAAACACCAAGGGCAAGTTTCTAGTAATGTTGAAGAACCTTATTATGAAAGGGTTAGTTATTTGGTTAAAGGTGCAACATGCTTGAAGATGATCTGACCTTTTGGAGATCCCTGCTTTCTGAGAGCTGCCCATACCCATCACTGCTAAACTAAGGGCTTTCAGGGGAACAAACCTGCGTCCACTTCACTGAGTCATATCTTGGCTTGTGTGCCTTAACTGTGCATGTAATGTCTTCTCTGTTGTTTGGGGGGACCCATGTGTGCACATTTGTATGCGTGCATTTGTTTACCTAGGTGTTATCTGTAGGAGGGGCATGGAAATTCCCTCTTTGATAAAGACTTTTGCATCTAAAGTTCAATAGTTGCTCAAAACCAATTTACAGATACATTTGATACAGTTGATTTGATTGATACAAACAGCTGGTGTGAGGTAACCACTGCTTATTGTGCTCATCTGTGCTGGTTTGCCAGGGCCTTCTGCTTCTCATCTGTCTGCTACCTAGTGTCTCATGACTTAATCCAGCCGCTGGATAGATGTGTGTGGAGAATTGGAAGTGACTTCTTTGTATATTAGTACAATCCCTAAAACAGCTGGACAGTATCCATGGACAGTACTGCAGAATGGCCAAACAGTAATAATCAACATGTCAGAGTGAGGAACTGAGGAAAGAAGTGGTAGGCTTTTTTACTCTAGCTGAGGTCCCCAAAATATTTGGAGCATGTACCTCACTGGCAGTTAGGGACAGTCAGCGACCAAGCCAAGAACCCCCCCCACATTAACACAGCTAGCTCAGATGAGTGCAGCTTTTAAGGCTCCTCCACTGTATATCAAGGCATTCTTGTTTGGATGGTTCTGGGGGCAACACAAGAGAAAAGACCTTTCCCCTGCATAATGAGGGATCGGATGCTCCCAGGTACTCCTGCGTGCCTCAAGGAGCTGAGAGCACTTTTCATTGCCTTTGCAAGCACATGTGGCTCAGCAGACTTTGTTGAAGATACCCACGCCAGTGAATAGAAGTTTGCCACCCATCTTAATGGAGTTTGGAAATTCAATACCTGTTTGCAAGTCAGTTTTGTAAGTGGTGCTGTCACCCTACTGGGACAGTAAAGTGTGAAAATGCTTAATTTTTTTTTTTTTTGCCACACCAATGTAGTGCTCCCTTGGATTGAGAGTTTTGCTGCCTTTGCATAAGGGCTGATCCAAACAGCATAAGGGCAGCAGTCTGCCCTCATTCTCCTGGACTTCAAGGAGATTAAAAAGAGAGACCTACAGAATTCTTTTTTAATCAGAAAGATCTATTTTTCTCCTTCAAAAATGTTTGTACAGGAGCCTGAATTTTTCACTGAAAGGATTGTAGTAATCCACACAATTTATTTTTCTCTGAAAATCACTCTTCAGGCAAAATTTAAATATTTATGAGTGATCCATGCAAATACTTTGTTTATAAAACCTTTTTCACCCTTAGGAAGTGTGCTTCTGCCAGGACCTGTAACTTGCAGGCAGGCCCCATGCACACAAGCAAGAGAAGGTACAGTTCAAGCATGTGAAATTATTTGCAAGACTCAGAATGGGATGGTTTACTCACACTCAGAAGCCATCATTTTTTAATAGCTTCCTCATATAAAGCGGGAGGTTTAGTTTCTTTCTTTAGGAGAAATGGGTGTGTTTTCATGATAAACCTGGTGGTGACAGAGAGGAATTAGCAGATCAACGTGAACCCTGCAAGGCAACCATCTCACCCAGAGTGAGAGATTTGAAGGTCCTGCAGAGCATCCGTGCTGAAGTATGGGGCTCAGCTGCTCTTCCATGCCAAATTCACAGGGGTTATGAAGTTGTTACAACTGTTGACTGCAAAGTCCTGGCTGAAGTTGCAGTATATGATGTTTTTTCCAGCAAAGTACTTTGATTTCTGTGTTGTTATTGAGCTGGAGACTGTCGTTTGGGTGTAATGATAATGATGTTGCTCCAGAGCACAGCTGCTGCACTTATTTTTCAGAATTCAGTTATTCGAAGATTACTTTTCTTTAAGGAGAAGACACACTGTTTTAACATGGAAATTTTATATCCAGCACTGGAGAAGCAGAAGCCCAATGATTTGACTGCACCAGATAAATTCTCCCACAAATTCTCCAGTGGCTTCTTTTGGGCTTGCTTTGCAGACTTAAGTCCTGGCAACCACATCCTTCTCCTCGAGCCCAGCAGCCCTGAACCCACTGTGTTGAGTATCTGCAATTCCTTTCCTCCATACACATTTCGTGTTAAATATCAATACAAAAGTGACAGGGAGAACACTGTCTCGATGAACATGGATTATTGTACTCAAGAGTTACAGTAAAGTGTTATTTAAAACAGAGTAGGTCAAAGCATGGTGTGACAGAAAGAACAGGGAGATTTAAATGCCCATAATAAAACCAACCCTACTAATCTAATCCTGAGACGAAGTGACCACGATGCGGTTGACAAAGGTAATCTCTGCTCAGTGTTATGACAGCGTAGCTCCTTGACATATTTAAACACTGAGTTGTTTATAAGGTTATTACTAGAGATTTCTTTCTTTCTGAAACCAAGTGAGGAAAATAATGATGGAGGTAAACATTGCAAGGCCCCCAGAATGTGTTATTGTTTGTGATTTATGATTCAGATATGTACATCCAGTCCTGGTAGAAATAGCCTTACTAGTGCATTTCACAGTATGTTTCGGAAGGTGGTTTTAAGCAGAGATTGGAAACCAAAAGAGGGCAGTTGAGCTCCTGAGGACTGAAAAACAAGTCATCTGTCTCTGGTGTGTGGCACTCTCCTGTTCCCCCAAGGAGAAAGCTCTTAGTGCATTTCAGCTACTGTGATGACAGTGATGCTATGTTTCAGGTTTCTTACTGCACTGTAAATTACATTATATTAAAAAAGTGCCTTTGGATAGGAATACACAAGTGAAGAAAATGCATTTGATTAGAAAGAACTCGTGCTATTCATTGCAAAATGGTACACGATTGTGAGCAGTATAACTACAGTCAGTGCTACTCTCACCCATTGTTGGCTATACATTAGCATACCATTTTCTGTCTTTTTGTTCTGTGTAATGGAGATATAATCCTGTTTTGGCCCTGTTACTTATACACTAGCTGAATGCCACTAAACATAAAAAAAAAATATTCTATCTAAGGCAGTGATCATATGTGAAAAGTTTTCCCAGATATTCAGTCAGGTCTTCCAGTGACATGAGTCAAGTAAATAGAGCTAGGCATGATAGCAGAAAACAATCTCTGAAAGCAGTCACAAAAATCCTGTAAGGTGATGGAGAGCTATACACTTCATTTTTAGCATATTATCTATAAATGCACTAAAGTGGGGAAGGAGTTCTTTAGGGGAGACTGTTAATCTGACTGAAAGGGAAAGTTGAAAATCAGCTTGGATAGATAAAAAATATTTAACTGCATTATTCTACTCTCTATTAAATTCACTGCAGTTTGGATCACTTCCAATGACACTAGATAACACCCTGAAAAAACCATCAGCTCTGATACATACCTTAGACACCAACTGTATTCTGCCCAAATGACGGAGAAAACGATATGAAATGTTTTCCCGTCTCTGAATTCTGACTGTGCAGTGTACCTGAAATAACTGAATTACAAAAGGAAGAATATTGCTATGGCAACAAAATATTTCTATTTTGGTGAGCTTGCTGTAAGAAAAGAAGCAACAATGTGTTTTAAACAGAAACAGACTTTGCAAAATAAGAAATGCTATCATTACTTTAAAACTAAGTTATAATTTAACCCCAGTTGTGATGGGATATCTACCTGTAATAGTCTTTGCTCTGGTATTTTCTGAGCTTACAGAAACATAGAACAATGTTTTAGAGCTTTAGAAACTGAGACAGGAGTTAAATGAGCCAATCTCAAAAGACATAGTGTTTCCTTAACAAAGCTAGACACAGAATGTGCATGATTCAGGATGCAACATCAAGATTAATTCTAGCTGGTGTTAGGCACCAGTCGGAGGAGTCTGAATTAGGAGTCCTTATTGCTGGAAGGTATCTCCACATTCAGTGAAATGCTGTACTCC
>JAVJGJ010000054.1:44800656-44814523 GCA_035590215.1 Microhierax caerulescens | reverse complement strand
TGTTTCCAGATGGTTAATTCTGCATTACAACAACTTCCAAAATTTTGTCAGTCACACACAAAAAGCAATACTAAGAGCAACACGACAGTATTTCACGCACAAGGGAAAAGACAGACAGATGTCAGCATTCATGAAGTCACACAGCTCTCAGATCAGACAACACTTCTGCTGACTAGCTGCATGTGTAAACAAACAGCCAGTCTGAACATACTTTTGCTATATGTACAACAAATTCATACATGGAACTAATTTGCCACTTGGTTCAGTAGATTCTACCTAGCATGCATGACCAATGACAAGAAAGAAGACATCTGCTGAAATGGTATGTGATAAATATGCACACAAAACTGGGGCAGTAAGCAAAATTGAAAGCCAGATCAAGCACCATACCAGCATATACAAAACAATCTGGGTAACTAAATTGGCCAGATAAGGCAAAACGCCATTACCAGATTGAGACCCAGAGCAACAAAAAATCCATACAGGACTGCAGAGACAGCTGTAGAAGCCAGGCCTCTCCCAAAGACACCACAAATAAAAAGACTTGGAGTATCAGTAAGTTCAAAAATAGCAGCTCAGTAACTGAACGCCTACCAGAGGGAGCAACCAATACCTTAATAACCGGTCCCAGGGATATGGTCTTGCCTCCTTGGCATTCACTGAGCTCCAGGTGATGTGCATGCCGATGGTCTTTGGAGTGACCTTACCCCAGGCATAGGACATGTCTTGCATCCAAGGGCTTAATACACTGCTGGCAATTGCCACCAGAGCTCACAGAAGCAGCAATAAGAACAAAGTGCTTACTTACTTAGCTCTCCTTGATTTTCTAATGCTATTTACCAGATGGAAACAACAAAAAATAAAGATGATGGCTTAAGTGGTGATGCTGTCCACATTGTATAAACAGCCAGCAAATGCTATAAAGATGGCAAAACTCAACACCACCATTCCTCTCCACAGAATGCTCTACTACTACTACTACTACTACTGCCGTAGATGCAACTTAAAAACCTTTGACATAGTAATTAAGCGTGAATTTAAAAGTTAAAAGAACCTGATGATTTTCATCATACATAAATACATTTCAAATGCAATTGAAAAAACAATTCTGCAAACAACAACTGATTGACACTTCTGATATTGCAGCTAGAAAGGATCTAGATAGTAAGCATGCCCGACTTTAAACCTCAAGCACAGTTGATGGCATCTAAATTTTAACCAACCTTTAATCATCACATTAATAATCACTTCCACCATATAAACATTAAGTACCGCAGAACTTTGCTAATTTTCACATCAATTATCTACCAACCAAAGCCTTATGATCAAGAAACCATAGCATTCTCTTCCCAGCAAGACGTTTATTAACAGCACATAGTAGCAAAACGCCCTGCTACCAAGAGATTAACCACATACTGTACAGGCCACTTCCTATAATATTATGAAGTAATTAATAACACCTACACACAAAGGAAAGAGCATGTTGCTTAGTTCCTAAACTGAAAAAAATTAACAAACCAGAGAGATGGGATGAAACCATTTCATTAGCAGAGAAAATTACAAAATGTTTTATTAACAAAATGCAAATGCCTGCATGCCCCAAAATTTCTCCTGACATCAAAAGGAGCTAAAAAGGTCATGTAGTTCACAGAAAACAAAGTTCACGTATGTAAAAAGCTGAATTATTCTTCTATTTCAGTTCTACTAATTAGCCTCTCAGAAGGCTTCTGGAAATGAAATAAACCAGCTTCATCAGTGGAGGGTTTTTTTAATTCCCTTGTCTTTTAAACACAGAAAAAGATCTGCAGAGCTACCGAAAGCAAGAGACACACATTAGATCTTTCAGGTATCTTCTAGAATACAGCCCATTGTGGTGATGCAGTTCTCCCCCTTCTCCAGGCTGCTCTACAACCCTGGGAGCTGCCTGACCAGGCCTTGTTGCCTTAAGTGATGGGTTGGGCAGTTTATCACCCCTTGACTGTACCGATAACTCTCACTCAGCTAAGGCAGAGAATGGCAGAACGGCGCCGTCTGTACTGGAGCAGGGAACGAGAATGGAGACAATCAGTTATTCCCTGACAAGCCCAGAATGCTCCTGCCCAGATTGTAGCCTGAGTGATAACCCCAGTGGAACAACATTGTTCTTGGAATTTTTGAAAAGTTACTAACTGGGTTTGCAGCTGAGATGGAAATTTACTGATGACTAAAGCAAATCAATTCACAGCCTTATAAACAGGGGTCCTAAAGTCAGACCCTTTTGAGCTCTCCTGGACTGCAGCTGCAACCGGCATCTTCCTCTGAGCAGGACATTGCTCAGAGCTCGCAAACCCCCATGTCTGTGATGCTCGGGGGACCACTGCAGAAAGCCAGTGATGGGGCCTGGGCTGATACCCTCAAGGCTCAACCTTTCGACCGTTAAGGAATGCAAAAGACTTTTAACATGTATACCTTTGTTACAATATGCATTGAGAGCTTGAAGTAGGTAGGTTATTTCTGTGATTTAAAACAAATTTTATTGATTTGCTTTGCTGCTAAAATCCTACAGATAATCTTGAATTGTGAACAAATTCTCTCTCTCCCCCTCCACACCCCCCTTAGATACAAATCATTGCCCAGTTCTGAGACTCGGACTGAACTTAGCAGCACCTACACTCGTGAGAGTTTAGAAAGCAAGGAGGTCCACTCTAAAACTTGTGACTCAGTGGGAGGATCTCCTTTACCCTTTTATGCCTTTGATCTTTAAAAACTATTTCCAGCTCTATTCTGACATGATTTCAATTCAATTTATCTCTGTGCATTTACTTCATATATAATAAGTAACAGAGTGAACACTGCCATCAAATCTTGTGCAATTGCATTTCCACAAATTCATGCTAAGCCTATTTCACTCATGCTCTTGATGGTAGTTCTTTAAGCAAGCTGACCAAAACCACTCCTTTTGCGACACCCACGCTCACCAAGATAGTCACTGTCATGTGACAGTCATCACCCACAGGTGAAGGGATTCTCTATTCTGTGCCTAAGATAAGGCTGTGTTGTCATTTTTTAAAAAAATCTATGCCCTGCATTGGTTATTTTGGAAAAAGGTACATCAAGGGGAAAGACTCACTAAAAGAAAAGAAAAAAAAAACCACCTAAAAATACCCAATTATGTAAAGTTTTGTGATATTTGGACCCTGTAAACTAATATAAACTAACAAAGTTTTGTGATATTTGGATCCTATAAACTAAGTTTTACGCTATTTGGACCCTCTAAACTAACATAAATAATGTGCAGGCATGTGCTGACGTCCACACAGATCTTCAGCAAAATGCACATTTCCCATATGCAAATGCCACATACTGCAAATTCCAATCTGAATGCTGCACATACTCACCTTTCTCCTCCTCTTCCTCCTTTAGTTGGAAGTACCACCTTCCCTTGTTATGGCAAGCATTTTACTCAAGATATGCCCACAGGATGTGTGGATGTATGCCCACAGGATGTACACGCATGCACGTACACAGCATCAAGAGTCAGAGACAAGTCTGTTGTGACTACAGATAGTCAAGAACTCAGAAGAATGAAATAATGTCTCATTAGTTTAATTCTGGGTATTTAACATCACAAGTTTTCAAAGGAATATCCCAGTTACCTAGTACCTTCTCAATGGGCCAGCCAAGAATGGTACAAAGGCTATGCTGGAGTTCCTGGTTTGTACTTATTGATCTCAGTGCACCAGCTGACCTTTCCACACCCAGCAGAATAATCTGCCACCCAGCTGGAGCAGACAGCTGGGGCCATTTAGCTCAGCCTGGTATCATCCCCCACTTCAGGTTAATCAGATCCTGCAGCTCACACAGGTTGGGGTTTTTTTTGATCACACCAGACACTAGCATCATTTTTATTATGAATACACCACGATCCCTAGCTCCAGCAGGAAGCTGGACACAAGACCAACAGCATGATACGTGGCCATAAAACATTACCGCCATTAAACACATTACAACATTAAACATGTTGGGTCTGCAGCAGGTCTCCATGGCTGTTCCTTGCTGGCAGCTGCTATCAGAGCATTTCGCAGCCTCCGTACAGACACTGGAGAAAAATACACTCAACAAGCAAAGGTGGAAGGAGAAAATGTATCAGTTTGTGTTCCTCCTGCTATCCACCTTCAGTTACAGCGTTCCCAGTCCAAATCAGCCCCCCATGAGGATACCCTTGCTCTCTTTCCTTCTTGCCTGCCTGCTGCTGGGCACCCCAGCTCCCCATTCTGCAAAGGAAACTCCAGACTCCAGCAGGTCTCACGCCATGTCAGAAACAGCCAGCTTCTGTCACTCGTACACAGAGGATGAAAAATCTCTTCAAGTAGCTGGTGAAACCTTTCATCAGCTGTCCCAGGACCATATACAGGTATCAAATATATATACAAAAAAATTAGGGACATGGCCTTATTGTTGCATCATTTTCCCACAATCTCCAGATCCATAAAAACTAACCGAAAGCAATATGCTGCAAAATGCTACAAATCTAAGCTTGTTATGACTCTTTTGCATAGCCTTTACAAATCAAGTCAGCAGAGTTTTACCTATGTGAAGAACAGAGCTACTTCTAATTTATCTCTGTTAGCAGGCAGTTCTGAATTTTATTCCTATGGTCCTACCACTAGAGTTAGTATTTTTGACAAAAAAGAAAGATTTCATTAACAATAAACACCTGGAAAAAAAACAAGGGAGTAAAATTTTGTGTCTATTAAGCTTCAAAGCACAACTGTTTCATTTAACAAAGGCACATGCATTTTATATAATTCTTGTGCGTTTTCTATAATGTGTCTTGTTTTCCTGCACTTGAATAATGGTACATTCTTAAAGAATCAAGGAAAACAAAAAAAAAAAACCCAAAACTTCATGTGAGGCTCCCAGAATTATTCCATGTGTGGTCAAAGACCACTGAGTGGTTAATATCTCCTCTGAAACATTTTCCTTTAGCAGTACTGTTGTCATCCTGAAAGGTATCTTGTAAAAAAGCATGTTTGTTTTTCCTGCCTCACAATAATTTAGCAGCAATTTTATGTTAAGGGTATTACCGCAGTTTGGGACCTTCATATCCAGCAAGGTTGTCCTCTTGTTGTTCTCATCTGTGCAATATAAATCCTGAGTTTCTGTGTAAAACTTGGTCTCTTGGAATTTCTTGATCCACATAATTTCACAGGAACATTTAAACGGATTGTCCGCCAATATCCTATAGCAAAAAAACCCAATTTATTTAGAATGCAGAATGTATCATGCATATAGAAAAGCATGGTGGCAGGGGGACTCCAAACACTCATCTGAGTGCAAGTAGAAGTTGAACCCTTTGGTTAAGGACAAGGAATGCAACTTTAGTAACCTCAATACAATGCAAGCTGCAAGCAGATAACCATTTCCATGTAGAGAGCGAAGCCCTCCTTGCACCAGGAATCCAGACTGTCATAGACTGGGGACACAAACACAGCAATCTTTTTTACACAGTGTAAATCAGGAGCACGTGGACAACTGGGCTTTCCATCAAGCTCCATCTTATTTTGTAAGAGTCAAGCAGAGATGGTAATTCCTCCCTTCTACACTTGACTCTGCTCAGCTACCTCAGAGAGATCATACAGGTTTACTGCTGTGAGGTATTAAATTCTTCATAGAATCAAACAGTCACGGATTATAGGCATGCTATAACAAACTCCAATCATAAAAAAAAAATTCAAAATTCATCCACGACAGCACTCTAGAAAATCTCACAGTAAAACCTTATGTAATGTCATAAAGAAACACTAATGGAAAAAACAGTCCTGAAACAGAACTACACCACCTAGCTATACAGTAGGCTGCATGGATTTTAAACCACAGGTTAACAGACTTACCAAAATCTAGTTTCAAAATTCAACAAAACTACACAACAATGTAATGCAATAATGCCCAAGTGAAATATGAACAGAAACATGCCAAAGTCTAGGTAAGAAGTGACCCAGTATTACTTTTTTCTCTTACATGCATAAATGAGATCCGATAAAGCATGTGCAAGTGACTGTTCAAGGCATCTCATTAAAAGAACAATTGTTCTTAACAAAATTTCATGGATATTTTTGATGTACAGAAAGAAAATTCAGGTTGTTCACAGAATCTATGCTCATAAATGCCTCCTGAGGATATGAAGTGTGCAAATCATGAAAAACTTAGCTTATGAGAGCTGTAACCTGTTCCCCCAAATGCCATCCATAGTTCTTTGAGGATTAACAGCTGCAGGGATCATTCTCGCAACTCTCTGAAGGAGCAATCTGTATTCACAGAAGTAATCTGTTGGACTTTTAACACCACCACAGAATTGCTTGCTCAAGACACAGAATATGAACATTAAGATCCCTAGGGTCAAAACCTACAGCATTCATTTCCAAAACCAGCAGGATTTAGTTCCCATCTCCTGTTTCATCATATAACTTCCCCGTAACAGAGAAATTTGCCTTGATCAGTGGCTGAGCAGTCCTTTTCTTCCACTGTTTTATTTTGTGTCGCACACACCAAGGGAGTTAGGCACATCACAGGCAGGATGCTAGATTGAGTCATGATGGCCTTCCACATACACATGTGTGAAAGAAAGAATCATGACCTAGTAAGAGCAAATCACAGGTCTTTATCTTGTTCACTGTAACTTTACAGCTGCAGCTACCATTTGTTCTAAAAGAAGAAGCCTTTCAAAGTGGCATCTCCTTCTCTACAAGCCTGGTGAATATCTCCTACTTCACCCTATCCTGAACTTTTCATCCCTTTATGTTTCAATTTACAAGAATGCTAACAACAGGCCACTTGTTCATCAGATTTAGAGGAAGTTCCTCAGAAGCCGTTTATGGCATCAGTCTCCTCTCTCAATTCCCCTTCCAAGACTCGTCTTTCTGATACTCCACCTATGTATTCTAGCCACTTACCAACAGAATTATTTAACTGACACTAATTTTATCACTGTTTTTTTCTCTTCAAGCTCTGCTTTTTTCCCCTCTAGTTTCTTTCCCTCACTTCCCCCACGTCTGTTTATCTCACTTCATTGCAGTCTCTATTTGCATAACTTTATTTCTTCTGTCCCTACACTCCAACTGTTTCCCAAGCCCACGACACTCCACCTCAATTTTGTATCCCCCCCTCCCTTCCTCCCTCTCTCTCAACCTGTCCCTCATCACACATTGCCTCCATACCTCAAATACCACTCACTGTAACCTTCACACCATCCATTTTTCCCATATCTGGCTCACTCCCAGTATGGGCACTGTTTAACTTGTATTAAAAACATGAATATATTCACTCCTGATTCACATCAGCCAGTTGTTTTGCCTCTAAGTGCTATTTCTCTGCTTCAATAAACTTCATTTCCATAATTCCTGTCACATATTTGTAACATTTGATTATCTCTGTCCCAAATCCTTTTGTATTTGTTTCTGTCCAGGAGCAAACCAATTTCTTCAGAAACATTAGCAACACACACTGTTCTCCTTCAAAATCTTTGTAAGCAAGCACTCATTCTATCCACAGCCGAAAAGCTGTTCACCTGAGATAGACAGATTCAAGAGTGACTTGATTTCTCCTTCCAAATAAACATGTTACTGGCAGCAGACAAACTCCAAGAAACTGGGAGCAGAGCATGCCTTCAAAACTGCAGTTATTTCCCTTTCTGCACGCTTCCTGAAGCATGCTCACGCTTACATTTGCAGCCTGGGGACAGGGGCAAAAATTACTCCATTTCTCCAGTAACAGCTCAGAAAAAAATTGGAGAACCTCAAGCTTAACACTGTGCAATGGTCAGAGTCCTGTACCTATTTTTTTTTTGAGGTCACAACTACAAAATATAGAACCTACAGCCAAGTACACACTAACAATGGCTTTTTTTTCAGGGATCAGATACAGCCGATGAAGAAACAGGGACTTCAGAACCAACACATCTATGCAGGGCATACAGCAACTAGCTAATTTCTCCATCGGAGTGCTCAGCAACCGCCAAGTTATGAAAGAAAATTCCAGTGAGCAATGTTCCCTGGGCTGTAAAGAAAGTGATTATACCAACTTAATCATCAACAAAACATACCTAAGGGGCATAACCTCTTTCTGTGGCACTGGGATTTTCTTTTTTCATTTCTCAGATGCCAAAGTTTACCAGAAGAGGTTGAGGATTGGAAGGCTGGTGTTGCAATACTGGGACCAGCATTTTGGACGACTTCTGACTGTGCTCTGAGGTCCTGGAGAGCAATCTCTCTCTCCTCTGCAGCCCCTGCCCTCCCAAAGCTCCTGCAGGCCCTCTGCAGTCCCATATATTAGCAAAGAATGCACAAGGTCACCAAAATTTTGCAATGTATACTAATACAGAAATTTTGCTTGATGGAACAGAGGATAAAATGCAATATTGAAACAATCAGCAAATACATGTTTACCAATGCTTCATTACCAAATGTCTATATAAAGCACAATGTAACTCAAAGAATTTGAGAAAATAAAAATATTCTTCAATACCCCACCATAAGCATAGCAGCTGCAGGGCCAATATAAGAAATGAAAGACAGGCTTCATTTGAATATCTGTAGAAGGTTGTATTTTCACTAGCTCACATACTTAATACAAACACCAGTTTTGTGTTAAGTCATCTCAGAATAATATATTTTAAAGCTGAAGGGAAGAGGCTATTTTGACCTTTACATTGTTTTAAAAGATACACTTGACCTTCTTGAAGCCCTGGAATGGAAGTTTCTCTGCATTTAAGCATTCAGCATTGCTGCTTTCTTTGGATCAGAATTTCGTTTCTAACTATTGATGGACCTCTACCTTCAACAGAACAAACTTCAAAGTCTTGTTCTTCTATTCCAGCCAAAAATAAACTTTATTTTAAGAAATGACAACTTACAGATCAGACAAACCCAGATGGCGAAAAGGCTTCTTGGACAAACTTGAGAGTTTGTTTCTGGATAAATTGCTGTGGAAAAAGAAAGATTGAACAAATTAGAATTGCTTCTTCTTGCACTGAAAATAGTTTGTGTCTCTTAAAAAAACATTAAGAACTCAAACCAGCTCTAAAAAGCCTTTATTCTTTTGATTTCCATTGTAAAGAAATGGTGCTCAGCCTTGGTTTATGATTTGACGGGTTTCAAGGGTTTGAATCCAGTCTGCATATAAAGTCAAATGCATTAAAAATCAAACTCAGCGATGATCAGTATTTTCACTTTTAACACTTCTGTTCATTGCAGAAAAGCAGCAGATTTAATTGTGTTTCAAAACTACTTTGTAAAGTCCAGGTGTTAATTACATGCTCAATTTATTCATAAGTGAAATGGGTGGATCCCTTTCTTTGATGCTGCACCAAACTCTGTACTCAAATAAGCCCTCTTCACATGCTAGCACACATCCACATCAGAGCCTTTTGGTTATTCTTTTCAAATTGCATATACAATATGCACCCATGTGGAAGATCAAAAGGAAAACTGTAAAATGCCTATATTAGGCTTTTTTATGTCAATTAAGCATTTACGGTTTCCAGTGGTAATTAAGTGAAAGGTCCTCTCCCATTACACGGAGCAAAGAAATGTTCACCTGCATCAGAAATACTCCTCCCCTCCCAGACTGACAAAATTGCCTTCTCCACCCCAAAGTAAAATAACGCTGCTTTTATACAGTCTTAGCAGTCCACCAGTTAAAAGGCAGTTAGAGCAGTAAACTGTGTAACTGCCAGCATACAGTGCAAGTCAACGTGATGAGCCAAAATACCACCAGTTTCATGCAGTATTATAGAGGCGCCACAGGGGCTCCACAGTTAAAGTTGGATTGCATTTAAAACCAGGGATTAAACATAATTTTTTTTCCACCTGACTGAAGAGCACAGTGTTTACTTCCTGAACTTTCAATCCTTGATCTCCAAGTAGAAGATAATTTTCAGAGAAATTACAAGTTGGTTCTTCCACAAATGCTTAGCACAGAATCTGTAAGAGATTTTATTTCCCATACTTCCTTCTTAATTCCTTCTGGCAAACAACAGCCTGAAGTTTATAAATTGACTGGTCCTAATGCGTGAGAACAAAACAGATGAGCCACTGTTTCATTAGTCAGGTGAACTGGACTCCCCTATGGTAGATGCTGGTGGAAACATCTCACGGACCCTGACTGGATATATCAAAACAAAAATACAATTTGCACCCAGAGCAGAAGTCATGTTTAAGTAAAAACTGCCGCTATGATTTTTTCCCTAATACATATAAGCCATATGTTGGGAGGTTGAAAGGAAGAAGTTGAATCCTCATAAGGACCTGGGCTTTTGCCTCCAGCACCAAGGCAATGTGAAGCACACCAAACTCCGTCCCTCTTCACTTGCCATGTAGGAGGACCCCTCCAGTTCTGACATGGCCAAGCTGCACATGAGCACATGCAGATGCCCCTGTGGAATTACAAAACGAGGCATGCACCTCCTTCTCTGACCTGTACATCAATTAAAACCTACCTTTCCCGAAAGACAACCAGATGAACAGTGGGCTTTACCTGCAGACAGGTGCCCATACCACTCCCTCTTCTAGTGGGAAGCAACATATTACAGGTCATGTGATGGCCAGGTTTGACTCACGGTTTCCACACAGCATAGGACCCTGCTCCTCCATATCAGGAGAACTCCCTAACCATCAGACAATGGGTTCCTCACGGAAATCTTTGTCCAGCTGAGGCCATTTGATTTTGTGTGATCTTCCCTGGAAGCCTAATAAGACAGCCAGATTCCAACTCTCATTCCAGACCAAGGCAAATCAAAGGGGATTTGAAACCTTCTACCGCCAACAACTTCTAAACAGTATCACAGTACAAATCTGAAAATGGACCACAAACATCTCACGTAAGACCCCAGCCATCCTCTGAGACAGTACTTCTCTCTTTTTCATTTAAAGAAAATAACACCTTTAAAATAAAATTTTCGAGCCTATATTAAAAACATAAAGTCTGATTCGGGGAGACACTTGGGTGTTAGCAACTCAGAATGGACATAACAGCCCACCTACTTCACATGCAGGACTGAAGTTCCATGCTTCCTAAGGTTTTCCTCCTGTCTGCTTACATGTTTCCTTCCTCATGGTCATCTAACTCACACCGTCTCTTTGTGAGGTGTTGAACTGCCTGCCTCAGAGCTATGAACTCTATCAGACAACAGACTGTACGAAGCAGGTGCTGCCACAGCCATATCTTCTTGTCATTTAGCCTTAGGCCAGTCATTGCTTTTGGAGGATTTTTGCAAACTTCAGGCAGCAGAATAGCCTTTCCTTGTTTGATTCATGAGACAGACTTACTGTCCAAATTTCACCAGGTACATTACTTTCTGAACACTTTGTGCAGGTGCAGGCATCAATGACTCCATGTGAGCCAGTGAAAAAATGGGATTGATAATTTAAATAAAACTATCAAAAGAACAGAGTCATTATCTTGTTTTTAACAACTCCAATTTTCAAAAACCACAAGCACCCTGATAGTATTAATTATCTCTTCACATTTTTACCTATTGTGCTTGATATGCACCAGGAAAAGGAAGTAAGAACAGTAAGAAGAGTAATTAAAAACTCCTGTGCCTCTATTCTTGATCATGGGTTGAAACATTTTAGTGCTTCCAAGACTGTACCCTTTTCTCTCATGTAGTTTACTGCTTTAAGTTGACAAGTAATTCAACAGAAATTTTTCAGATCACTGTTACGGATCTATCACCTTAAACAATACTGTGGCAGCAAATGTAATGATATATACTTCTCATATACTAAGCACTTTATATTGTTTATTGAGATGCCTGCTGCAGTCTTTAATTCCTGTTAAGTGAAAAAATCACTACCAGGCTTATTCCAGAGTAGTTAAGGACCACACTTCCACTTCCATGGAAAGACATAATATAAATTAGTTGCCCACTTCAATGACACATAAAAAGATCATGGCGAGCAGCCCCAAGAAGATCCATATTTTGGATATTTTATTCAAAAAAACCCAAAAGTCTAGAGTACAGAGCCTCACTCCAAAGCTATACCTAAGGAGAGGACCCAAATTCAGTCCAAAGCGAGCCCATGATTTAGATGGAAGTATCAAGCTCACCTTAAACCTGCTAGCCCTAATTCAGCTAAACACAACCTGTGGCTATGTGTTTTTGCTATGCTGCAAAGGCAGCCTGAGAAACTGCATAAATATTCACAGAGCTAGCAATGCGGGCATGGCCCCACCACATACAGCACTCCTGGCAAGGAGAGAGAAGAAGAAGGAAGAGGAGGGAACAGATCTAAGGAGAACTAGGGGGAAAAGGTGAAGAAATGGCCATTTTGCTATGCTCAGCCTCTCTCCACAGCCAACTGCCTGCTATACCTATGGCTGGAGTCAGGCTGATGTGCAAGCAAGGGAAAATCTGCAGCAAGGTCTCAAATGGTTTCATTTGGCTGCCTTACCCAAATGTGAATAGTGCAGAGATACAAACACATCTTAATATCTAGAGCTGTACGTATTCTACACTCACAAATCTGTGGTTTAGTGATGCAATTATACAAAGCCTGGCATATAACAATAGCTATTTTTTAACATTTTTGGAAATAGTCACTTGCTGTGTTATGTATTTTTTTGTGTAAAGGTATTGATGCTATATAGCATGCATGTGTAACACACAGGTCCATTAAAATTACTGTTAGCAGCAGATGATCTTAGAAATTACAGCACTACTAAACTAGGACTGTTTACTGGCTTGTTAAATATGACTGTTGACTAATTTGAGTCTAAGGTCAATAAGAATACCAGAATTAGATGAGCAAGGCTATTAATTACATTTTAGTAATATCTATTAGAGCACTTATTTTCCTGGGTTTTATGTTATTACTCAAATCTTCTCATTATCCATAATTCTGGAAAGATATCTGGGCTACAGAAGTTTGGCCAAGAAGATAAGGTAAAGATAGAAAAATGCTTATGGAAATTTGTGTTAATGAGCTCCTTAAAATCTTATATTCTTGTATGATTCATAAAATACATATTATGTCCATATAGTAAAGCTCCTTAACTACATAAAAGGATTTTCATAGAAGACTGATAATATCACTAGCAAAATTAAAACTTACAAGCAACATCAGTCTTCAGATGTGTTTGGAGGGTTTTTTTCTTTATGGGACAGTAACAAACTGTTGTTTCAAAGTAAAATGCAAGACTTCTAAAAGACCTGTACCCAAAGGTTATGCTTGCAAAGTGGAACAATTTCAGCTCTTAATAGTTTTCACTGTCACAACCACAACAGGGGCTGCACTTCATTCCCACTGCAGTCAACAGTTTTATTGCTGATGACAACAAGCAGTGATTCACTGGGACTTTCAGAAACATTTCAGTGTGCATCAAGACCTGCCAGAGAAAATAAACATATGTTTTTGGGTTTTTTTTTCAGGGATAATAGATCAGCCTCAGCAAAATATGCCTCCATACTTAACTACTTTGTCACGTGCATATAGAGGAGGTGGTGTCACTTAGTATCTTCCATCTCATCTGGGCTTATCCTTATGCTGTGTCTGTTAATATTACTAAATCCCCACAAAAAGAAAACACAGTACGAGACTGGATAAGCTTTTGGTCCATAATGTAAGTATTCTGGATCAGGATTCCATGTACATCAACCAAACAGACGTCAGCCAGCCTAATTCAACAAGCAGCCTCATGAACTACAGATCTAGTAAAGCCTGCTTACCAACAGATCCATATTCCACATTTGACTGTGTGTTCCTGCTGAAGCTCTTCCCTTGGCTGAAGTATTTTAAGGACATCTTGTCCACATGGGTTCTGTAGTGCCTAGCAGGTCATACAGACACAGTGATACTTTTTCCCTTCTGTGGGAAATGGACATTTGGGA
>JAVJGJ010000054.1:44489124-44499397 GCA_035590215.1 Microhierax caerulescens | reverse complement strand
TTTACTAAGAGCGATTATTGACCGTGCATTATCATAAATATGTATATTAGTGGTAGGAACAAGTGGGTGTATGTGGGAAGAAGCTTTAGCATGACTACCCTATTTGCAAAGTATTCTAAAACCTGCATCTTTATTAGCAGTTTATTTGACAATGAAAGTGGTTAGATGGGAAATGGGTTATACTTTTGGGCTCTTCAGCATGTTTTCCTTGAAATAGTAAAGCCCCACATTTAAAGCTATGTGATTAGTTCACAGATGCTTAAAGGTGTACTGCTAGCATCAGATCAGAGGTTCCAGAATTACGATGTTCTGCTCGCTTCTTAGAGGTGCTTGAACATTTGCCAGGTAAATGGTAACTCGTGCACATGTGCAGAGCTGCACCATAGGCCAGGAAGCTGCCGATGCTCAAACAGAATAAACTTGCGGATGTGCTTCCTTGTACGTATTGGACAGTTTACAGTAGAGGTTTTAAAAGTATTTCAAAAGCTGTTTTACCTGCAACGTGTAAATGTAGGTAAATGTAAACGTAAGATAGAAAAGGCATTTCAAGTTACGGTAACACCAGATGACTTTTTTACTTTTATTAACCGCAGTCTTTTTTACATCATGTCTAAAATGAGACTGAAGCTCTTCAGGGCATTGGTGGATCTTACCTTTCTGAATGTACTTGGTACACCTCAGGGAACTGAAGTTAGAAAGATACTGTTTCTTTGCAGTCATGTCACAATTTAACTTCCTAAACATGTCTTTTTGTTCACTAAGACCTTAAGGTAGAGTAAGCATTTTGTGCTTAAAAATCACTGTATCAGACCTTAATATGTTAGATGTTTCATTAATGGGACCAATGTGATATAATCCATTGGTTCGGTTTCAAGTTCCAAAATAATCTGTTCATGTAGGCTGATGTGATTTGTAGAGGAGTATGACCTAGGAATTGAGTAGATCACCAAAAGAAAAACAGCTGTTGCAGCTTGCTAGCTGTAACAGATGCTTTTACATTCCTTTGAAATTACGTGGTGTATCATGCTTACGTTGGTGATACATCAATCTGAATTATATGTCATCTTGGTTGTAGGAACTTTCCTTGCAAACTTTAGAGTTTGGAACAGGTTTCAGAGACAGTTCAACTAATAGCCTGGCAGTGATTTGCAAAGCAGAAAGTTTTGAAACTGGGTCATATTGGTGGGACCTGTGAATCAACACTGTAGTGATGTTGCAACTTTGAAATCCATTATCAGTGATTTTTTCATTAAGATAAAAATGGACAGTTAGTAACTTTCTTGGTATGTTAGAGAGGGTCTCAGAAGCATATGACTTGCACTAATGCATGACACACTTGGAGCTGTTTCCACGTACTGATGTTTGTTTGTTGGGCTTTTTAAACTTGCGGTCTCACTTGAGGTATTAATGAGCTGTGTAGATGCCACAAGCACATTTTGCTTCTGTTTTGCCCTCTTGGAGATTTTTTTTGCTGTGCTCCATATAGTAAGCAATGGAATTGTCTCTCACTTAGATAGGCTTTGGGCAACCGACTGTTACAAATACGTAACGTTTCTCAGACTGACATACTCTTCAAGCCATTGTAAAATTGAAATGATTTTTCAGATCTAGTTTCATCTGTGGAATTACGGAACACTGTGGTATTTGAGTGCTTTTTTTGTGTGATCAAAAAGCCTTTTCAAGCAAAGCCTCAAGCTCAGGAATGTTAATGCTTTAATTTTATAAGACCGTTCATGTCTGTAACAATAAAGAACAACACAAATTATAGTCCTCTGTTAAAAGAAAAAGAGTTTTGTAAAAGGGGTGGCAAGCATTAGTGCTTAGGTGAAAGCTTTTAGATCAGTCCATTATGGGGAGGTGAGTCAGACCGTGGAACTGAAATATTAGGTGCTTGGTAAGATCTGGCTGTCAGAATTGTAGGTGTGGTAATGTTAAAATGTGAAGATGGCATCGTGGTAGGCCTCAGTGGATTACTGGATCCATCTTTTAGTGTTGCAGTAGTGGGATTATTAGATCCTGCCATAACGTGAATAGCTGTGTTGAAATGTCCTACTGAGTTAGCAATGTTAACAGTTCTTATAGACTTAACTGAAGAGTAATCTCATTTATTTGCAGTTTCCTCTACAAGTTCATTACTATGTATTTTTCCTGTTCTGTGGAAACAAATGAAATTCAGGAATAAACTTCTGTAAATTATTTTCATGTTGTTACTGAAGTATTTCAGTGATCTGTAACAGCAGAACTTTGTGGGTGGTACTTGCTTAACATGTTTGTCACCTGTGTACTTAATTGCATGCCAACTACAGTCAGCAGAAGTAAACCTGTTGTATTTTTGTTGTATTTGCTGAAAAGGGAGAGAGGAGTTTGCAGCTGTGTTTGATAGTGATGCAGAGCTTCAGCTGCTATGGCTGAGTCCAACCTCTTTGCATCTTCCTTTATCTCATGTTCTAGACTAATAGTTGTATCTTGACAATGTTTTCTCTTAAAATATGTTGCCAAAGGATCTAGCTGCTATCACTGCAGCTTGCAAATACGAAATGTTTTCAAATTGTATGGGCAAAAAGGAAGTATTTGGCACTGTTAGCAACTGGCAGCTTTAATAAAGACTGTGCTGTGCTGTTTATCTGTTTTTATGAAAACCCAAATATACCACAGTAAATAGATACAGACTAGAAGTGTCAAGCTTTTGACTGACTAGAGTCATCCCTAGTGCACTAGGTGTTTTTTTTTTTAAGCCAAATACAGTGGAGAGATTACAAACTTCCATTGTTAACACTGTTGTAGTCTGGTGTAGTGCCAACAGCACCATCCGGTATTCTAAATTCATGTTGTAACCTGACTGAGCATTTACCTTTGGTGCTGTTTTCCTGTGAAGATGTTGTCTTAAATCTTTTATCTGCGTTTCAGGTTTCAACTTACTGCATGTTGAAGTAGTAAGAGCACATCTCTGCTGTGTCTAAGCTCCTAAGCAGGATAACTATAGTTATCGAGTATTAAAATGCATTTTAAAACAGACACAAATCCAGGAAAGTCCAAACTTCCCCTGTTGTTTAATAATCTAAAGAGAGTAACAAATACTAATTATTTATGGTGGTTTAGACGTGACTGATGTG
This sequence comes from Microhierax caerulescens, assembly GCA_035590215.1. Classification (NCBI taxonomy): domain Eukaryota; kingdom Metazoa; phylum Chordata; class Aves; order Falconiformes; family Falconidae; genus Microhierax; species Microhierax caerulescens. The sequence continues at coordinate 44,496,284 of JAVJGJ010000054.1, read as the reverse complement.
GATTTTTTTAGATCTGTGGTTGTGGTCTTATCAGAGAGTCTGAGCACCAGCATCGGGTAGATTCACAATTTGATGTCAGGTTTGTTTTGTTCTTAGGAAACAACCAGCTTCATACAACCAGTTTCATTTTCTTCGAGAGAAATTAGAGTAGGGTAACTTTTGTAGGAGAAGAATGCTGTTGATTGTAACCTTTATCTTAGGTAAACTTAAATAAGGGCAGTATTGGCTTACTTGCTCTTTCACCTCTGAAAAATAAAACGTTATATTTGTTTTGAAGAATTCTTTTGGGTAATGGTCACAATAGTGACCATTTACCATAGCATAGCATTGGTAACATAGAATTGGTTTGTGTTGATATGTCTGAGCATCTTTAGAGCACCTGCACAGGTTTGTCCTTGAGAAAGTCTGGAATTTAGTAATAAAAAAAAAATATCTCAAAATTTCTGTATTTTCATATTCTTCTGTAATAGTGGTTAACAAGCAACACATTTGTAGACCATTGTAGACCATGTAAGCAGACATTCTGTTCATTTGTTCAATGCAAACATTATGTTTGCATTTGCCAAACTCTTAAGGATTCCTTTCAAACAGCACTTTCAAAAAGTAGATGTTATTTCACTGTACCTCTCTATTGTAGTACATCAACATGGCTAGATATTTTCTGTGAAATAACATCACTTTTAATCTTCTCCTAATTCATTAAACTTTTCATAGAAGAATTGCAACTAGCCAAATATTCTTCTGGCAGAAATTTAACTTTTACACTAGACAGATGATTTGTGCTTTGGAGTAGTATCATGGGGACATACATGTTGCAGCTGCAGGGAGCAACAGAGGGCACGTGTGTGTTTCCCAGTTCTGCCTTCCCCCAACCCGTCTTCTGTGTTGTGCTGTAAGAGTACGAAAGAGCCTCGTGTTTGAGAGCAGCGCCAGCCACAACGCTGGGCTCGCCTTCCTGTGGAGAAAACTGCTTGTTGAATCTACAGTGGCTTGGGAACAGAACAATACCACCTGTAAAATGAGAAGTAAGGCTGCTTACCCCAAACTGGAGCCTGCACACACACAGTATCTACTTGCTTTCTTTCTCAGGCCGTAGGTTTGTAGGGCTCCAGGGTGGCATCTGGAAGTTTTGGAGCACTGCGTTATTCCCGTATGTTTCCCTTCCCCTTCCTCCCCCCACTGCTCCGGAACATGAAGGCCAACTTCTTTCAGAGCCTTCTCCATGTTATTTTCATCAAACAATCTCTCAGGAAGAGATGTAATAGCTTTAAAAACCTCTGGGATTTTTTATAGATTATCCTTTCCTTTTCAGTTCTTGTTTGAATACTTAAGATAATACAACATAGTAAAAATACAAAGAAATAATACTGGGTTTGGGTTTATTTTTTAAATATTAACCCCGCAGCTAACAGATATATGAATTATTGAGTGTTTGGTCAAACGCTGTTTTCATTCTTATTTCTGTGCTACTTTCCTAGGACACCTAATAACTAAAAGCCAGCACAGGAGAATTTCAGATATTGCAATGGCATCTACTGTAATCAGTTCAGTTCCTACCGCTGCATCTCGTTTTGCTTTACTACAAATTGACAGCGATACTGATTTGGAGCCTGGAAAAGGAAGAAGTGGCCAAGACACGGGCAAATCTCAGGCATCACAGGGAAGATCATCTACAGATAAGAAAAAAAAAACCAAAAGGAGAAAAAAGAAAGAACAGCAGCAGAGAGAGACCAATGAGGTAAAGGAAATATATATTTTCAGTAGTGGTGTTGCAGTGTTAAATTTACACAGACGTGGGTACCACTAGGCTTGCTTTAATCACACCACAGAGCTGGGCCACCACCCCAGCGAGTGGCAGAGAACAAAGGGATGCAGCACAGCTTATATGCACTTATCGAATCATTAGTCAGTGTCCAAAGTTTTTACAAGTTGCCTTTCCTCTTGTCAGTTCTGCGAATCCATCACCTGACCCTGTCCCAGCTGATGCATCTATTTGGTTCCGGTCTCTGCCTCGGTTCCAAGGTCCTCCTTGGATCATGACCTTCTTTCTGCCTGCTTTAACTCACACAGTCCTTCAAGTACACTTAGACTTTGAACAAGCAATTACTATTCACATATGCTGATTTTTTCTAGAAACACCTGCATTTCTGAGAGCACCTGTGTAAGCAATTGATCATCTCTTGTCTCTCTATTCTCCCAGTAACTACCTTGACTAAATTTTAAACCAGCCTTGGATTAGGGCTGTGAAAGGGACGAGGGCTGGTTCTGCCATTTAGCAGCTTCAGCACTTTAAATTCCTTAATTCAAAATATATTTGCTTTATCATCAGTTTAAATTCTGCACAGGATACTAAAAGCATTCACCAGTCCATTGGCTAAAATGTACAGAGCTTATTTCTAAAGTGTGAACTTGCAACAGCGTGCAAGTCTGTTTCCAATATAAGCTCATGGCTTGCGGAGACTATTGCTTTTGTATGCTTTAATCTATGAAGCAGAAGGGTAAAAGTTTTTATTAAAATGGTTTGATAAATTAAATTAAATGTATTTTTTTCTTAGATTGTTCGCCTACGTGAGTCTGAACGTAAATTACAACTGCAGATTGAAGAACAGGAAATGAAGGTCATAGACCAGGAAAACATAATACGTGAATTAGAGGCTGCACTTGAACATGTCAGGTTGCAGTGTGACAGGCAGCTGACCTTACAACACAAAGAGCATGAGAAAAAATTACAGTTAATACTGCATCATTTGAAAGGTATTTGCTTCTTGAGGGCTATTGTACAGCAAATATTATCTTCAGTCACTACTGAGAAATACTACAGTCCAACTGAAAAAAAAAGAACAGGGTTCAAAGATACATTCTGGTTGTCACTAATTCTGATGTGTAGGATGCTGAGGAGGGAAATTATGTTTTTAAAGGAGTATCAAAATTGTTGTATTTTCATATTGAATTTTCTGATATTGGAAACTTGAAAGATACTGGTCCTGCTGATCTTTATCTTCTAAACACTTCTATTAAAACTGACAAGCAGGGTTGACATGGCCTTTTTGATCCTGTGTCATACTGGTTAAAATGTACACATTGCAAGGTGTCAGCAAAATACGAGATATATTCTGTCTAGTTGGGCAACTTGATTTTTGGAATAGAGATATTTGGTTCTTAAACCAGTTTTCTTGTCCTAGAACAAGACAGTGAAGGTATTGCAGAAACCTTGAAAAGTTATGAAGTGAAAGTTCAGCAACTGGAAAAAGACTTATTTTTCTATAAGAAAATAAGCAGAGAGCTGAAGAAGAAATTGAAGGGCCTTTTTGGAGAATCATCTCAACAATCATTGGCATCCACTAAATGTAAGTATATTATCTTAAAATATTTATGCAGTTGTCAACAGACTATTTGAAGGTGATGAACACACAGAAGCCATAAAAGTCGTATTTTTACTGAATTAACTAATCTTCAGAAATATATTACACCTCTCCTCCAGTTTCAAAGGAGAGACAACATTGGTTTATAGCTGTAGCAGTTGTGTACCAGTTGTTTAAGGTCTTGTCTCTGGATTCAAACATAATTTCACCACCTACAACTGCAAACCATTGTATTAAGGAAAAAGGAATTTTACTATCTGAAAGGGTCTGAATGACATTGTAACTAACCACTTTGTCATATGCCATGCTTTTAGACAGGCTGCTCCTAGTACTTGATTTAGTGAAAGTTACTTACTGGGAGTTTGTCAGTGAATAATTCCATACTCTCAGTTACTAACTTACTTTAGTTGGTTACTTTCTAAGGCTAAAAGACAGGATTCACAGACTCGTAAGACAAAAGAGAGCTTTGTAATGTGATTCTGTGCTTTAACATAACAACAAAACAAAAATACAACAAAAAGCAAAACAACAACCACCTGCTACTGTAAGTTTTTAATTTTTCTGTCTCCTTGCCAGAATCCAAACCTACAACAGAGCTGTTTAGGTGGAGGAGAAAATAAGGTTCTATTTCTGTCACTAGTTTGGTTGTCTCACACCTCTTGATGCCACTGCCAATCCCTTACATGCATAATACAGCCTTCTTGGCCCTGTGTTTCTTCCTAAGTCTCAGCATGACTGGTTCCTCCTCCCAGTGGATACTTCCATTTCTTTCCACGCGGGCAGTGCCATGTCTTCCTAATGCATAGATGCTGATCACAGATCTGCTGCTCTCAGAGGGCAGTAAGGCACAGCCCTTGCACCCTAGGCAGGACGGTGAGCCAATACATTCATTACTATAAAGCACACTGTCAAACACTGAACATGAATATTGTAGAGGTTGGATTATAAATAAGCGTGGGAAGGACTACTCTGTGTCTAGTATACAAAGCATGGAAATCAGGACATGTATCCATGCTGGGAAACACCCATCCTAGCCAAACTGTAGCAAGGAGCAGAAAGGAGAAGATCCATGTGAGTTTCCAACTTTTTCAGAAGTTTGTAAGCTTTGTAAGAAATACACTGTATTTAATTATTTTTCTTCTGAACACATTCTGAGGCATACTGCAATACAAAGTAATAAAAACACTTCATATTTGTTGCTGAGCTTTAAAAATAACAAAAGCCCTGTGTGCACATTACAGTCAAATTTACAGAATGTGTTTTGTGTATTGTGCTAGTGTGACTGCTGACTGCTTTTCAATATATGAATAATTTCGTATTTGGCTGTCATGGTTCAGTTTTTTAAGAATGCCCAGTAGGAAACATTACAAGGTAGAATGGTGAGGCTTGTATTACCAGGACCTTGTCAGAAAAAAGTAACAACTAATACCTCAGATGTTTTTGAGGATGACAAAATTTTTAACAGAAAAGAAAAAATATGATGTGCTGATAATTTTTTACCACATTCACAGTACAAGTTACTGATGCAGTAAAACTGTATTGACTAATATTTCTTGATGGTAGGCACTTGGAAGAGTTGTAACTTGTAGCTATTTATCTCCTGATAAATTTTATTTTAGGTAACAGTGCTGGTGACAAGGCATCCAGTCAAGATGAAACAGAAGTTGCTTCTGAAGAATTCAAGTCAACACTTAACCCTGAAACTAATAGTCGACCAGGAAAAATGAAAGAAACTGACAGAACAAGTATTTTAAGAGCACAGCAGAATTCATACAAGATTGGAGAGGATGTTTCAGAACCAGAATGCAACAAAGAGTGTTTGTTGAGCACCAGTGATGACAAAGCAGGAGCAGATGAAGCTCAGCCTTCAAAATCTCATCCTCAGCTACCTTCTGTCATCCAGAGAAGAGAGAGCATAACACAGTTTCAAGGAGTAACTCCTGTAAAACTGTCTCGCCGAGAGCTACGTCATATTCCTCCCTCTGAATTATCTTTGAGACGCTCAAGCCTTGGAGCTGGTGTCAGTTTTATTGCTCCAGATTCCATTGAAATGGACAAGAAGTCTAGTGTCAGTAAGACATAGTTACTCTTCCTTGCATTTTTAGTAGCCGTTGCTAATGAAGCCACTGTATTAGACTTCTTTGTTCATGGTCTTGTTAAGTAACAATGATAGATAAATGAGTAAGTGTTCTTTAGCTCTCATTGCTCACTATCTGAGATGGATGTTAATTAACACAGTATCTAAGAACTTTCATTCAGAGGCCTTTTAACATTGAAGAAAATATTTCTATTGGTTTGGGGTTTTTGCATAAATTTCAACAAATATGTAAGTTTTTCAAACACTGCAGTGTGAGGTGCACTGTACTTGCATAACTTTTGTTTCCTACAACAATATTGTACTTCACTTCCTTGAATCAGAAAGAGTAGCAAACTATTTAATTTATTTGGATATATAGCTAGAAAATTTAGTCAGACTGTCATCTAGTATTGATAATGCCTGGATCCTGTATGCTTTTTACTTAAAAGCATTTTATATAAGCCAAGGTGTTTGAGATCAAAATCAGTACATAAAGATAAATATCTTCCTGAAAAGGAGCACAGAAGTACTTACTTTTTTCCTTCTTTACGGCTTGCTTATGAAATTAAGAGAATCGCTTAATTTCACTTTCTGGTTTTGTCTGTTGGACATCTAAAGAATTGCAGTTGGCAACTCAAAGTGTGGCATTTCTTTCTGTACTACCAAAATGGAAAAAAAAACCCCACAAAGGATGAAATCCAGCATCCTCAAAATCAGCCAGATAAGCCAATATATTATTTTATTTGTACTAGTCATGTCCTTTCACAGACAAATTATTCTTCTGGACTCCTTATCGGCTTCAGAGCAAGGACTACACATGTCCCTTGGTTTACTGCTATACTATTGTTAGTAATGGGTTTGGGATGAAAAGTGAATCTGTTTTACTTGTAAGAGGACAGTGGTCATGTAGAAGCATGTGCTTAACAGCTGCACAAACTTGCAGGCAGAGACTAGAATGTCCACATTCAAATAAGATTAACATAAACATGAGATCAAATATCTATATAAAAAGTGGTAGTACTGATTGTAGGGTTAGTTTTGTTTTAGTGGTGGACTTCAGCCTGTCATGTTTGAAGATGTCGTAGATTATTAGGTGTATTTAGGAACTTCTGCTTTCTGCTGTTGTCTAGGCAAGGTCTTACGTACAGCATGTGTGGCTATAGGTACAAAAGAACATTTTTCCATGCTGCAGTTCAAATCTGTCCGCGTTATAAAGATGCTGTTACAGCATGATAAATGGACCTATGATCTTGTGGCACGTTTTAAAATTTTTTGGGTAGACTGCAAAATATTCCATTCTAATCAGATAGATAAACCATTTAACATGTCAAATGATTGTATCTTTTACAATTATACCTAAGTATTACCTATTGTTCAGCTGAATTCTGAGGTGAGGACTGCGGGCTTTCTTGATGGTTTTTAGATTGGGCTTGATTGTTTTTACTGTCATGAAGTACTGAGCCTTAACTACTGTTGTTTAATACTACTGTATGTTATCATTCACTTAATGTTTCTATTAAATAGCAATAAACAGAAACAAGTAAATACATTTTCAAATGTGTACTTGTTTACTACATCTCAGTGTAAAGTGAAGGAATCGTTGAGTGCCTTTCTACTCCAGACAGTGCATATCATACGCCTCATACTAGATAAACATGAATTCCTCCTCTTTTGATGTTTTCAGAAATAAAGAAATGTGTTCTTTACCTATGCAAAACAGG
>JAVJGJ010000054.1:44251387-44263726 GCA_035590215.1 Microhierax caerulescens | reverse complement strand
ATCTTGAATTTCTCATTTCTATATGTCAACATCCTGATTGTTTTGTATGTTGATATGATGGCAGGAATCCCTAATAAAAATACACTGGAGAAAAGCTTTCTGCAGTTATGACTGTTCATGTGGTGAAAGATGTTTCATAAATAATAGTTCTTGTTGAGAATTTATCAGTACATGATGCAGTACGGATTTCTTAAAGCTCTTACAATTTTTTTTTTACATACTGATTTTTTATTCATCAGCTGGAGAGACAGTAATGAAGTGCTTTAAAATAAGGTATTATTAACATTGTTTGAGATGCACTAACCAAGGGCCTAATGGTTTGCCCAGTTACCATGTAAGAGTTAGTCATAGTCTTCAGTTTGCCTGGAAATAAAATTACTACACAGAGAATACAAATTGAGAAGTCTGATTTCAAAATTAGGCCCTGGCTGTAGACATGTGGCTGCAACCTTTTGGTAGGCTGTCCTGGCTAGACCGTTATGCAAGCAAAGCTTTGCAGCTTTTGGATGGAGCTTGCTTATATTAAGTTGATTTGGAGCTCAGACAGTGCAAAAGCATCTGGTAAGAAACATACAGTCTGCAAAGAGGAAACAACATTGTTTTGGAGGGCTAAGTCAGAAAAACCACGGACACTTCTTGAACACATAAAACAATTAGATGCAGATGTTTATGTACAGTACAGAAGGTGCCAAAATCTAAATGGACTGTCTGGCAATTTGCAATGTAAAGGGCCAGTACTATACGCTACAAGTAGACCTATTTGCTCAGCTGAAATGGGGTAAGTTGTATTGCTGCCTTGAAAAGAGGTTGCATTCCTGCGGTAACACGAGAATGCAGTATATCCTCCTCGACATTCTAAGTACTTACCACAGTGTATGGGAGCAGCATGTGTACTTCGGGTAGAAATTCAGCATTTGTCATAAATTCCTTCTGAATAATGACACACAAAATTTCTTTAAAACTAAAACTCACAGAAATGTCACGCCAAATTGGCATCTGAAGACATCAGGATGCATGTATCAGTGCTAATAGTTGCTGTAGGTAACTTAGAACTTGACAACAGCTGAGTTGGCCAAATTGAAGATCACAAGCACTGGAAGGCAAGAAACTTCACTTGGAAGTCAAGGTATGTTTTTCAACTTTTTGTTTTATTTTGTTCATTTTTGGTTTTGTTTAAATCCAAGAGGAAGTAATAATCTTTTCTATTTGTAAGGATTTGCTGTGGGTTTTCTTACAGCTGTGTTTTATCTGGAAAAAGATTTCTGAGACACCTTGTAAAGGTCTCTGCTGTTACAGCTGTTAAATGCCATGCTGCAAGACTTTGATTCCATAGTCTTAATGTTTTTCATTCTGCCCATCTGCAAAGGTGAATCCTTTATCAGTCTTATCCTCAGAAGTTTGTAGGAGCTGCTTGGATGTTTTGAATCTGTCTTGCTTGCAGTTGGTTTCTTTTAAAGCAGGTTATTGCTGTTCATGTCAATAGACGAACTCCCTGCAGCAATTCTGTCGTACGCTGTTAGGTTCACAGGTTGCCCTTTACATGTCTTGTAGCTCCCTCCTAGAAAACGTGGGCACTAGCTGTTCCTATGTGGCGATGCTTAATCGTGTAGTGGGAATTTAAGGCTGTGGCAAAACTTCTGTCACAAAAGTTTTCCTGCTGTAGCCAACCACAGCTCAGTGCTTCTGCGTGACAGTGAAGGACAACAAGGCATTAATTTTTAATTCATAGTCATGTAGTGGAGGGTTGCAAAAAATACTTATAAAATGAAACATGAGCATGAGCAATTACCTGCTTTGTGTATTTAATTCTGAGTTTTCCCGTGTTAGCTGGCTTGTAATTTAAATCCAGATATGTCTGCTGAGCTCACAAAATGGTAGATACTTCAGAGATGCAAAGTGGCCCCTAGAATCATTAGTGTCCTGATGAACAAATACCACTTACTAATTGCTAGTCACAAAAGATGGAAGAGGACATAACTGGTTTAAATGGACTAGAAATTGAGGTGAAATAGGTTACCTTTCTTTGACTGAAGAATAATTAACTGTATTGATTGAATAGAGCATGTGTTACTGAAAAAGCTGTAGACAGACACAGAAAGCCTCTCAACTGCAATCCTATATATCCTATTTATAATCTGTAAAAAAAGATCTACTGCATGTAATGACTTCTGAAAAGTCTGTTTTTAAAACATCTTTAAAATGTTTTCTGATTTTCAGTACTATGTGCAGCAACAGTTTCCCGAAGGGAAGTTTTGAGAGGGTTACATGTATTTTTACATTAACTTCAGGAGCAATGAACCTGGCAGTGCAAACTGTCACTTGATGTGTCCCCCACTTTTTCAGACTAAATCCTCAGATTTCTCTTCCCACAGATAGAGCTGGGTGGACATATGGGAATACACTTAGGTATGAGAAACAGAACTCCTGCAAAGCCAAATCCAAAAAACATCTGAGCACAATCTTTGCTTACATGGAAGTGAGCAGCTGTAAATCTCACTCAGCAGGTATATAACCACTGGAAATGCCAAACTCGGTAGCACCGCGTCTCGTGATCTCATGACAACCACCGTTCCTCTACTGGTTTTGCCTAGCTAATGGCGTGTACCATTTCGGTCTGAGATCGTGGTATATCCACAGGGAACTGTAACAACAAAGGTAATATAAAGAGATGTCTTTGCTGTGCTAAACTGGTATAAACCCCAAATATCAACTGCTGGTGAAAATATGAAGTGTTGCTTCATAGTTGCCTATCTGATTTTGTCATTTCATCCTTTTTTTTTTTTTTTTTTTAAATATACCTGCTGTTAAGCCCAGTTGTGTTTTCTCTACTCTCCTGCCTGAGAATAACACCTCTGAATTTATGGCTGTACTTAGTTTATTGACTTCTGGAGTTATCAGAACTCCCTTGGCGGGACACTGAGAAGAGCATTTAGCAAAAAGCAACCAGCAGACTCCGAAATCACAAGATACTGCTCCCCAGAGGCTGGAGCTATTCATCACAAAATAAATTTGAAATTATGAAATCACAGCTGAGCAGACCTCACATCTACCTAAAATACTTTACAGCTGTGAATGTACAGAAAGCCCCCACTATGGGAGTCTGACTCTCTCCAGAGATGCACCAAGCAAGGAGTATTAATCCTATTCGTAGCTACATTCATCGAAGTGTTCAGCTTCCGTATAGATTATAAAAGAACAAGAAGACAGGTGAAAAAACACAGTTGTTCATATTACTGCCAGCTATAAACTGGACATGCTTCAGAAAGTGTAAGCACCTCTGGTTGTTTTATTACAAGTTTCTCCATGTTTTCTTTACCCAAATCCTTCCTGGATATGGTGACAATGTGGTAAATTTAGCTTGCTGGAAATGCTGTGGTGGATCAGACTGGACCTAGTAATGTGGGGAAAGTTCTTTTGGTACTAACACATCAGACTGAACAAAAATCAGCAAACAGATGTGAAGGATGTAAGTAAAAGAGCAGAATAACCCAGACACGGCCAATGTTGGCCAAGGCAAAGATAACTGCGGTCTCCTGTATCCACCTAATTGCTGCTGTCATGAAAGCCAAAAAAGTGTAATGTTGAGTCTTTGAATAACAATTTGTGGTTACTTTCCTCCCCCTAAAACAACTAACCACTACAATAAGGCCATTAGTTCTACTCAGTTTCGTTAACAGTACTGTTCACCTCCATGACAACTTTAAAATGAAGTTAGGCATGAAACACCTTTATCCCCAATATAACCAGCAACACCAGCTATCGTAAGTTTTATTGCTCCTAATCAGTTTGTTGTTAAGTTGTATGTATAAAGAAACTAATTAATCATGTAACTTTTTCTTTTGTTGTTGTTCAGGCCACAGAATTTACTGAAAGTCATATAATAAGCAAAATGGAAAAAGATTTTACTAGTTCATTGTAAATGCTCCACCAAGTTTACTATAGAGAAGGAAGATATTTGATGTATTTGTGTTAGTTTTGTTCCAAACCTGTGACTGAGTTACATGTGCTCAAGTGTTTTTAATGTATAATTCACATATTCTAATTACTTGCTTGACTTTATCTCAAAAACTTGCACCCCATGTCTCTAAAATAATGATAAGACAGTGACATTGTAGTTATTTCATTTTTTTAATGCTATAGCTAATTTAAAAACCTGGTTTTATGGTTCTAAAAACATAACTCCGAAGAAATTCTTAGAAATAGTATAAATGCCTGGTTGATTTGAGCAGTTAAATCCAAGGTACATGAGTACTGGTAAGACACCCTTACAGAGATGGAAATGGCAAGTTTCTAACAATGTTTTAATATAGTGTAAAATACGTTTACATGCTTTCAGAGAAAAGGTATAAATGAGCACAGTAGTTGAAAAAGCTGTAAGAACCAAAGCTTGTGCAATTTGTATAAAGGGCTGCAGCTGTCAGTTGAGCTAAAATTTTTAAAGGAGATATTGTAACAATTTTAAAAAATTATTTACTATCTTAATTCTGAGCTTAAGCAAGATTTGATGAATATCAAGAACTGTCCTTCTTTTCTGTGTTGCTGGGGAGCAGAAATCTATATTTACCACTGAATACAAAACAACTTGTAATGCACCTGTCCTCATTAAAAAAAGAAGTTTAAGAGTGTCCTCTTGTGGTACTACAGAATAATCCATCAGGAATTCTCTGCCTTTTTAAAAAAATTGGATTCTGATATTGATGTGGGTTTTTTTCTTTTTTTTTAGTAGGTTTGTTTTTTGGGATTTAGTTTTTTTTTTGTTGTTTTTTAAAATAATAATAAAGAAATATTTCAAAAAAGTTTTGAATTAGATGTTTAAAGTTTCAGGCATAAGTTCAAGTTTTGTTGATCTTGGAATAAGCTTTTACACCAGTTCAGAAAAAGACAGTGCCAAAGATCTCCAGTGGCACTTCTTGCCACCCCAAGGGGACAGGGCTGGGTGACCCTGATGTTGGTGGAGCTGGGAGTGCACAGCCACCCTGCTCAGAGCTCTGTCACTGCTGGCAGCATCCCTGCAGGTACATAAATATGCATCTCCCTATATACATAGACACATATGTATATAGTATATCCGCAGTGTGTGTCTGTAAAGGGTGATGAAAGCAAGCTCCATTTAAACCTTCAGCTGGACTTGTGTGATTGTAATGACCCTCTCATTGGCACTGTGCATCCTTCTGCATACCTGGCTTGCCTTTGGTCATGCTTCTCAACCACACTTGGAAATGACAAGCAATTATTACACATTCTGTTTGGCTGGTGGTATCATGGATAAATTTGGCTAACAACAGCTTACACATTTTCAGTTTAGTCAAATGAGAGACCTTTAGTCACTTTCTCCCCTGCCCATCCTGCTCTTTTGAACTTACTTTGCACCAAACACAGAACAATCACAGGTGGTTTTTAATTTACCGCAGACTGCTGTAGCTCAGGTGTCCCAGGTGTTGAAGAAGATATTGGTGATGATGTAGAGCAACACAGAAGGGAAATCTGTTCATCCAGGACTGATGGCCTCTGCTATATGTTGGCCTCCTTGATTGCTCTAAAACAGGGGTCCTCAAACTTTTTAACCAGGGGGCCGGCACATGGATGAAGTGGCAGGCAGTCATCCGTGGCTGCCTGGTTTCCCCCACCAACCCCCCGGGGGTGGGTGTGGGTTGGGGATCTGTAAATACCGGTGGGATGGATTGAGGACCCTGGGGGGCCGTATCTGGCCCACAGGACATAGTTTGAGGACCCCTGCAAGAGATCCTAACGATACTTGTCTGTGTAGGCAGCTGCTCCTGAGCAGCACGTAGTAGGAAGGGAGACCTCAGGCATTTGGCAACAAGTTGGAAAATTTGGCTGTAGCTTAACATGGCACCAGAGAGTAGACCTGTAGAACAAGGGAACAGAAATGAAGACAGTATAGTTGTGCAGCTGATGAGAAGTGTAATGTCAAGCTGAAATATTTCATTTATAAGCGATTTTTTTTTCCTGAAGAATCAATTACTTAAAAGAGAACAAGGACTTGCAGTACTCTGGTGGAACAGTGTTTTCCACTGAGGAGTTTGATATGAAAAGTTCCTGTCAGCCCTGCTGATCTTCATATGGATGATGCGAGTGCTTCTGCTGCATTTCACTGAACGATAGAAACTGAAAATTATCGCCTGCATCAATTTAAGTGGCTGCTTTCTTGAATTTTACAGGAAAACTATAATTTAAAAAATCGTCTCTTGCCCTGTTACTCCCTGCAAAGCCTTGCGGTGACACAAATGAGACAGTTCACTGAAAGTTGTCCAGCGGGCATATGGGAGCAGAATACTGGGAACAATTAAGAGTAGTGATCCATACAACCCACACGCGTACTAACACACAATGCACAGTTCTGAGCTTTAGATAGTCTCCAAGTCTAAAAACACTGTGTTCTTGTGATATCTTCTTGCTCTTCATTAGATATGCAGATTAAACTTTTGATTTTGTTCTTTTTCTCTTAGTGAGGAAGAACAGGATGTACTGGTAAAAAGTGAAAGGGTTTGATCTGAGCCAGAAAGCTTTGGTTTTAGACTTATTTTAGGAGGAAAAAAATAATCAAAGAATGTTTGAGAATTACCCTTAGAGAAGGCAGGCAAGCAAAAGCATGTGGGAGAGGCTTGCTTTGAAAATTAATGTGGTCTGATAACCTGAAAACCAGGTTTCTGAGAGTTATTATAATAAATGTATTATAAATTAGTATAATTTTCTTACCCATTCAGATGGCATTTGCAAGATAAATTTAATTTCTGTGTTCCTGAGGGTTGTTTCTGTGGCCATATTATTTGTTAATTATTTGTGAATGCTAGTTATTTGCTTTTTTTTGCTTTTTATCAAACCTACAAGACTCTGGATTGCATTTCTTGCTGTGCCAGTTAAGATTTTGTCAGCTGTTTGGTTTTGTTTTTCTAACCTCTAGCAACCAAGAAAATGTTTATCAGCCCCTAAGGTAATGTTTAAAGGATAGAAATGCACAAAGCTGTTATTACTCTTGTGATCTAAATTACAAATGGAGATTAAAGAGCAATTGAACTTGGAAATAGAAATACTTCGAAAAAAGCCCTTGGTATGTACAGAGAATGTCAAGTCTTTGGGACTTAAAAGAACTATGTGGGAAGGAAACGTAGGCTGTGAAATAATCAGTAAGTATTTCCTTGGAAGGAACTTCTCATAAGTTTTCGAACAAGTAGACCTGTTTTTCTGCACTGTCTCCCCTGTCTTCCATCCCTTAATTATTTCCTGCTGTATCTTACTTACATAGCTTACTTATAGCTGTAGGTATCAATCATCAGCTCTGTTGTATTTTACAAAATTATATGATAACATTTAATTTATTATAAATTTCATTTAGTACATATTTCGTTATTGATGCCATTTGCTCTATACAGACATTAAAAGGATTTTCCATTATAACTGATCGGTGCCATTTCGATTAGACTGTCCTTCTGACAGTCTTGTAGTGCCTCGTGCTGCCTACTCTGTTGGAATCAGATGGGCTGTGCAGACTGTTCGGGTGAGGCCAGCAGGTATGCAAGAGCCCTTTGTTAGAGCAGAGGCTGGATGGAATAACATTTATTTTCTTGATTGCTTTGATACCTGAACCCATGTGTCCTCTGCTCCATGAGCAGGGTAGCCAGAGGGGGAGTATGTGGAAGATCTGTGTCAGTAGTAAGGTCAATCTAACGTATCTTGAACCTTAGGAATGATGTCCTATGACTTGTGAATTCTGACTTGCTCGTTATTTGCCTAATATGCTTCAGCCTGCTTAGGTGAGTTGCTTGGACAAGGGTAAGATCAGGGTGGGAAGAGAAGTCCAAGAATATGTGGTATTTCACCTAAATCCTTGATCATCTGTATTGGTTCCTCTTAGTGGCTTTAAGCCTAATGGAAGCTCCAGATTTTAAGGGATCTGGCTTGCCTTGGAAGTATCTGCAGTTTTGTCTTGGGAGAATTTTTCCTAAGAGCAGCCAATTAATTAATTTGTTTTATTGATTATATTAGCTTTGAGAATTGATATTTGGAAACACATCAGTCTTAGATGTGCTGTCAATCCAAATGCTTCACTGCTCTTTTTATTTATTGTTAAAATTTGTGATTGACAAGCTTGTAGTATATTGCCTTGTTTCCTAAAATAAAAAAAAGTAGCAATATGAATCTGAGAGCTCAAATACTCAAGGAAAATACTGAAAAATAACCAGCGCCTACTTTCAAATTAGTACTTTAGCCTGAAAGGGACATTATGAAAGTTCCTTCATTTTAAGGGGAATTCATGCTTACAGGGGTGACCTGTAATCTAAATCAAATGCTGTTGAGAGTAAGCCTTACCCAAGTCTTTATTAATATACTCAGTCACACGCAGGATCATGTTATCAACATTGCCTTGTCTGACTGGGTGGTCGGTCTGGAAGACAAATGTTGGTGTTAAGCTGTAAGAGAGAGAAAAACACACCTTTTCATGTAACAATTAGATACCTATATGCTTGGGGTTAAGCACGTAAAAATTTTCTTGTAAGATTAAGATCTGTATCTGTAGAGAAGTGAAAATGTGAAGTAGATTTCTTGTTATTTGCATTATTGCTTCTTTTCCTCCAGTAAGATCCATACAGATGTGGATTGACAGCAAAAAAAAAAAAATGTATGCTATCAACTTTATTGTGGCTTTTCAGTTTTAAAACAAAAATTAAATTCAAATATATTATAATACTTTTTGAATGACATCTTGATTGCTAAATTTCATCCTAAATGGAATTGTGTATTTCATAATGATTGACAATATCTTGTGTCACTGCACTGTTCATTCAGGTGAGTTTGTTTGTGTTCCCCAAATCTGAGCTACTTCAATTTTTCTGAGTCTGCAAGACTCAGCTGGACCTTGGAAACAAACAAAACTATGGACTTTGCATTAATATCACTGGAAATATTAACATTAATCTTAATGAAGTCAGGATTTCACCTTCAAGGTTGTCAGGGCTTCACGTGGCTTTTGCAGATCACACATTTAAAAGATTTTTGCAGAGGCATATATGCGTATATCCATGAGTTTGTTGAATATCTGACAGTATAAAAAAGCCTTCCTTACTATAATTCTTGATGACAGAGAAATTTACTTGAACTACCCTTGGGACAGTGAGCTGTGATTAAGGATTTTATTTCAAAATTAGGTTTTGCTGGTTTTTTTTTTAAGCTTCAGAGATGCTTTGCTGGCTAAATATCAGATTTATTTAATACCCTGTATTATACTTATACTCCAGAATATTGTTTTAGAAATAATGTGTTTAATTTTTTTGTTTCTGTTGTAATATTTAAATTTCTAATGGATTTTCAAATCAACCAATATAATCCTGTTTGCCAAGTGGAAAATGTATGGGTCTGATAGCAAGCTGGAGTTTTGCGTATTGTCCTATCTAGTTTAAAGGTAACTGAACATAGTTGGGGTTTGATTTATAATATATCAAAATAGCAATAGAATACTGTGTAAAAGGTCTGTTGCCTTTTAACTATGAAATTAAATATCATCTAGGTTTTAATTTTCATACATTCATACACTGAGAACCTGTTTATCCAGTTTAAAAGCAAATAAATAAAAGATTTTCCAGATGTTTAAGAAAATAAAGGAACACTTGAAAGAGCTGCCTTACTTGCTATGAATACTTTAAAGTTTCAGAACTTTTAAAGAGTCAGTGGTAAGATGCCGGTGGTGCATATGCCCATTTCTAATCACATGAAAATTGTCCTTGAAAAAACCTTATTTTCTCACCTATTTCATGTTAGGCAGATAGAACTTCAATAAGGGAATACTGCTTTTATGTCTTTGTTTGGCATTCACTGAGCTCTTAATCTTCAGGGTTGTCTTTGTTGTCAGTAAAGAATTTCCTTTATTGGGGGCAGGATCAAATCTGCAGTCATTGCTACCACTAAATAGAGAAGTACGATGGCATCTTTATTTAAGCATATGTAATTTCAAATGGATTTGCATGTTTTGGGATTTTTTACCCCACTATCTTACTGCTTTCTGCCAACAAAATAATGCAGCTTTGAATATATCAAAGGAACATTTTAGTTCATTTTAACATGCTTTCCTTTCAGGCGGAACACTTTTCTGAAAAAGCAACCGAACAGCTGCATGCCAAAATCCCTAGTGAAACAAAGACAACTCATGCTTAAGACCTCAAGTTCATACACGTCAAGCACCTAGCTTACTACAAAAAAAAAAGAAAAAAAAAAGGTTTCCTGTCCTATTGCTGAAAACAAACCAGAATAAGCATTCCAAGGAAAAAATTTGCATTCCATAATGAAGGCAGAAGATGACGAAAATCAATTTTCTGTCAAACAGCACTCAGCCACCTAATGAGATAGTGAGAAGTGACCTGGAATATCACATTCAGAAAAAGATTGGACAACAATTTTAGGTTCAGAAGTATCTAGAAAATGTATAGGACAGGCTGACAGTAAAACTCCCAAGAGCAATTGTCTACCAAGAAATTCAAAGCTGTAACAAGAATGTATCTTTTCTCAAGACAATAAAAGTGAGAAAGCGATAGTTAACAAGATACAGAAAATTGAAAGTTCAGGTAGCTTTTGCTTTTAGTGGGCAGACAACATCAGTTTTTGTGCTGATGTGTGCAAGTGCTCTAGACTTTGTAGCATTTAATTTATCAGCTTGGACTGCACAAGGAAAATCCATTCCTATTAATTCATTACCTTTTCAAAACAAGTGTTTCTGTAAGATTCAGTCTAATACTAATCAACAAAGAACAGCAATTATGGATAAATGGGAAGGAAAGGATCCTAAGATCTAAAGAGTTACTTTAGGCCAGCTTCCAGCTTTTGATGACCACAAAATCCAAGGAAAAATATTCTGAATGTTTGGATGAGGGAGAAACAAGGGCAGACATATGTCAAGCCCAACCTCATACTCCTATGTGTAATGAGGATGATTATTCAAACACAGTTAGAAAGACACTGCATGAAAACACTAATGTCTGTTTTTTGATTACCCTACTTGATGTGATGAAAACTGTGCAGAAAGAATTGCTCTGACAGACATTAAAAGGAGATCAAATAAGAATACTATACCAAAAAAGTCTCCAGAGAAATTTTCTTCCTTCAAAATAGAAAATACAAACCATTTTTGTTCTACTTGGTTGGAAGGCAATGTTTTCTTCTGGAAAAAAAGACCAACAGCAGTGGAAAATGCAGCACAAGAAAAAAGTATATAGAGATAATAAAGACAGGATGAAAAATTCCACTTTTCCTATAAAGGCTGACATTTCCTGTGTTTGCAAAAATATTACAGATAACACCAAGGGACAGACTTTCTCTCCTAAGGCAAAGGAATAAGTAGATGATTTGGAGGATTTGATCTTAAATTTTGAAGTTTTTAAAGTATAGACAGGTCAGAAAAATGAAACAAAGATCTGAAGATAGAGAAAAGGAAGGCAAAATGTTGGAAGTGAGAAAGCGGATTAGCATACATCAAATGGATAGAGCCATTATTGAATCAAGTACTGACAAAATTTTTGGTAATAAAATAGTGCTACAATCACCTGCGGAAGGTTCTGCTGCAGAAAGCAGCGACTTAATGTTGAACTCAGGAGACAGTCCTTCAGGAAGCTGCCTGTCCTTTAAAAGTTTTTCCAATTATAGAAGTCTCAATTTTCCTAACACTGGATGTGGCTATACCATGCTCAGTGTATCAATAAACTCTGGGAAATACATTGGTGAGCAGAGAGTGTATCAAATCTGATAAGCACATCTACAAAAGTTTTGATAACTTTTTCGATAAGCAACTTCGATAAGGCTGTAAAAGTAAGAAAGGTGTTACGTGGGGAGGATGAACCATTTAGCATGGATCACAAAATGAGTGTTTTGTGTAAATATTATTTCTGTTTCAGGATGCAAAGTATGATGAGATGGCTTTAGCTCAAAGAAGAAAATGAATCACCTTTTCTCCAAAGGGAAAATGTGTTCTCTGAAGAGAATCTGCCAGACATCTTGAAAATAAAGTTGTTGAATAAGACAAGATGGAAGGAACTGGAAATGGTTGCAGATCATCCAAACTAAGTTTTAATAGTAACTGAAGGACTGGGATGTGGAAGAAAAGATCATACCTCTTGAAGATGAGAGATTTTATGCAGAATCTGCTGTAGATTGTGTTTTTTCAAAGCCTTTGGATAGTCCTGAGGCAAGTAATGAACCAGGACAGATGTCAAATTCAGATAGGTAGAGAATTTCTGACATATGCTTAGCTGTTGATTTTAATTGTGTAAATAATCACTGTTGATAATTCTGTTAAATACAAGTCATGTATTTTGATATGGCTGTAATTAATTT
>JAVJGJ010000054.1:44165595-44178499 GCA_035590215.1 Microhierax caerulescens | reverse complement strand
AAACTGCTTTCTTTTAGTAGCAAGGTCTTAGCCTAATGTCACTGGGAAAATGAATAGCAGGGACTGCTGATAATGGGGACCTCAGTCAGATCCTTTTGGGCTATTGGAACTGTACAGGGATCTGTTGTAACACGTGTAACCCGCCATCCTCCAAACCAGAGAAAGGAAGGCTTGAAAGTTACAAAAAAATCTATTCTACACTGTCATTTTGTGATATAGGGAAACTTGTTAAACTCCAGAACTAATGATTGGGCAAGTCTTTACATTATCAGGCAAGCAACTAATTGTTTTAGAAGGGTGGGGCCAGAATAATGGGCCCACAGAGACAATACTGGACAGGAAGGAGGAAAAATAGGGCCGTTGCCTGTTTCCAGCATCCCATACCAATGAACACAAGTGCCTTTTGCTGATACAGGTTACCAGAGACTCACCGGTGCAAAAAGAGATACATTTTCCTTCTGCCATGCCCTGAAACATAAAGGAGGAAAATAACAGGGAAAACAGAGGAACCTGTTCCCAGTGAATAAACATGTAGAGGGACAGCAGAACATATATAATACTCTGTCATGTGCTATCAGTTGAGATTTCTCAATCTCTCCACTATCTCATTCAAGAACTACCAGGTATCTGTACTGAAACTAGCTCAGCCAGTGACATTTCCCTTTTCAATTTAGTATTAACATGCCATTTTCCTACCTATTACTCTTCACAGTTTATAATTTCACAGTCTTAAGGTATAGTAAATGAGATCATCCTCTTGGAATTTCTGTTGTCTTTGGTGGTTGAGTGTAGCTAGCAGGTTCAGTATTAAGGCAAGAGTGGAGCCTAAATGCAATGGGCCTTTTAATATCCAGTCCTAGATAAAGCATAAGGTTAGTTAAAAAGTAGTTGAATATTTATGGAAATACACAGTAGTAATTTTGATGCACACTTTTTTCATTACAAGTCCAGATGCTTAAACTGGCTTCCTCAAACTTTATGCATTTGTTATGCATCTGTTGCAGCGGTTAGCAAATACCTTACCTGGAAGTACCATTTCTAGAAACAGTCCTAAATTTAATGGTGGACAGTCTCCTCTAAACCCACGGTATGACAGGTAAGCCACATTTGCTTTTATTGAGTTTAAAAAGACTAGAGCATTACACTTGTCTTAGAAGAGAAAATACTGTCAAATAACAGAAAATAGTTCTGTCTGATTCAGAAGGAATGTGTGACTATAGCGTATGATCTAAAGTATACTGAAGTCAATAGGAATCTTTTCAATGACTTCAGAAAGCCCAGGAAAATTCTTTTCACTGCAAATCATGAACTTACAGAGAGTGTGGACAGCCTCTTTTTTGGTCTTGAACTCCTTTTTTTGTGGGTTTTTTTTGTTTGTTTGTTTTTTGTCTTGATTGCAGCTTGATTCTCAGTCTCCCCTTCTTGTCTCCAAGAAACTATAAAAGTCTACTGAGGACTTCTGTTAGGTAGCTTACTCAGTACTTACAAAATAAAACATTTTGTTCATATAATCAGCTTTTATGTCTGATTTTCCTGTGTAATGATTATTACAAAAGTACGTGGGCCTAATTCTTCCAACAAATAAAGTTCCTCATCTCACACTGACATGCAAAAGTAGTGAATGCACTTGGATATTAATGGGGTAAGAGCCACAGATTATTTATCTAAATGCAAATATCAAATGGTCAGAGCTACTTTGATTTTGTACTTACTGGATGTAGGTCATTGATCAGAGGTTCTGCAGATCATTGCAGAGGCTCACACTGAAGTCTGCAACTGGATCCAACCTCAAGTGCTGTAGGTCATGCTATGTTTTCATACTTTTTTTTTTTTTTTAAACAGAAAAAAATGTGTGTCCTTACTCAGATGATAGCTTGTTTTGTCTTCTTTTTCTTTCAGTGGTACTTCAAACTATAGTGTGTTCTCTGTTAGAGTTCTTAGTAGTCTGTATTTTACATTTTGTCACAGATTAATAGCTTTGGTAGGGATTAAGTTGGTTTCTGCTTCATAGTAATAACATCCCCATTCATTCAATAGTGTTACTTTTATTCTGCTGTCTCCATGTGAGATGTGTTTGCTGGCTGTAAAGTTTTGCTTCTCACAAACTGATTCCTTCTGCTGAATGCAGATAAGACCAACTCCCCTCTGTTGGACACTGCAAATTTTGAGAGGCATCCACTACTAAGTTGCATATTATGTTGAATAATTTTCTGAAGGGATAACTAAAACCTCTCTGAAGGCTTAGTGATGTCCTTCTCTGTGAATATTTATTAGTACCTGCCACATGGTACAATCCTTGTATTCCTACAAAAATAAGAAATGCAAGCTGCTTTAAAAGAAAGTTTATGTGGCAGGAATAAAACTTGCTCTTAACAGGTGTGACTTTGTGGTATTGAAAGATGGAAGGAGATATGAATGTCCCTAGACCTGTTAATTTTCAGTACTTTGTCTGTCTCCTGGCATCAGATCAGCGTTAAGAGACACTGATTTGCATTCTAATATGTTTTAAGTGATTTACATTAGTAGGTATACTTTCTCTTTTTTGAGCTGTATCTGTATCTCTTGGTCTAACTTGCTTTAAGCACATATGGAATTCCCAGCACTGAATACATGCTTCAGTGAGGTTGAAAATTGAATACTAAAGACCTTTATTTCAGGGAATGCCTGACAAGCTTAACTTTATTATAGCGTGCACCCTTCCTCTGTATTTCAGTGGTTTGGTACAGGCTAGTAAGTGCATGAGTACAAATAGCATGGATGCTGTGATATTCCACAGTAAAGATCACACTCATTCGTGTGATTATTCATTCAGATGAATCTGAATGTTGTTGCGTGGGATGATGATGCCTCTGTCACCCCTGTTTGACCACTTGCAGAGAGGATTTTTGTATTGGACTCAGTAACAGTGCCATAATTTGGTGATTCTCCCCAGTGTACTTTTCTACAGTGTGCCTTTGCACTGGGAACTCCCAACCCCTCTGGCAGTAAACTGTTCTCTACAAGTATTGATGCTGACCTTGCCTGTTCTAGCAGTTTAGTGCTTCACATTCATTGCCAAAAGGACAGAGCCAAACTGGTTCTCTCTTCTCTGTTGTGTCTTGGAGACCTTTTCTACCTCACTTAAATTTGTGCCTGTCCCTGTCTTACTGCAGGAGTAAGTTAATGATTGTAGCCACAGTAGACTTCTTTATTAGAGGGAATCTTAAAATAATCTTTTAATCATTCTTTTCTGTAGTTTCATTTACATAAATAAAAACTAAATTGTTTTTTCTGTAAGCCATACTGTCATTGCTGCATCTATTTAAGTATTTTTATATCTTACAGCATCCAGAATGAAAAAAAAATAAATAATGAAAGGCCTTTGAAGGAAGGATGTGGGGAAAGAAAGGACTTTTGTGTAAACCTTTGTTTGGTGTAGCCTACCAAACTGCAAGAAAACACATTTCAGTGACTTCTTCCACCATTACTATTTCCTGAACTTGGTTACCGTATTTTCTATATTTACAACTGTTACTTGCTGGCCTGTGTGCCTCTGTGAGCAAATGCATTTGTTTAAATTAGATACAGTAGGTCAAGGTCATTAAACAATGACTTTTCTGTGTATGAATAAATTCCTGCTGAGGCTCTTGAAGTCATCATCAATAACATAGATTATATAATTTAATCTGAGCATTCTAAAAGATATGATTGAAAAAGTAACTGTTTAGAAAGGCAAAATAGACCCATATGTGTCTTAAACTTTGTAGTTGGCTTTTCTAAGTATTGTCTATTCCAGAATGGCTCAGATTTTGTTGAGAAAAACAATTGTGGAATAACTTTTTTTTCCCTCTTGCAATATTTTCTTACTAGGTCATCTCATTCTAGTTGTGTGGATGAAGATTATGATTCTTTAGCCCTTTGTGATCCTATGCAAAGGATAAACTGTGACGTTGACAGCTTACCTGAGAGCTGTTTTGACAGTGGTTTGTCAACCCTGAGAGATTCAAATGAGTATGATTCAGAAGTGGAATACAGGCATCAAAGAATTTTTCAAAGGTCACAGTGTATGCAAGAAGGCTTTGGTGGTGATGCTTCTGATGCAGATGTAAGTGCCAGAGTTACTCCTTCTCTGAGAAAGACTTTTGGTTGGAGACAATGTTAGTTTCCTAGTTTTGAAATAAAATGAGTCTTTGTCCATGAGTCAGTTAAAAGTAGGTATTTGTGTTATATGCATTTAAATAAGATCAGTGACAACTTTTTTGAGAATGGATTGATATTTACTCCTCTTTAAAATAAAATGGGTTTTTTTGATAGATTTTTGTGGGAATAATTTAATTCTTGAAGTACATGTGGTTTTTGAAGGTTAAACAGCATGCAGACAGAAGCCCATCTTCTAGTGATTAAAAAGCAGACACTGTCAAAATAAATAGTTTACTGTTTGCTTTCTCTTACTATGCTGTTGCAGTGAATGAAAAAATCACATATATGAGAAAAAGAATGCTGTTAGTGCGTACATTGACAAAGTAAGTCAGCGATTTTACAAATGTAGGGAGGTATTATTGTGTTCATTTCATTGTTAATAAAATGGAGAACTTACAGCTATATCGCAAGACTAGTATCAAGTACAACAGATTTTTTTTTTAGAACAGGTCCTTTATTATTTGCTTAGTAGAGATGTTTAGTCTGTTTGCAGTTGAAAATGCTATGAATAATGCTGATTACAGCTGTGCTGTATTTAATTTAGCTTGAGTAGTAATAGCATAGACAGTAATGTCTTGTAATGAAATTCTTAATTTTGGTAAAATAAGCTTTAAAAGAAAGTATTTGTTCATTGTAGTTATTTTATAAGCTGAAATTTTCCTTATGGAAATTAATTTTCTCTATCTGGAAACTGTACTGAAAGCATGTATGCCAGACAGCAAACATGTTTAATGACCAAATATAGGCTATAGTAAACAGCAAATGTGACTAAAAGGAGAATAATCACAATATTTTTATTAGAATTGCGGAGCTCTATTTAGTCCTTTATCTCCATTTAATCCAAACTGTTAAAACAAATATTTTAATTGGTCTTACCTGGACTTTGCTGAAAAAGCATACTTTTCTCGGTGTAGCTAACACACTAATGTATACTTTCAGGTTCCAGAGATCAGGGATGAAGAAGCATACAGTCCTGATAACAGCAGTACAGTATTAGACTGGAAGCCCTCACAACCAGTAAGTCGAAGCAGCTCAGTTGCTTCAACAAGGAAATACATATCTGCTCTCAGTCCTCAGGTAACCAGTTCCTTAGGGGGAAAAAAAAAAAAAAGTGTTTGATATGGAGAATATTTTTATATGAATTGAAATAGAGGGGTTCTTTTTATTTTCAGTCAGATGCAACTGAATGTACTCCAAAATGTCCCAGTTCAGAGAAGGCTTACAAGATTGTTCTTGCTGGAGATGCAGCAGTGGGAAAATCCAGTTTCCTTATGAGACTTTGCAAGAATGAATTTCGAGGCAATACCAGTGCAACCCTAGGTATAGTTGTTGTTCCTAAAATGCTGAAGTGAATTTTGTTGTGCTGCAAAAGTGGGTGAAAAGGTTATCCTCTGTGATTGCTTAACATGATTTCCTGAATATACACATGCAGTTTTTTAGGCTGTGAGATCTAACTGAATACTAAAGCTTGGAAGTACCTAATTGCTGTTTTGAGTGGATAACAGGGTACTGCTCTAATTTAGTTTCTCTTTGCAAAGCACAACGCCTGTTCCTGAATAACACAAAGCACGAGAAAATGGAATTTCAGTCTAATGGACTTAGAATGTGTGTGCGATCCTTTGTCCATTTTTTCATTGCTTTCTTGTCTTCTCAGTGCTTTCCTATTTCCTTTGTATTTCATACTATCCTTTGATGTCTTTCATACTATTTTTTGTCTCCTGTTCTTCAAAGTGTTATTGAAGCTTTGCTTTAAATGCACCTGGAGGGATTTCTGACTGACTTGTGTATGTTATTGTAGCTGTCGGCTAACAGATTTGTCTTACTGATTCAAAAGATTGAAATTTTGTCTTCCAATTAAATTGTATTAATATATTTGTTTTATTACCTCTGAATCAGGATTTTTGTTCTAATTTATCTTTTCCCTCCTTAACATTAGAAATAAAGTCTGTTTTATAAAACATTTTCTCTTATTCCATAAAACTATTTAGCAAAATAAAGCAGAGAGATACCTTGTTTGCTGGTGATAATGCCGAATTTGTATCAATGCTTCTGGGAAGATGTGTGGGTAAAATGTTTCTTCAAATATTTTTCTGAAGCTGAATGAATACATTAGGGAATTATTGCAGTTCAAGGCTATGTGAATGAATGAAATCTCATAATCTGTTAAGAGATTAATTTTAAAGTAACTGTTGTATATGGCATATAACTTTTCATTTTCTTTGAGTTTTTTAAGGTTATTGATGGTTTTTGTTAGACTATACACATTATTCTTTTCAGGTGTGGATTTTCAAATGAAAAGACTAATTGTTGATGGAGAACCTACAGTGCTACAACTGTGGGACACAGCTGGGCAGGAAAGGTTAGTGATTCTCTGCACGTTTGTAATTTCAATTTTTTGTTTCTAAAAGATATTTGCCCTTTTTCATCTGAGTGAAAAACATTCCACTAAATAATATATGGCCCTATAGTAAGTCAGTATGGCTGTATGTAAATGTCTGTAAACAGATGTGATTTTGCTCTGCTGAGACCCCAAGACAGAGATGGAATGTTTATTTGTCAGCTTTGGTGGTGCCTAGGGTAATCCTTTCTGCAGAAAGAAATAATTGAGGTTCCCCACAGCAGTAATAACTTTAAATCCATATATCACTCACTTGCATTACAAGAAGATGCTGTAGATGTACATTGTTTATTCCATTTTTAGTCTTCAGCTTTCTTTGTCCTTACAGATCTTTTTTTTCTGAGCAGGCTTTATCTTAAATATCTCTTTCTCTTCATACTTCTCTTTGTTCCTTGAAAGTCCTGATCCTGATTTGCATTGTATTTAGTGTATGAAAACTTCTTCCCAAAGCCTTTGAAAATGCTTATGGCAAAACTGTGCAGATTGCTGAATGTATATCCAAGGTTCTTCAAATTTTAGCATAGAGTTTCCTCAAAATCTTATGACATCCTTACTTGAGAGCCATTACTTTTTTACTGACAGCTTTTGGATTTTATTAAGAGGTTATTCTAACATCTTGGATGTCAGTCTAATCTGTTCATTGACCAAGATTTGTATTGGGCTATGTGTGTTTACTTTTGCCTGAATGAGTGATTATGTAAAGTAGGTAGTCAGAGGCCCAATCATTCTCCTCCTACACAATAAATTTGAATTTCAGTATATAATGTAAATACCTAGTTGCTGTACTTGGTTGTTAAGGAGATTGTGTTATGTTAATGGAAAAGATCACTGAAACTGATTAATTACTGGAATAAGTTTATTGGCTTAATATTTTTTCAAACATAGCAGAGTAACCCACTCAATCTATAAAGTTACGTCTAAGTGAAGAAACCTGCCCACCTAATCAGAAGTGAAACAGATTATTTTCTTGGTAAATGCACTTCAGATTGTTTTGCTACCAAAAATGCTAGTTGCTGTTTAGGATAGAATCCTGTGGATCTTTCAGAGCATTTGTAGATCTGCATCAGCAGTTTTCAGGAACTACTTATGCAAGAAGCTATGAGAAAACTCATCTTGCAGTGTGGAAATAATTGTACTCAGTAGTGCAATAAAGTAGTGCTGTGTTCTTAATGATGTTAAATGGAATTCTTTTTTAATAATGTGGTTTTATGCAAATGTTTTTTTTTCTGAAAGATTCCGAAGCATTGCTAAATCATACTTCAGAAGAGCAGATGGTGTCTTACTGCTATATGACATAACATGTGAAAAAAGCTTTCTTAATGTGCGAGAATGGGTGGATATGATTGAGGTAAGACCCTGAAGTTTATACAACATATTCTTTGGTTTCGCTGCATTTGTGACCTTATTATTTATAAAATTTGAATATCTGTATATTGGAATTAGATGGACTGCAGACTTTCATAGCAGTGGAAGCTACATGGAAGTCCTACATGTATCCTGACATACTCGATGTTAAAATGGATACATCTGTTTGTATAAAAATTTAAGACCAATGTTGTTATGTTGGACTATGAAATATCAGGGGTTTTCTCTGCAATGGTAGGAAAAGTGTCCCTGCATTTTCCGATACTGCATATCTGGATGCTTCAAAATACATTGTCATTCTGTCAGATGAAAAGCAAGCAAGCTCCCTCCAACTCCTTGTTGCCTGCATCCTTTCATTATTTGCATGCATCACCAAACAAAATACGTGTTTCTCTAGCCCTTGATGTGGACTTCTTCAACAAATAGTTCAGAGCATGTTCTGGATATATTAAAGAGTATGGCCATCCCTTGCATTCCACAGTGACATATATATTCAAACAAAATGACTGCAATGGAAATTTTGCCTCACTGTACAGAGAAATAAAACCATTATTAACCTATATGTTTGAATTTCTGCTAAGAAAAAGAGAAACCTAGAGCAAAAGAAAAGTAAACAAAGACAGAAAACTTCCATTGCTAATCATATCTTCAGGGTAATTGCTTTCAGGCATTGAGTAGACTGAGTTTTTACAAAACATGAAGTGAAATTGGCCAAAATGGAGTCAAAAGTCAATGGCTTGTCTGGGGCCAGGCGTGAATTTTACTGAAGTTATTCAGGAGCTCAGCCCAAATTTTGTGTGTTGTTTTGCCAGCGTTTGCCCTGGAGTCGTTCTAGGTTTCTGCCACTGTAACTGAGATTGGTATCTTGGCCTTTGCTCATAGAGTTGAGTAGTCCTTTGCTATTGTGGCTTCACATATATCACACCTTTTCATCTTTGAAGAATAGACCCAGGTTCAGTTATCTTCTCAGACTATGGTGGGAAAGGCAGTTGCTTAGGTTCATGTTGTGGTTTAACAGGCTGGGAATCGGAGGTTGGATTTGCAGACCCTTCAGAGACCATGGTGAACATATCGTTCGGAGCACCAGCTGTCAGACAGGACGGCCAGTCCTGTGGGGACCTGACCCAAAAGCCCAGATGGGTTCTGCAAGTTAAAGTTGGTTTCGACAAGTAATTTCCACAAGGCCATAGGTGAAGTAGCACTAGGATGTTGCTCATTGGATTTAGGTTCACAGGGGTGTTGGGGAAATACACACTATGTCCTGAAAGCAGCGTTCCTCAGACATAGTTAGTCAGCTCTTATCTACTTGCATACATTTTTGTTATTGTTAGTCTTTGGCATATTCACATCAGCTTCCCTCATGCATAAGGTATTCCCTTGGAAGTGCTCAAAATTGTTGCTTTTTACTAATCAGATCAACTCACTGAAGTGGTGGCCAGAGACACTTCTCACATTATTTCCATACAGCCATTACCTTTAAAAAAATTTTTCCTGCAATTTGTCATCAGGGCACCATTACATGTACCATTTTCATGGAATTCAGAATCTGATTGTTTAGTCTATGTAAAGGGGGGAAAAAGAGGGGGATCCTGTGCCTTTAATGTTGTTTATAACAGTTGGACAGAGCTTGTCAGGTGAAGGTTAATTGCTCTCCAGTTAAAGCAGTTCTCTGCACAGATGGGTTATCAGGGCTGAACACTCGTTACAAGATTAATCTCATTTCCGACAAGACTTCCCTTTCCTTCAACTGATTTTTGCTCAGCCATTGGACCTGTCACCAGCCGTTAAAAGAAGGGTGGGTTACCTCTGGGATATTAATGCTTGTGTGCAGTGAAACAATGCAAAGTGTGTGTCATATCGGTAGGGAACATCTTTAGGAGACAGCACATTTCAGTGCTGTTCTGAAGGTCGAGATTCATAAACAACAGAAACAATCAGGAACATTTGTATTAACCCTCTTAATGAACACAGACTTTAGCTGAACCATCCATTGGCTTGTTTTTTCATGTCCATTTTCTTCTAAATATGGTATTTTTTTAGTTCCAAAGGTGTATTTTTGATGAAAGTTTTAGTCAAAAAAATAGCCACTTGTGAGCTGTGGAAACCAGGATGCTTCTGTCTGGTTAATAGGTTGATAGACATAGTCACTTCAGTTAATGCTTGTTTCAGCAGGAGGAAATGTACCATGGTGACCACTTGAAGAAATCCAAACTTGTGAGGTTTGTCTTGGGCTCTACAGTACACATGTTGAATTTTCCCTTTTTTCTAAGCTGGAGTAAATCAGGACTGGATCCACTATGTCCAGTGGGCTACAGAGGTATAAGAAGGATGTAAAGTGAGAGAACTGAACACACCATATTCTTAGCATAATACTGCCTTGCTAACCAAGACTGCAGCAGATCTGCCAGTCTAGGCTGATCCTGGATGGCTGGATGGACTGAGTTCAAGAAGGCTACAGCATGAACGCAGAAGTCTTACTGGAGTTTTGGGTTTATTTCAGGAGTTCTGATACAACCAAAATAACACCACTAGGCAAAAGTCTCTGGATGCCAGGTTTCTTCCGTGCAGCTTTAGTCAGTAAATTCCGAAACATCAAACAAATATTCAAGGCAACAAACAGGGTAGCTCTTATGTTTCCTCAGAGTTTCCTGTCCTGGCTTCAGATCAGCGTGATCCTGTCGATAGTGCTGAGTCTCTCCATTGACTTCAGTAAACTTTGGATCAGGCTGGGCTGCCTTAGCCAAAAAAACAAGCTCTGTGGAGGGTCACAGGCAGAAGCATAGTATTCATTGAGTGGTCACTGTAGATGTGATCCCTCAGACTGCACAGATGCGTGCTGAACTGAAAGCTTCTGAGCTGTTCCACTGATGTTTTAGGTTAAGAGTGTGCAAACATGCCTCATCATGCTGGGCTCTGCAATGGTGAGGTGACAGCCCCCACTTTCTTTTTATTGAACTAGTAAGGCAAATCCAGCACAATTTATACACCTGTAAGGACAGAGGTGTCTTCACATGTACAGCATTAGGCAGGTTAAGTAGTGAGGAGACTTATGTCCAGGGAGACATCAGAAAATCATATTTCTTCTGATTTGGAGTGAAAATATAGAAAGAGGATATAAAGAGAAAGATCATCGCCCTTGTCTGATAGATGCACAACAAAAAAAAGTCATCCTCATTCCCGTGTATGGAGCTTCTACATAGTGAGAAAAATAAATTTGTATGCATAATTAGTAATATTGGTCAAGAAAAAGTTATTCTCCTGAAAATGTTTCAGTGAAGGTCTTTATTGAAAATGTTTGGGTTTAATTCACATTTTATAAACTTTTTTTTTTAATTAACAGATTATCTTAAAAAAAGTTTTTGTTAGAAAACATCTATCTAATAGCTTCTGACAATTTATTTTCTTTTTTTATTTCAATCATCAAAGTAGTCTAATAACTTTACTGTTGAATTCTTGGGTTTGTGGGGTTTTTTTAGATATTGGTGAGATTAAAAATAATTTTTCCTTGATTAGAATCCACAGGTTTTAGGGAAATGTACTTACTACAGTTACAAAACTGAAAGGTAGACAGGAATGTAACCCCTGGATGTCATGCTCTTCAGCAGTATGCATTCAGAGCCAAAGAAATTCAAGTAAGTGGATTCCATTACTGGTTCTAATAGGATAAGAAAAGTGCATAGTAAATCTTTACAAACCTAACTAAATCATTGGTGCTTTGTGCCAGAGGAGGCAATTTTAGTAGAAGGTCTTTAAATGGAACAGGTTTAAATTTTTAAAAAAGGGTCCCTAAGGTTATGTTGTTACATGTCTGCTTAGAGCCCTGAATAAGATCTTAATTTTCCAAGGTGCTGATCAACTTGAGAGTTCCCACTGTTTCTGTTTAGTGAGGCTTCAGGTGAATTTTTGAAGATGGACTGCTTATCATTAGAAAGTGCTATTAAGTCATTTACCTGCTTTCACTGATGTGAAAAAAACTCTACTTGTCAATACTTTCCAGAAAAAGTAAGAAAAACTGAAAGTGGCTAGGTCTTTTTTGTCTATCAAAAGTCTTTGTTTAGTAAAATAATGTAATTGAAAGTTGAAGAAAAATAGCCACATGGGAGATTAATTTGGGCAAAGTGGCTTTTCTGTATTATTCTTTCTTGCACCTTCCCCCAGCCAGTAGTTTTAACCAGCTGAAATGCTAGAGAGCTGCAGTTTTTCAGAACTTCTATATTTTCCCTTCCCACCTTTAATATATGAAACAGAGGCTGTTTTTGTTTTGAGAGTTAGTAACTATTGCCTTTTAAATTCTGCAGACCTTTTGCTTGATGCTGTTGTGTGAGGTTTTCATTTGCATGGGTATCAATGACATACTTTCAGACAAAAAATTGTCATTAACTACTGTTGCTACTCATGCAAGGTTTTTGTTTTGTCACTTAGGTTGGAAAGCTTTTGCTCCAAACATTCCAAATGGGATAGCATTGAACTACAAATTGAAAAACTCTGCTTGGTGGGCGAGTGCATTGCAGATTGGGCAACTATAGCACCTTTTTTAAAAAGTGCGTTGAAATAGATACTAAAAATACTTTGAAGTAAAGCCTAAATCTTAGCTGTCTTCAGATTCACAACACCCCCCCCCCCCCAATCTTCATCACATACTTAATTTAACCTTTTACAACCCAGACTATACTAAGTATATTCTAAGTACGTTTCTCTTGTGAGACTGGGCCTTCATAGTGCTGTTTTCCTCTTTCATAGTGGTTTTGTTTGGCCTCAATCTCTCTCAGTCTCAGCTGCTTCTTGGAAGATCAAATTCTTGCCAACTCTCACAATTTTTATCAAGTCTTGTGATATGTAGTGTTTTTCTTAAAGGGCAGTTACTTAAAGTATATGAACAATTGAAGTCTTCAGTATTCATTGACAAAAGACTTTCTAGTACTAAAGAATCTACTTTAAAGGCTTAAAAGCCAGGAGGCAGAC
>JAVJGJ010000054.1:43175920-43182311 GCA_035590215.1 Microhierax caerulescens | reverse complement strand
AGCCCTGGGTGGCAAGAGCCTATGCCACCTTTGCAGAGCCAGCCCAGCATCAGCCCTGATCTCTAGCCAGCACTGCTAGAGAGAGTGGTCTTTGATTTTAAATCCTGCCACCAAATGTTGCCTCTGGCACATTTTGACTCTGGGCAATTGGATTACGGAACAAGGCCCAGCTCCAGTTTTTGCTGCCATGCCATTTATTTAAACAGATTGAACCTGAGGTAGGAGGCTAGGAGAGAACTTTACAAAATCTCATGTCCTTGGAAATTATTTCTTCCCCCTCTTCTTCCTCTTATTCATAGAGAGTCAAGCAGGGTAGAGAGAGAGGAGAGAAAGAGAGAGAATGTAAACAAGTCAGGCTGTGCTCTTAAAAGATAAAAGGGAGCAATGGAATCTCTGAGCACTCCAGTAAGTTCTGGGACTAGGGTAGAGCAAAAGGCCTGAACACTATCAAAGGTATTACAGAATTGCAGGCGGTAGCTGTAGGTAGCAAAAGCTTTGGCTTTTTCCCTTTACCATCTGCTCTCGGTCCAGGGGAGGGCTGGCTGCTCCTTAGCTGCACTGAGGATGAAGGTCATGTTGCAAAGTGCTGCCTGTGGCGTCTTGTGTGAAGCGGCAGTCATTTCTGCTAAGCTAAGTACATCAATAACCTGGCTGATGGCAAGTCTGAGGCAAGTAATGCCAAACATCTTTGGCCACAGTGGAGCTTTGGACAAGCTGCCTTTTGGCTCAAGTTCCCTCTTTGTTAATGTGTCTTTGTCCATTTTGAAAGCTGATAGAAAACTGCTTAAAAACAGACAAGTCTATGAAGAAGCACTGATGTGCAACGTGCTGCCACTCGACCTCAAATGGCACTGCAAGTGAGATAGTCTGTTTCTTGATTATCTAAAAACATTCTGAAGAACCAAAATCTGCCACAATTAGTAACAAACAACTCCTGCCTTCTTAGATGATCTGTAAGAAAAGTCTAGTCAAATAGAAAGCTGAATATGGTGAGCAAAATGGGAAAGTAAGAAAGAAAATAAGAACTAAAAAAAAAAGATATTTATTGTAACTCTGTATTTTACCATACCTGCAAGTTAATGTTGGAGTTGTGAAGTAGAGCTTATCTTCAGGATACCCTTCAGAGTAGAGCAGACAAGACATTCAGGGCTTCTTTTAATTCTATTTAAGTGTTTATGTGTAAACTATGGGAAATTCTGCTTGATTTTTAATAGACTCCAACTACCCTCCACTTGCAAGAAGTTCAAAATTTCTCAACAAGTTTTTGAGTTGGAAGCATATTGAAGGATTGGGAGGTAA
Source organism: Microhierax caerulescens (assembly GCA_035590215.1). Lineage (NCBI taxonomy): Eukaryota > Metazoa > Chordata > Aves > Falconiformes > Falconidae > Microhierax > Microhierax caerulescens. The sequence goes on along the minus strand of JAVJGJ010000054.1, from coordinate 43,181,012 downwards.
TGTTGCTGAGACTGAGTAAGCTCCTATGGACCTAAGAATTAAGACTAATTATGTGAGGTATTCACAGACTGAGAGAAACACCTAGGAGATTTCATCTTTCCAGACCTACACATATCTTTAAAAAAATTTACTCTATGCAGTGTGAAAGTATGTTAGTTGGTTTTCTTATACATCTTCCCAAACTTATGCCTCTTTAAAAATAAGTATTTTAACATACTAACAACATTAACTAGGTTTCTATTTTTCTTTTTTCTTTAAAGTAGATCTCTATCAACTCATTATCATCCTTCAGGGTGCAGGAATCGTTGTTTTTAATGAAGTGCCTAAGTTACTCTTCATTTTTTTACTGTTCAACATGTTATTTCTGTTACCTTTTAAGATTGAATTTCATGTGACTAAGCTAAGATATGATTAAACTAGGCAGTTTTTCAGCAAACAGGTATAACAACTTTACAGTCTCAGCTATGACATTTGAGGAAGACTTTGATCTGAATCTTTGATAAAGTTGATATTAGGTATGTTCTGTATAATTGCTTATTCTCGTTGTTGCCCAAGCAATGGTAATTCATAACTATTGTCCATTTCTAGATCTATTTATGTATTTTAATTTTCATAATTGTTCTTTGGAGACTTAGGTCTTGAATGGAAAAACTATTCTGTTAACACAATTTTTTTCTACTGAATTGTTCTTTTATGTCTTTACCTTGTGATAAAACTACAAGCCCTACAACACCCTTCCATCCCGCAAGCTAATTATTTTATCGTATAGATTTCTGGACAAAGTTGAAAACAGACACAACATTTGGACTTAGAGGCAAGCAGACCCAACAATTTTCATTTTTACCAATGTCAAGACTTTCACCTAGGCCTGTCTCTGCTGAACCATGACTTAGTATTTTACTGAGCAATAAAGTCATCCAAAGTACTGGATTAGTATCTCATTCTAAAATATGCTAGTATCTCCCATCACACAGAGACACTGGAACTTCCTCAGCTGTTGTCCTTTGGTTTCTTTCTACCAAGACGTAGTGTCACTACAGAACCTTGAGAAGAAATTATGACTTTTAGCATCTAGAGTTGCACTATCTACTGCTCAAACTAAGACTGTAATAAGATTAACTAAGGATTAAGCCATGAGATAAACAGGATTTCTGACCTAATTTGAAACCTTCTGGAGCTTCAAACATATATTTAGCAATGTAATATGAGTCATAATTAAGATTTTCTGAAGGGACAAAAAGGAAAGAACACATCAAACCATGTATTTAACAAATTGATTCAGGTAGCTTTTCCTTTTATGAATATTGTACAACCACCAAAATTAATGTACTTCTAGAGAAGTTATTTTGTCTGCAAACTGTAGGAAATATAAAAAGAAACCCCACAGCTTTAGAACCACAGAAATGAGATGTATAAAAGTATGTTCTTTACTTAGTACTTCTGAGCAGTATCTTCAGAGACCTTTCAGACTACTGAATTATTAATTGTGTAGGCACTGCAAAGAATCCATTTTATTATTCTTTCAAAAGTCTGTAAAAACTTTTACTAAGACATTTCAGCTTACTGGGTCAAGGCTTGTACTAAGAATCTTTAGCTTATGGATCACTGATTTGGCAGACTGTAATAGCTTCAGCCTGACAGGTCAAAGTCAATGTATCTTGCCTCTTGATATCCACCTCTAGGAAAAAAAAAAAACAAACAAAAACATACCACTATGCCCAGGAACAGAAACATTGATTTTATATGGCTATGTCCTTCAAGTATTTAAGCCATATTTCAGCCTGGAGTTATATTATCTCAGTTCATTAGGTGACGGTTCACCAGTGAAATGTTTTATAAAAGGAAAGTCAAATGTGGCATTACAATGCCATTACATTAAAGCCAATACAAGGACAATGATTTATTTATAGAAGCAAAGCCAAACAAATATGTTGCTTTTAAAAGAATAGATACAAGGCTATGCTTCCTTAAAATCATACAAAGTTGTGTTGTTTATATTGGTACTTACTGATGTAAGTAATCAAATGTGATTTGGCCTTATAAATCATTTGGTAATATATTACCTAATAGTTAAGGAATGCATTTCCCACTCTCCACTATAGACATTGGTATTCCCGTTTGCTAAACACGACAGTAATACTGCTCTTCTAGGATCATGGTAAATATTTACCCACACGGACCCTTTGTAGTGCTACACCAGGCCAGTTACTTAATGTGGTTAGCTGCTATGAGACCTGTACATTGCTTTTTCCTCCTTCTCTCGGGTTGTCACAAAGTACTGGGTGAAAAACATGATTTTTAAAAGAACCTCTGATCCTTTCTGCCAGCCAGACTTGGCTGGCAGAGGATCATCTTTGCAGAGTATAGCCTTGCTCCTCAGTCCTACAAATATTAGGACAGCTTTCAGTCCCTCATTAAACATTTTGCAAATGAACTGGCCTAGAAAACACGCATGCATACCCATTATATACTTGCCCTCTAAACAAAATATGTATATAGCTGCATCTTCTGTGGATTCCAGTGCTTTGCATTTAAGAAATGATGCCTGTGTTTCTTTCTGATTTCTCTACCTGAACGAGACCATTTCTCAATACCAGTATGTAGGTAAATAAAATAAAATAATAAAATAAAATAAAATAAAATAAAAAATAAAATTAAGCAGCATCATAAATCATTCAGCAAACATCCCAACTCTATTCATAGCCATACATATGTTGCCAGTAATACAGATAAATATAGAGTCATAGAAATATACACACAGACTTTGAGAAAATATGCCTCTAGACAGAAACATATTGTGCATATGCAAATAGCTGTCTGGCACTGAAGCTTTACCCTTTAGCATTCACTTAACTGTATCTCTTTCCTATGCCTGCTCCCTCCTATTTTTCCATCTGTTTATTTTTTTCAAACCTTTACTTAAGAATACAGTACAAGCTCTCAAAAATCAAAAAAAGGTCCTGCAACTATCACCGCCAAATATAACATACAATGTTGCTTGTGGGAGGGAAAAAAGATATGGAGGAAGCTATATTCAGATTTTCCTACAAAGGTTACAAGAAATGGGTTTTATCCATTTCATCCAAATGATGTTCATTCCTGGTTAGATTTCAGGTCTGCTTGCTATACTTTAAAGAAATCGTATAATCCAGGCCTTGCGATCAGTTTTCTTAATTTATTTCCCTGAAATGACAGGCCTGGCAAAGGCAAGCTGGCCTCTCAGATGTCTGGATTACACTGTAGCTATGGAAACAGGTGTTAAAGTGCTATGAATTTCAAGTTACACTGATATTCTGCACATCATGTTCTGTACTGATGACAGGTTATTTTACATGCTGACCAATGCAACAGCATCAATCTTACTGATTTTAGGAGATCATCAGGTAAAAGATGATGAACTTGGGAAGCTTCCCCAGGTTTTACACTCTGTGTGTTCATGTGCACCTACAAGCTAATACACATTGATGCAGGACCAGCACATGCTACCACACTCTTTCCAGTCTTCAGGCCAAGAGGTACAGGTACCTGAAGCTGACCTGCTATAGCCTTACTAGCTTATAAAGTATTTGTGTTTTCTTTCTTTCTTTGAAATAGAAGCGAACTTTATATAAACAACCTNNNNTGGAGCCCAAGCGCTAACTCGGGGCTGAAGCATTTCCATGAGTTTGCATGAGGCTGTATAAAAAGAAAAAAAACAGAGCTAGGATGGTGGGAGGGGAACATAACCAAATAAAGCCTTGCTGTGGTACAAAATTACCTGAGCTACCAATAATCAACCTCCCTGTCTCCCTCCATGACTTCTGTAGCAGCAGTAGCAGCATGGGGGACTAGGCAAGAGCCTGCAGCCACTTCCTGTTGTCCTGCAGAAAATTCAACTCAAAAAAGCTGCATATTGCACTACTATCCTTCCTCACCACAAATGGTGAAGTCAAGAAATAGTTTCTGCATAATTTTGCATCCAGACAAGTAGCTATGGAAGTCACAAGTTTTCAAGGAATATGCCTGATCTCCTCCAGGCTTGATCTTATTGTTTTTTTATTTTGATACACCCTGTGTTGTCATTTACCTTCTCACTCACAGTCATGTGGTTTTGATGAGAGCGATATGCTGATGATGTGTATGGACATTCCCCGAGCAGCTCAACACCTGCTTCCTCCTTTGTGCCGCTCAGTCAGTCCAGTCCCTCCTAAACCTGCCTCCACTGTCAGCAGAGCCTTTTTTTCTTTGCTAGTATTTATTACCTTTTTGGTATCTCTTATTCATAGCAAAGCAAACAGTGGTGAAGTCAGATCTGGTGTCAGACTGTATCTTTCCTCCTGGAGGTTTTGTAAACTGAAAACCTTTTCTTTTTGCAAGAGCTAGGAAACCTCTTTAAAACTAAGATTATGTAGGTTGAAAATGTATACTATATTTTTCATATAAAGTGATTTCATCAAAGTTTAGTCATACATTATTTTCTAATGTACGATGAAGCAATAATCACCCTGAAGAATTTAAAAAATGCTAAGCTATGCAGTTATAAAATTCCTATATAATACTATCAGTGAGAAAACATAAGTGAATTTGGTCTAAAAGAATAAAGCATGTCAGAAATAAGGTAGCAAAACATGTGAACTACATTACCAATGATGATATGAGCTACAGTTTGAAATCTCCTGTCCAAAATCCCGTGCAGAATACATAGCTTGCAGAGCTGTGAATGACCATACCCATTCATATCAATTCCAATACTTTACACTGCTTTTGAGGAACCCACCGCTGGCACAGCTCAGTTGTCTCTTTTATGTAAACACAAGTGAAATAGCATAGAGGCAGGTTTTTTGTAATGTGGCTGCCTCTTCATGGAAAATTGAATTAAGGCAAAAGACTTTTGTATATGACATAACTCGACTATTATATGAAAACATTCATAGGTATTAGTGGTCTTGAACTGATTTCAGGGTAAAGAGTCTCTACACATCGACAGAGAACTTCGGAGTTATATTATTTCACTTATTATTATTTATTATAAAAATGAAAAGCAGAAAGGATTGAGAATAAAATATTTTACAAATTAAAAGTAGATAGGCAGGATTGTTTCCAAGATTTTGAG
>JAVJGJ010000054.1:42558362-42570256 GCA_035590215.1 Microhierax caerulescens | reverse complement strand
GAGGAGTAATACTTACATCTTACTGGCATGGCTTCATCATATCTCTCCTCTGCCGTAAATGCAGTACAAACATCTACAGTGGCCTGAGGAACGCTTTCTCAAGATTCATCTGCATTTGTAACAGGAACTGTAGCCTTTTCTGAACTGGAAGGTGGACTGTAACACTCTGGGTAAGGATCTTCCTAGTCTGGGAGACATGCAAAATACACAAACCTCCACAGAGAATGTTCAAGGGAAGGTGGGTGGGGGTAAGCCTCAAAGCTCTTCTGAACTCCTAACACCATCCAAACATATGACCCAGGTAACTACTCATTCCAACCCAAATACTCAATCCAACCCCAACCCCCCAAAAAAAAAGAACTGTAGATGCATAAATTAGGCAGGAGCTGCAATCTGCTCCAGCAAGTCCCTGGTAGATGATCAGGATTAGTTTAGACACAGCTGGATGAGTTTGACTATGCTCACATTAAATTTGCCCTTTGCCACAGGCTGTCTTCAGAGCAGTAATCTATTTTTACTCTGCCACTGTTTGGTGTTGCTAATCCAACTGTCTAAAATCAAGGGTCCCAAAAATCTAGAGATAGAAATAAAAGCAATTATTTCTTTGAATAGCAATTGTGAAATGTATTTTCCTTCTAAGTTCCGACATTCACAGCAGGATAGGTTCAACTCGTTTCATATCTTTAAGCCCTTTTATTCAGTTGTGAGACTCATGGTACAGACTTGTGAAGTAGCAAGTCCAATGTTGATTTTTAAGTCTATAATAAATTATTATATACATTGCATTCAGAATCTACCCCCTGAAGTTGCTCCAGCAAGTGCCTGTAATGTTACACTTGGCAACATTTGAAGTTTTTTATCTTAAAAGTAATTCCATGCTATACCACTGTTTCATAAAGTCACTTTGGAGTCTTGTTAGGGCTGCCAAGAGAAGAAAGACCAATGCTAAAAGACAGAATAAAATGTAAGCAGTTACGTGATTAAGATAATCAACTCAAAATAGCAAACAGTGCCAGTTGTTTATGAGCAATCTCCAAAGCAGAGAAATAATGTGCAGTACTGGTTTTAGTAATCAGAAGTTAGCTATCTGACCTGACCTCTTTCCTAAAGCCTTCCAAGAATGTCTGCCAATAAAATAGAAGAAAATAAACAGTCCTAAAAGTCTATAGTTTTTTTCTGTTCTTGTGTTTCTTTGTTTTCATTTTCTATATTCCTTGGTTTACCCTTTGTATTAACCACCATAATTTTTCCTTCACAACTCTAGAATTTTTTTCACTTTTCTTTTCATTACTCTTCTCTCTTTTACCTGCCCTTCTCCTTTTCTTTCTAAAAAAGAATCTTCTCAGATATTTCTCGTCACATTCATGGCAATATCCTCTCTCCTAGGACCTGCTTTGCTTTTCAGCCTCATTTCACTTCTCCCTGATGACCCTGCCTCTTCCTCCCTTGCCTCAGGTTATTGACAAGGGAAACAGCAGCGTACACCCTGTTTGCTTGCAGGAAAAATAAATGGGGTGAAAGAAGCAATGTGGCCTCTAGATGAATGTATATACGCCTTTCCAGCTGGCCATTTGTCTCACAGGTCAGCTGCCTACCTACCTTCCTCTATTCTGTGCTGCCCTTTCCATGCTTCTCCCCTGCATAATTCTATGTTTCCAGCTGGAATTTTATGCCTAAACAGGCATAACTTTAGTCACATCATTTTATGTGACAGGGCAGACTCCAGACACCTTGTTAAGCCAGAGATGTAGCAGGAGCCTGGAAAAGCAGGCTCTCTCTATGACAAGAGAAATCCCTCCTGCAGAAGTGATGCTCAGTGCCATAGAGTTGACAGACATTTAGCAAGGATTTCCCTCCATTATTGCACATTTTCACCATAGCCAGGCTCCTGGAAATCCCCCAGTTCCATGAGATGTGGAAAGCTGATAAAATATCTGGGAGAAAAAAGAGAAACTGATAATATGTGATATAGAAGTGGGAAAGAATCAGATCCATTTTAAGTGGACTGAAATTTTTCTAAGGAGAAAGCCCATCAGCTAGAGCTTGACACTGCTACACTGCATTTTATGTCTAAGAGGGCTCAGCACAGGTAATAGTGTTGATGTTATGAAAATGGCACACAAATGGTTAGTTTTGAGATGGAGCAGGAACAGAGTCAGTCCTCCTAAATGGAGAAAATACGGCCATGGAAAAATGACTACATGAGAACATACACTTACTATAAATATTTGCAATTCTTGGAACCTTTTATTGAGTATACAAAATCAACATTGTTAAGACATCCGGCAGCTCTGTCTTCTTTCTTATTGTACTGAGATCAAAAGGCAGCCTGTGTTAGTCATGGGAGATAGAATTTCTCATATCTATCTAGTTAGTTAAATAACCAGAGTGCACTGTATTCATTTTCACTGTGATCTTAATTTGAAAATATGCCGATGGTCTGCTTTAGTGAGTATTTCCTCATTTTACAAATCAGGTACAGCACATGGGGCCAATTCTTGCTTCCAGTGAAGTCAAACCTCACATTTATCTTTATCTGGATTCAGAATCGACCAACCTCCATGATGTCATCTGCTTAACTAAGAGAGGCAAGGACTTACCATTTTTTAAAAAAATCCCAGGGTCATACCTGAGGTTGGCAGACCACCTCCAAATACAATTTTTCTTTAGAAGCAAATTATAGTGAGCCTTGACCTAATAGCAATGAAAGAAAGAAAATACAAGCATCTCTTCCCTGCATCCCAGAACACTTTTGCCAGCTCAAATTCAATTGTATATGGTTGTGCTGACGCTTGCAGTAGGGAATGTAGTTTGTTCCCTTTCTTCAGGAGGGAGTTAAACCACAGTCTGGTGATGTCCACCAAGAAGACTGCCCCCCTAGAGACTGCTCCTGCCAAGGTCAACAGCTGATATGTTATTTACAGAATAGGTTTTGTATCAGCACAGGTCAACTAGCTTAAATGGTGATGTGCACTGAATCAGGCTGTCCAAGGTTAATTGAAGCCTCTGTGCAACTTTACTTGCTACTTACAACCAAAAAAAATGTCATTGCATGGATCATAACATATCAGAGGTAAATCATAGTTTGAGATACCTGGACCCTAACAGGCGCAGCAGGACTTTGCTCTTTAACTGGCTTTCAAATGGATCACTGAAATTTCAACAAAGAGTAAGACCAGATGCGTACAGCAGTCATGTAGCACAGAAAAGACCATGGTAAAAGAAATGGGGGAAACATAGATGTAATGGAATGTAGAACATAGATGTAATTCTTCTTTAACTTCAGTAAGCTCTGGATCAGCTTTTCAAAACAAGTAAGAGAGATCAGAAATCGGTGCAACATACAAACTACCAACGGTAAGGAGAATTCCTCCTCCATCCATTGGCTCCTGGCCCAACCTGACAAAAAATCCAGAACTGGGAAGAAACATATGAGCAGAAAACAGGCATAGGAATAGCCTATTTTATTGCAATTGATAAGCTGTGAGCATGAGGCTCTTGGTATCATTAATTTATAAGCCAGTAGATAAGATACAGAGATCACATTTGTAATTTAGATGTTAAAGTGCATGGGTATTTTTCACCCTACTAAGTGCTGCTTTGAACATCTTCAATATTTCAAGTTCTCTCTTCAAAATTACATCAGACATCTGGGTTAGCTGACTGTTCTTGTTAATTAATTCTTATGTTTAGTGCTCTGCTGTTGTCACCATTTGTTCATGGACTTTTCATTATCATAATATTTGTTTATCTGACTAAATAAAGCAAACAATAACATTTTGAAGTACAGTACACTAAACGCAGCTTCCAGTGCAGGCAGAGAAGCATACATGAAAGCCTCTTTAGGAAAGCATGTCCCTGCCAAACCACATGCAGTGATGCCTCTAAATGAGTAAATTTAGGTAATTAACACAAAGCCAAGCCAAAGAAATACAGTAGGAATGAGCTGCCAGGCACCAATTACCTGCACAGCTAAAAATGGGGACAAGAATTCACAAAGGCTTCTATATCAAAGGCATGGGGTGTTATTTAGCTGGGTTTTGTAGTGTTGTTTTTGGGGTTTTTTTTTTAATCAAAAGCCTCTCAGCTCTGACTTATGGCCAGGTTTTCTTTCTGATTAAGCAAGGGTGATGAAAAGACTAGAAACAGATAAACTAGTTTCAATGACATTAAAGCTTCTCAAACTCTCAAGCCACAGTTTCAAGCCAAAACTGACTCCTGCAACAGGACTTAAAAGTTAGAAAATATTATGCATTCTTCATTATTATAGCTGAATGGAAGTTTGAAGAACTTCCCTCATCATTCGGGGAAATAGCAAGGTCTTCCTGGGATACAGGAGAGTCCTTCTGTGGTATGCAGACATAAAATCTATCAGTATGGTAGCAGAAAGTAAGTTCTTTGTGGTATCTGCTGTGGTGGAGTGTACTCCAGGCCATTTCTGCATAGCTGCCTGAGGACTGCAGAAGTCTCTTCCAACACATAGCAGCACATGTTCAGCCACCACAGGTCAGACTCATGGCAGATAGGCACCATCAAGATGTTTTTTATGCTGTATACTGGACCTTGATGGTCTCTAAATTCAGGAAATCCCCAACATCACCTAAGCGCTAACATCCAGTGCCTAGAAAGAAAGCTTACTCATGAAAGGATATCTAATCGGTGAGGCTGGAAGAGCAAATTCCCTTGGTGTTTCCCACACCACTCACAGAGAAACCTCAAACTGTCATTCTAAAATCAGCAAGCTCCTCAAATACTAAGAGAAATTAATAAAGCTGCTGGCTAGCTTCTTTGCTAAAATTAAATATCCATACTTAGGAAGGCAAAGCTTAACTAATCCTATCACCTTTTAAAAAATTTTAATTAATCTAGGTCAAATTCCTTTCCTTGTTTTATCAAATAAGGGTTCTCCATCAGATCCCAAAAACCTTCTGCTCTACTCTTCCTTTAAGTTTATAAATATTAGTTGTGCCATCAGATAGGCAGAGGAACCCTTTTTATCTGACTTGTTCATATTAGACTGGAGGAAACCTGACTGGAAAAGCCAGAACAAATTTAGTTTGATTTCTAATTGCATTATTCACATAAGAAAAAAAAATTATTCCTCTTCTTGCTGACTTAATCAACAAATAATAAGGGCTCTCCTAGGAGAAATACACAGGGAGACCTGGTTCTCCTCCCATTTACCCTAATTTTACAACGATGTAATTCCACTGACCTCAGAGAAGTTACTCTAGACTTGTGTCAGTGTGAGTGGAGCAGTAAGACAAAAAAAAGTCTTGGGCTGAAACCATTAGTCATATATCCAAATTCCACCTGGTTCAGGTTTTATAGTCTCTTTCTCCTCTGTAATGCTTAGCAAAATCACTGATAGTCAATCTGTCCCCTAAGATTTACAAGGATATCTCTGATACCTCCTCTCAAGTCTAGAGATATAGGCAGAGAGAGGTATGAATGAGCAAAAACCCCTGGGGATTACAATACTGTACCTCAGATGTGAATCCCCACAATTACTAACTCTAACTCAGCAGTAAGAGCAGGAGAAATTAGAGAGACTTTAATGCAAGAGAGAACAAATAGGAGTTCAGCAGTGAAGAACTATGCATATAAATTATTTTGCTAACACTTTTACTTCCCCATAATTATATTAATTTATTTGCTATTATTCACTGCAATAACACTGATCTCAATGAATTCATTTGGTATTAATGCTGCTATGAGAAACACTTCCAAAAGAGTTCCACAGTAATTTAGAATTAGTTAAATGTACCATTAAACCAAAATGTACTCACTTCATTTTTGTTGTTATTTTCAGGGTCTATTGAAAAAAGATTTCCTTTCAGTCAGCTTTCTGAGACATTTATCAGCCCTGTAGTTTCTAAGTCAGGGTGTGCCTGTCATTTAACCTTCTTCCTCCTTCAGTTTCCATCCTGATGCATTTGTATTAAACCACAGACTGATAAATGAGCATTGCTTTGGCTACACACAAAAGAGCAATCATTAAAAAAACCTCTTATAAGGTATGAATCAAAGACAGGAAACCTTTACTCATTTTCTACTCAATCTTCCCTGGCTGAGGGACTGACTGCAGCAATGTACTCCTCTTATATTTATATTTTGCCTTCTTTTTTTCATTCCCAAAATATTTTTACCCATTTCTCAGTTGCTTTTGTAAAAGATACACAAGTATACCCAGGCACTAGACGACATGCTACTGATCATTATAACACAGTTTGATAGAAGTCTCTGTTAATAGTATGAAATGCAATCCAGAATGAGGAAGCTTGAAAACAAGGAAGGTATGAAAGCAAAGAAGCGGGCATCCTGATGTGAGAAACATATCTAATTACTAAATTAAGATATGCAGAGAATTTAAACCATTTATCCTGATGTTTTTTTTAGAATATAGAATGAGATAGACAAGATTATGCATTGCACACACAGATGCACCTGAATTTTTGCTGATTTTAACCGCTCAAAACAATTTTCCATAACCTCTATCCTTCTATAGCCATCTATGCTTCTGAAAATCAGTAAGAAGGTGTAAACCATAGCAGGATCAGTTCTTTGCTCTTCTTATTCCCTACACATCTTCTGTTTCACCTTATAATTTTCATTTACTTCACAGTGGGTTCTGTTTCTTGAAGGGGTCAAAGAGGTTTGTGTGTCCTTAAACTGAGAATAATTACCTTTGAGCCAGCAGAAGTTGCTGGCCTCAGCACTGGGATAACCTGGTGAATACAGGATATATTACACAGGCTGGAGTAGATGTGCTGTGGATCCAAACCTCTGTGACACAGAGTTCTCATTCCTCATCCTCAGGCTTGGCCATATGTTTAAGACTGTGGTAAATCAGCGTGGGCTCACTGACTCCAATTCATCTGCACAGGTCTAACACAACCAAACAGGTGCAATGTTTGCCTGCTCATACATAAATAAATAAATAAATAAATACAGACTTGCAGATCCTGTGTTATCATTCAAGAGTAGTAATGCCTCTGCTGAAGGCACTGGAGCTCTACTGGTGTAAAACTCAAAGACAGAGAACCGAACAGGGTTCAAAGCAGAATTTAACCTTGATTGAATACAGGAGACCCACATTTCAAAAGAAAACTATCACATTGCAGAACATAAGCACATGATTAAAAATCCCTCATTCAAAACCCAAAAGGTGTTATTTTCAGAAGCCAATATGCAAAGAGTTCACCATGTGTAAATTTCTGCCAGCTCAAACCTAGTCCAAAGAAAATAGCAAGCGGCAGGTGCTACTACTGGCACAAGTACATCATAAGCTATGGCTTGCCCCCAAGATCTGGGGTGTCCATGATGTCCTTGAATACTGCTCTAGAAAAGAAGTACAAAAAAGAAGAGGACCCCAAACAGCAGTCTAACTCTAAGATCAACAGCACATACAATTGTTTTTGCAGAAAAAATAACATGCTTTAAATCACATAATACCTTGGGCCCAATCCATGGTGATATAGGTGACTATTGATTTCTGTGGAGTTTATGCTGACATATTATTAGCTAAAAGGCTGGCCAAGAATTCAAAAAGGATGCTAAAAGTATTAGATTTATACTGACTGTGGCATTACCAACATCAACACCTCCTGATCTATACTGGTGTGAGAGGGAGGAACCCTGTAATAGAGACATAGAACAACTGAGTAGCTAAAGACCATGAGAATACCAGGCTTTCTTACTGATGAAAGGAACACTCAGACAAACAAAAGCATATGCAATTTTACATGAATTGTCCTGACTGTCATTTGAACAGAGGCACAGATAAATGAGGGAAAATAACAGCTCAAGATGGTACAGGGAAAAAGAGAACTGACTCAAGGAAAACTAGAATGAGTAACAAGAATAATTTCCTGTCACTAAGATCTGGTTACTCTGGTTAGTTACTCAAAACAAGACTAAACATAGTTCATGGGTATGATGCTGGGGACAATCTTGCACCATCAGGAAGACAAGTATCTGCATTATCTATGACTTCTAGAATAAGAAAAACAAGACAACAGCTCAGTAGTACTCAGCAATAAAATGTTGGCATGATGACCTTGATACCAGAGCCAAATTTGCAATAAGAAGATGCATTCAAACAAATAAGCTCAGAGGATAAGAGAGAAGGGTGGGTAGCCTTGACCAAAACCTCTTTAGTATCATAGTAAACACAAACTGATTTCCAGGACAGTCCAGTTCAAATTCATCTCTGTTGCACCCATCCAACACAGAATAGTCCCAAAGCATGTACTGATTCAAAGCCTGAAGGATGATCAAGGACAATTGAGCTTGCATCTTTTATGAATGTTCCTATTTCCTCTCAGATTGGGAAATTTAGCACACAGTCATCAATTAGTTTATTAGAGAAGGGAAAAAAACCCACAGAAATAGCAGGTCACCTTTACAACAAAAGAAGAAATAATGTTTAATGTACTAATATTTCATCTTTGACAGGTAGTATCAACAGAGATTACAGCTAAAAAAAGGCAAAAGCAAACACTCTTGTTCCTCTAATATTCATTTAAAAGAGTAAAGAAGGTTTGCAAATTCAGATAGAACAAGAAAAGGGTGCTACAAATGCAGAGATATGTTGTGTATATTAATCAGTGTATCTATTTCTTTTAAAAGATTTTTCTTAAAAGTACTTAAATCAAAAAACAAATAAGCCATCTTGTCTTTCGAAGTTTATTGCAGCAGCTTATCAGCAGGGAGGAAAAATTACGTGGGGGAAGAAGGAAACATATAGAGCAAAAGACCAGCACTATCAATCAATAAAGGTTTTATTTATAAGTACAGAGGGATGTGTAGTCCTAGTTTCAGTTTTTAAATCTAACTTCGGTTTTGAGCCAGAATGTGAAAATTAAATTATTTTAAACCTCAGTGTTAGTTTCTGCTGATACAGGTGGTGGAATATTTACTATAAATAACTTGAACTCCATTTCTACCAAATAAATAGTATTTGCTAGCTGTACATCAAGCATATTGGAGACTACCATCTCCCTTAATAGGAATTTGCAGATATTCCAAGCAATTGCAGTCAACAGAAGCCCTTTTGTTAGAATGTTGATATCAGCAAAACCAGTGGCAGCCCAAAAGATGAAAACCTCACTCTCCCTTTCTGGGAAGAACCTCTGAAAAGGCAGGTTCTCCAAGCTACCCTTCTGCAGACCAAGCAACAGTGACAGTGGGGTTCTTACAAACAGCAATGATCAACACCCATTACCTTCTTGGATTTTTGAAAGGTTAAAAATAAATCAAGGATTAAAATTTTTAATTTACTAATCCCAAAAATGAACATTGGCTTGTTCTAAAGTCTTGGAAGTTTTAAAAGAAAAAGAAAAAAGAAATGCAGAAAATTGCTGTTATTTTAGTCCCACTAAATAAACATTGTTGTTAAAAATAATAAAAGAAATGGTGTAAAATAAATGGCTTTATGTCATACTAAGTGAATGGTTTCATTATGGGTTTGTTATTGCTTAATATGTATACCTGGTAAATGTTTAAAGAAAAAATACAACCGGATAGTTGCCATAAGAGAAAGTCAAGATACATTTTTATGCAAAAATCCAAGAAACATGTTTGAACTTTTGAATATGGGAGAGATTTCTGAGAAGGCCAACAGAGCAGCTGTGTCAATTTTCAAAGAGACAGCATACCATATTAAGGTAAAGGCTCTGTTAAAAAGAATATACAGAGCAATGTATATATTTGTAATAAAAAATATTTTTACATATTATCTGCATTTTTTAATGCGGATTGTGAAATTCATGCTCCTGGTTTTTTTTTCCTTCTAGCTTTTAGGACATATGCAGGAATAGTTCTTCATCAGGGCCAGGGTAATGCTGTAGACCACATGGATCAGCTGTCAAACGACTTCCCATACAGAACTACTTGTTTCCGACAATAGTGCTGCCATCACCTGCACTTTAAAGGATGCTGGGTTTTGTCAGCTTCTTTGTTTCATCCTTTTATTAATCCTGCAAAGCAGGATCTCCTTTCCTGTAAGTACTAAATGAAAGGTATTTCCAACAGTCCATAAGATATTGGAAGAATTTCAGAGAACAAATTACATGTGTTAGAGGAAGATACCACAACAAGGAACACCAAAATTCAAAGCTTGGGACAGTATTCCTGTGCAGTTTGGAGCAGAAACCCACCAGCAGCTTTGCAATTTGTTGTTTAATATATAGAAGGCATTGATAGTCATGGTGTCTATTGTTTATTGTTGCGTTATTGAAAATGTACATGGTGCTCTGCAAAATTACAGGGTGAGGAACCTTTCCTGCTCCTAGCTATTGATCTTGTTTAGTAGGCAATAGCTCATACAAGAGAAACAACTGGTAAGAAAAGAGGTGATAGGAAGACTTACTACTAGGCTTCACTGGAACAAAGAGATAAAGACAAAGATTGAAATTGGGCATAGAGGTAAGATAATGTTAGATGTTGACAAGAACTAAGCCACAGACAATTTTGAAGCAATAGGTATTAAAGTACAGGTCTGAAAAGCTGCAGTACTGAGGCAAGGAAGCAGGAACGGAGGAGTGATCAGACAAATCAAGAAGAACCTGAAAAGTGTCTTTTTCTTTCTGAAGTAGAAAAACAGGAGGGAAAATGAGAGGCATTGTAGGAAATGCAGAGTGATCAGGGATAGAGAATTTGGAGATGGAATGGTAAAAAGCAGAGCTGATCAGCAAAAGACATGGGAGCATATTTTTAGAGTGAAATAGGTGTCTAATTTACCCTAAAATATCTCTAAGTGCATGCCAAGGTCATGCCAGAAACTCTAAGATGCAGATGAAATAAGGATACACAAAGGGAGTGTCAACAGTCACTTAACTATTAATTCAGAAAATTAGTTCACCCAATAAAAAGGTAGTGAACTGAAAAAGTAGGTAAAGTCTCTGTGGTAAAAGCAGGAAGCTTATTCATTACCACGGGAAGTATTTCTGGCTAACCTACTTTTGCCCAGGATTTTCCAGACAGAAATATGTCCACATTTTCCATTTAAAACTTTCATAGTAAATTCAATCCATGAGAAACTGTACCTACATATAGAGTAAATCATGACTCTGGGTCACACTGAATTTACTGTACAGAGAACATTGAGAAGTGTAAACCTTCCAGACATACAGCTGCTTACATGTAACTACTGCATGGTAGAAATCTCAGAAAAATATAGAACTTCTTCACAATCTCCCAAGACAGAATTGCCAAGAAGAAACAAAAATACATGTCTAGGGAAATCCAGACATCTGGTAGTCTTCTGAATGTCACATTTATCATTTATATAGATATTGCTTAGATATTATATAGATATGTTTCTTCAATGTGTTTTCAAAAGCTTTCCTGCCTACACAAAGACTCAATTTGTCACTGGACAATTATTCCATAATGTGTTTGGCAAATATTAAGTACCCAGGACAGGTACACAGTTACCCTGGAAATTCAGAGGTTAGCTCAGATTCTGAATTGGCAAGACTGAAATGGAACTCCGTTTTTGAGTCAGCCTTTTCTTTCTTCCTGACTGGAAAGTGGAGGAGTTACAGACAGTGCTTTCCTATGGAAGGAGGTGCCTGAATGAAAACACACGCAAATGGAAATCTTTTGGTTGGCATAGTACAAACATGTGCCAGAAATGGTTTTGCATAGAACAGAAAGAGGTTTTAACATGCATTTCCATGCTGCTCTATGAGAAATCTAAGCCCAGCACTGTACTATTAGGGAATGGATGGAGAGTCATGTACAAGCAAACCTTAAAATATACTAAAATAGACAAAAAGTGGGAAAGCAAAGCAGAAATCCACAAGAATTACAATCAGACAGAAAGGAAATTATAAAGAAATATAAAGAACTATACTTTAAACCAACTAAGAAGAAAAAGTCCAGACTAT
>JAVJGJ010000054.1:41624628-41635630 GCA_035590215.1 Microhierax caerulescens | reverse complement strand
AGCGTGGGCTGTCCACAGGTCACAGCCTCCTTTGGGCACCCACCTGCTCCAGCTTGGGGTCCTCCATGGGCTGCAGGGGGATCTGCTCTGGCACCTGGAGCCCCTCCTGCCCCTCCTGCACTGACCTCAGTGTTTGAGGTTGCCTCACTCACATAGCCTTCTCCAGCTGCAATTACTGTTGCACAGCAACTTTATCCCTTGTTAAACACATTATCACAGAGTTGCTACCAGTGTTGTTGATGGGCTCAGCTTTGGCAAACAGTGGGTCCAGTCTTGCAGCTGCCTGGCACTGGCTCCATCAGACATGGGGGAATGTTCTAGCAGCTTCTCACAGAAGGCACCCTTGTAGCCCACCCACTACCAAATCTTTGCCACACAAACCCAATACAATATGTCTCCAGTAAAAGCCTTAACTGTTAATCTAGCCCATCTCTCATAATAGCTTGTTCTTTTGTGAGAAGGGATCACCCCTGAGCAAAATAATTTCTGTAACTTTTCACTGTTATAAAGGGACAGACACAGTTACTCAGCTTTTCCTCACCCACCAAAACCAGCCTTGCAATGGTAAGACTGACAGTCACAACAGAAAGAGGAAGGGTGCAATTTAGTAACAGCCATCAGCCACTTGCTCACCTGTGTGTCAGCTGCAGTTAGTGTAACAGGCAGTATAGCCTCCACGGGAATGCTTTACAGGTACAAAATGTCTCCCCTTACCAAGAAGACTGATTGCCCAGTTAAGAAAAGTACTTTTATGCCATAGACCTTTAAAAATCACTGTTTGTCTCAACAAGGTTACTGAGGTAAAGGACAAAGTTAAATAAAAATGTCAGATACACAGAACTTGGGCTCTCCTGACAGCAAAACAACTCTCTTTTATCCCACAGATTCTGAATGACCTCACTCCCAACAACTTCTGTGAGAAGTTAGATGGTGTTGAAGCGTTCAGTACCTACTAACATGCAAATCCTTACAAAGCAGCACTTATGATCTCCTAAGTATTTTGATATTTGACATTTGTATCTAAAAATCATATATGCAAAAATATTCTATTGTAACACCTTGCTACATGTTAAAATTGTCATGATCCAGAAGGGAGGCTGGTTAACCTAATTGTGTTCAAGACAAATGAAAATGCAAATCCTATTAGGGAATGCTAATAGTAAAAGTGTCTATATTATCATCAAAAAAAATAAACTCTTTTGGTTTGCCTTTTTTTCTGTAAGAGCAAAGCAAAAACCCTACAATATCGGACTAGAGCCTTTATTAGTTCAAGGGGTATCTTGTGCTATGAGATGATGGGGCTTAAAGTTTAACATTACTCAGAATGCCAATTCTGTTCTAACCGAAGAGATTAACAACCCCTGAGAATGAGCACAGGTAGCTTTGGCCCCAGAGAAATGCAAGTCATTATTTAGATTAAAATAGCAAAAGAAAGAGCTGGAG
The DNA here is from genome assembly GCA_035590215.1 of Microhierax caerulescens. Classification (NCBI taxonomy): domain Eukaryota; kingdom Metazoa; phylum Chordata; class Aves; order Falconiformes; family Falconidae; genus Microhierax; species Microhierax caerulescens. The sequence goes on along the minus strand of JAVJGJ010000054.1, from coordinate 41,634,187 downwards.
ACACTGAAACTATACATACAGACAGAAGCAGATATATAAATCTTATCAGCAAGCTCGTCTTCTTTATGCTTTCTTTAAATATGAAAATTTATGACTAGTAATTTTAAGATGCTTATCTCCAAAGTGCAGAATTTGTTCAGATACTATGTATCTGGAAAACTCTCAAAATGAATGAGTCACTTTCAAGCCCAAAGAAATGGGAATTTTTTTCCTTAAGGAAATGTATGCATCTGGAAGTACTGTATATTTGCATGCTCTTACAGTCCTGAAACCATATGGCATTCCAAGTGTTGCTATTCGTTGTTCTACATACCAAGGCCTTTTCACCACTTTCATCACTTCACTATAAAGGGCACAAAACCCTTTACAGTACAATTTCTGATCAAAACAGAAAAAATGTAAATATAAATTGACAAAAGTGTAAGTAAGACTCCCAGAAGGAAGCATATTAAAACCAAAAAAGGTATGTGCTTTACTTTCTTCAGTGGTGAACACACAGACAGCGCTGCTTTCTTAAGATCCCCTCCATTTACTACTTCTGACAATTATTACCTGAATGAAAGTACTAGCAAGATTCTCTTGGACTGATAGTGCATAAAAATGGAGAAAATTGGTCTTTTAAGGAATTTTGTACTGGATTGAGATCTAAGAAAATTTTAATTTATAATCATTATCTTTTGAGGAGAGAAGGACTATTTAAGATAGCCCTTGATAGACAGGGCTACCACTAGGAGATGAATTTCAGTTCTAAGAGTGATCCTTCATTGCTGCAAAATTCCAGAGCTCATCTAGTTTCAAAATAATGTATGAAGTTCACATTAGTTGACGTTCTAGCCACAGATTCCAAAATATGCAGTTCATGCACTGAAGACTAAAAAAATGATCCAATTGTAGTCTAAAGAGAATGATCACATAATAGTTTAAACACAGCACACTGTAAAGCAATCCAAGGAGTTCCAAGACAAGTTCCAAGTGATGTATCAACTCAACTGTATTTCTGGCATTGCATCAAGCATATGGAACAACCACTGTCAGGGGGCAAAAACTAAATGAAACTTCAAATTTTCTGCTTCTGTCATAATGAAATATGCTGCTGCTCTCATAATGAAATAACGGTGGTTTAGAGCATGCAGTCTTCCTGTATACACAGGATGCAGACTCACATGAAAGGTAACAGAAGTTCATGTAGCAGGTAACTTGCTTTTTCACATTGTTCTGAATAAATTCAGCACTAGTACAAACACAACCTTCACTCTAAGACAGGAAGCACTACTTAATTAGAAGACAAGCAGCTGTAAAGTAATGCAGACTTCCTCTGGCAGGACTCTGGCAGAAATAAATCAAATTAATTCAATTTTGCTAATTAATCCAACTGAGATTGGACTGAATCTGCCAATTGAAATCAGTGCAGAACAGAACACTAGAGTCTTCTTGCCTAGACTGTTTTCCTTGCCCACACACATTCATATGTGTTGTGTAAATACCACAAAAAATAGTAATTTTTTAAGTGATACTGATAAAAAATCAGCAGAACTGACATAGAAACTATGAATGAAATACAAAAAAATAAAAGTTCCAAGTTCCTGAACTACAGAAAGAGCACAGTACAATTAGTTCAGGTTCCAGACTGGATACAATTTACTCTAAATGAGTACACAGAGCCCTTGCACCTTTTCTATTCAGCAAATAAAAATAAAATTTTAGATGTTTTAAATACTGGAGGTTTGGGGATATGAAAAAACATTTAGAAATTATAGAATTATCTTACCTTCAACATAGGTTGGAAATGAAGCCAAGCTTTTTCTGGACTGTAATTAAGAAAAAAAGGATTTCAAACAGAACAGAGCTTGCACAAATATGCATTAAAAATTTCTCCATGACAAAAAAATAAAAAAGTAAATCAGTCATATTTATTAGCAAAGGAAGATCACCACTTACTAAGATTTATAATTACATTTAGTATTTTCAAAATCTAAGCACCTACTAGATTTAAATTCAATGTATTTGTGTCTTTATCAATCAGGCAACATGCTAAGCCCAGTGTACAGTTACTTGTTGGTGTTCAATAGTATATTAACTGTCTACCAATAGGTGCTCTAATTTTACTAATCAAGAGGTATACCAGAGAATACATCATATCTCAAATAAATACCTGCAAGAATATAAAAAATTAGGCTATAGTGTTATTATTCATGACTGAAAGCATCAGCCTGGTCAGTTATTCACTAACAAAACTGTTATTCATTAACCAAATTCTGCTATTCATTAGGACAGGTTTTAGAGGTATCCCTCACAATATTACAGCCTTACAAAAAGCTTTCGAAATTTTAACAGGTTAGGTAGCAACCTGTGTTCTGTGGAGTGACTGAATTCATTTAATACCACACCACCAAGTACGGTTACACCATATTAAGCACAAAACCACATCTGGTAGCTTCAATTATGTAAAAAGTGAACGAACAGAAAAAATCCTGACTTGCCTATGTAAATACAGTCTAAAGTAAGACCTTACTTCTGACTGCAATTTTATGTGAAAGACTAACACTTCAGCTACGACTTCCAGTGAGTAAGATTCATCATTTTGTTATAATCAATAATGCAAACAACATAGGAAAATTTATCAAAGAAAATTATGTGTGGCAATATACAGGTGGCAATAGGTATATTGAAATACCTGCTGATATCACATGTGCTGCAGATAAGAATTCTGGGTATCCCAAGGATTACAAAACTTTAATGAATCTGCAACTGATTGTATTAGCAGTGACTCCTCCCATGACTGTTTAATATAGTTTTATTAAAAGAAAAATCTCTGTATGATCAGAATAATGCATAATATCTTAGACAATTTCCAGTATATTTCCAGACAACATACACTGAAATACATGCTGAATTGTTTTCCTTTATGACAGGCAACTTACTAGTTTCCAATACACTTACTAGTGTATTATTGGAGAAAAACAGGTGAAACCAGGAAGTTCATGGTTATGTGACAGTTTAATTGACTAACCCCAAGAAGTCTTTTCCATTGTAACAAAGAGAAAATGGATTTTAGAAGTAGTATTTTTCAACCAATGATGCTCATCTTGCTGTAAAATAAAACTTGTGAAACAAAAACAAAAGGTGTATGACACAGATCCTGCACAGCTTGTGACCACCTGCTGTTCCTCCTGTAAATGACTATGGTGTACTGCAAAACTGAAAACACTCTCCATTAGAGATTGTACTAGCATAAATAAAGATGTTAATAAACCACAATCGCCTGATGTCAAGGCATTTAAGCTGTTGTGAGGACACTGACATGCCTTTTCAGAACTATGGCTCTTCAGGTGAAATGTTTTTACTGGACCACCTGCCCACAGTCTTCAACAATTGTTTGTAATTGCCATTGGTCTACAGGACAAATCCCCTACACAACAGACAGCTCATGTATATAAATGCCCTTTCCAATGTACTTTTATTTTTCTAAAACATAGTGAATAGGCTATAATTACAGATTTTGCAACTTTTATTCAGGATGGAGTGGTGTAAACTGTCATCATACATGCTTTTACTGCAAACCACACAAAATTAAGCTTTTTTGTTCATTTCCAGTTTGAAAGATACTCTACCAAGACCAGAGAAATAGTAAAGTCACAGGTAAAGTTACCAATAGGAGGAAACTTACACCTTTTAATTTACGTATCATGAATAATGGAATATTAAGGTCATTAATGTTTCATTACTCTTGTTAATCCCATTGCCACCTAGTATTGTAAAATTTATATTTTTTAAAAAAAGGTTTTTTCAAAGACCTAAAAGTCATTCCCAAAAAGTATGATGCCACTTTATCACTTGTTCTTCCATTAGAAGCAGGAATTACTGTTCACCTGAGGGAAACAAACAGCCTGACACATCCCACAGTGAAACCTGATTTACCACCTCTGACACCATGTGTGAGCACATTCTAAAAACTGAAATGAGTAGCATCTTGTTTCTTTTCTTCCTTTGGGTAAGTTTATTGATATCTAAAAACTGCTAAAAGTTAGGATATACATAAAGTGATAAATCCATACTGAAGAAAGCTAAAGACTTTTACAAGCTAACAAATACAGCAGATGAAGATTTAATGGCACAATCTCTTGCTGAAGGCTTTAAGTACATGAGAAATTATGAGTGTTTTAAGTCTTTTGAAACCTTTCATTATTTTCTAAATGCAAATACAGACTAGCACAAATACATGCATGTTACAAGCTTTTTTATTCCTTAACAATAACATGGGGGGGGGGGGAAGAATGGATTACTAATTAGTGTTTCTACTTAATTACTATTGCTTGCCAGTTAGAGCAGATCAGTTTTTTTCATTGTGGATAACTCATGCATTGCTATCTGTACCAATATGGTATCTTATTAGACTAGAGTTTCTAGACTTTTTTTGAAGTTTAAAAAACAAAGAGCAAATAAACTAAATATTTGCTGATTTTTCTGTTTACAGAGCCAGTCATTCTATACTAATCCAGATACTTTCTATGACAAAATATTTTCTTTTCACACTGCAAGAAGTTCTACTCACACTTCTCATTTCCTGTTGGTGGAACTACTGCAGTGTAAAAAGCTGCCACGTGAGGGGTAGGGGGCAAGTAAGTATTTAGCTTTATTTTGAGAAATAAAAGTCAGGTCCTGGAGTCAGGACCTGAATTCCGACTGTGAATCACTGGGAGGTCAGTTTCTACAACGACAAAATATTAAGCAGCATATAATACCACCTGCTTTCATTTAAGTAAGATTTTTCATCTGGCTGAGAAACATTCTTTTCTTTGCAGGAAGACATTCTGCATGGAAAAAAGCAAAGGCCTTCTTTCTTTTGCCTCTAATACAGAGGTGATACTGGCTGTTTTCTAAATCGATACCTACCAGCCTGTTAAATAAACATAGTGGCATCTGAACACAGACTCAGAAACACCATGATAAACAGTCTTAAATGTTAGAAATTCAGTCAGCCAGCCAGGCAAGCATAAGGGAAAGGAGCTACAAATCAGCTTTTCAAGTTTGTTGCAACTTTGCAAAAAGAGAAGGGATCGCACAGGTACAAGGAGGCAAGGAAAATAAAAAGGCATAATTTACATGAACAAGACTGTGGGTTTTAAAAAAAATTTCACTCTACCTCTTTATTAGTGGAGGCCTCTGCTGTACTGCAGACATCGTGGTGATGTTGCCTACTTGCCGACTCAGCACCCCGAGGTGAAGAGGAATCTGGAGATGGAGACTAGACATAGCAAGAAAATTAAATAATAATCTGAGTGACCAATGTAGAAATTCCTCTTTCATATTTTCCTCTAACTTGGAAGTGGAAATAAGAGATGAAAGGGGAAGAAAAAAAAAAAGAAAAACCGCAACAAGCACTTTTAAAATATTGTAAGCCTTGCTTTTTATTGTAATGATCACACATCAGTTTCTCATTGGACTTTCTCAGAACAGCTGAATCTTCTAAAAAGCACCTGTATTTGTCAACTATATATAAAGTTAAGGAGTTGGAAAAATAAAAAGCTGTACTCAGTAGCAAGAAACACTAAGCCAAAAAGTGTGACATAAAACTGTATTTTTGCAAGGTGGACTGAGAATTGTCTGATATTGATACTGGGCCAACTACTTACACTTAGTGTCACCAATCAACTAAGCTGCAGTTACAGAACTTTAGTTGCACAAGTACTTGCCCATTGCATGCAGGGAAATGACTGTGTGCTTACTGAAGGCTGACTTCATCCTAAACTCATTCTAGGAAAGAAAAGATAAAGTCACTAAGAAGTAAGCTGGAGGGGAGACAGGTGAATTGATCATGACCAGCACAACCAATTCAGCTAAAAATTATTGAGTTGTCAAGTTGAGGAGAGTGAAGAAAAGACTGCAATTTCCCCATAAACACAAATGCTCTTGGATATAATTAACCTGAAGTGCTAAACTAATCTAACCTGAGCAGAGGTAAGCTGCCAGTGGCTGTCCACAAATGTTATCCATCATCTTAAAAAACAACTCTTACAAATCATACAGAGTAATATGAATGTATTCAAGGACTATTCAATACCAGTGTAATCAAGGACTAGGATTCCTCAACCTAGATACAGCACAAACTTGGAAATTATTTCACAGTCCATGCTATGATCTCAGTACTATACTTGTGCTCTCTAGATCAGATTTCCTCATTCTTCTCCTTTCACCATAAATAATTCAGTGGAGAAACTGTCTTTCCAATCATGTACGAGTCATTCATGATCATCAAGAATGTCATAGCAGAGGAACAAAGGGGACAGCACAGAGAAGCAGTATAGTGGACTAGATCTATGTGGTAAGTCAGCAAGTATCTTGTTAAAGAAAAAGAATGTTTTGGGAAATTATATTCTAATCATAGACAATTCCTAATGAACACTGGCAACACCAAAAAGCTGTAGCGAGGTATCTAAAGCCCAGAGCAGGGAGGAATGGTACAGGGGCATGACAGAACACAGAGTGTGAAATTAATGAAGGCGACCAAAATGAAAGAAAGTACAAACTTCAACCCAGCAGGCATTTTTAAAGGCAGATCTTAAGGAGATACCTGCAAAACATGTTAGTGCACATGTCAAAATGTGAATCCTCAAAGGAAGGTTTAGCATTTAGCTATGCAAGCTGGGTGTTTCGCCCAGCAGCCCTGGCATTCTGCACTCTCCTTTGAGTGCACTTCCAAAGAGATAAGAGGTAATTCCTTATACAGATGTCTCCCGGGTAGAAGAGCAGCCCCTTTATCTCCCTACCTTTTGAATTACAACTGCAGGGCAAAAAGGAGATGCAGCTGTGAAACAGTGCCTAGAATTCTGGCATGTGCTTGCGCTGTCAGACCGGAGGATTGTTCACTGTGTTGCTGGCATTCACGCAGGAGCTGTGGGAGACATACATGCTCCCCTGACCTGCTGTGTAATTATAAGAATTACAGTGCCACAGTGACTCAAAGGCACAAATGGTAACTCCTAGTTACTTAGGAAGTGTACTTACAGTGCTGGCATTTCCAATAGTTACATAGTATTAGTATTTTTGTGTTAGGATTAAATATAAAAGGTACACAATAATATCAACCTAATAAAGACATCAGAATATTGTAGGCTTGAGCTTTAAATAATAAACAGAGAAACAAAGAAAAACATATCATACTTCAGCACCAACATTTCCACCCAAAAAAGAAGTTCTTTAAAATGCCTGAAAGCTCTCACATTCACGCACCAAAGTGATAACAATAAACGATTTCACTTAAACCAGTTGGTTGCTGGCATTAAGAAATTTTGCACCATTCAAAATGTATTAACAATTACTCCAGCAGCACTGCAAATACCTGGACTCAGCTGTTTTCATCTATGAAGTATCAGAACTAAGCAACCATCAAAATGATCACACAGTTTTCCATGTGATCTGTTTGAATGTCTGCTCAGATGTTTCTGGGAAAAAAAAACCAAACCCAAAACTACCAAACCCAAGCATCAAACAGCCTACAAAGTTTGCTACATGACATGACATCTGTCCCCAAAAACATTTGTATAAAAAAGTTCAGCCTTTGAAGAAAAAACACTCAGTTCTGCATCAAAATGCATTTTTAGAGGTACAACATACAATGCACAAGGAAAGAATGCAGTCACAGCAATAACAAGAAATATTTTGGTACATCATAGTGGATAGACAATCTGCATAGCTGCTCAAAACACTGTAACTGAAGGCTGAAATAAATGCTTAGTGACTGCTTCGTTATCTGCTAATAAAACAAGTTTTACAAGCCTAAGAAAAACGCTGTCAGAGCAAACATAGTAAGTTTGTGTGAAGCATGCTGTTATTATGTAGAGAGGTCCATCAGTGGAAGTGCAGCAATAAAAAAGTACTAGTTACCTCATTTCTCCTCTTGAATATCTACTTACATTTTTTTTACGATACTCAACCTGGTACATCCAAAAATTCTCCATCTCAATTTTGGCGTTGTTTGACTCTAACTAACATGCAACCCACTCCACCTAAGAAACCTTCCTTGCTATTCTGCAAAGGGATTTAGTAACAGAACCTGTAACAGGAGAGGATTGTTTTGCATCTAACCTGTCCAGATGAGTCTAGCTGGCTACTGAATAGCTCATGAAGACAAACACAACCCACACTGAAACAACTTCAAATGCAACCACCTGGTCTTGCTTTATAAAAGCTTTTGTTATCTGCTTTCAGCAGCAACTTATCTGAAAAGAGTAACCTAGTGGGTCACATTATCACATACAAAGCTGGGACAAAAGGGATGAAATCAATAAATACTTCAGCAATGCAAGGTTCACTTACAAAAAAAAAGTCATTACTGATACGATATTAATGTCCATCTACAGGCTTCCTGGTAGAGGAATGGCAAATATGGCCTTGTACATTAGTTCAGCAGAGACAACTGGATAAAGCAAGGCTTTTATATTTGTTCGGTTTCAGTGATAAACAGTCCTCTGAGTGGTACCCATACACATTAGGTAAAGGTCAAAGCACTGTGAAATACTCAGGCCCAACATGCAAATATAGTCAGATGCCTAATTTCACAAACCCCAACCAGTACAGCACAAATATGGCAATAAATCTCAGGTTTTAGCACAGCTATGTTGTGGCAGAATATCTACTGTTATTCGAACAGTTCAAATTCTATTCACTAAAATCTAGACTGAGACCATCAACATATGTTCATAGCTTTCAGATGGCATAAAGTACCCATAAAGAATGGAACTGAAAGCTAAATTTCCTTACAGTATAACTAATCATCATTATCGGTCATCTTAAATTAAATTTGTTTTATCTACAATGTTAAAAATTGAGGGTTTGAAAGAATAAAACTGACTTACAACTACTGTACATGTACATGCATATTGTGGCACAATCTATGCAATTTTATTTATAACTGTGACATCAAGATGAAAACTTAGTACTGTACTGTAGTTGTGGTGTAATTGTAATTGTGGCATAACTGTCACTGAACACACCCAGTGCACTTACCCTCCAGCCTGCTGAGTGGTCCAGCACCTGCTCCCCACCAGTTTGTGCACAGATGATATGAACTGACCTGAGACAAGGTAACTGACTAAACTGCTCACTTCAGAAAAACGTTATGACTAATTGCTGTAAGACCTCTCCATACAGGAATTTCAGGCAGCCTCAGAGACTCCCCTGCAGGCTCCTCCTGTGCACAAGCCAAGTGAGAGGCACAATTCATTGCTCCAGGGCGCTAACTACCATCCTGAGTAGGGACTATGCCTGACCCAACAGCTCCCCCCATGCAGTTTCTGCTGCAAAAATGACCAGACAGAAACTATTCCTACAGATGCTGATAAGGTCATGTGCAACACTCTTGTGCACACAGTTAACTTAGGAGGTATTTTATATGTAGCTTAAGATACACTACAGCAATGGATCACACATGCTAGAGTGGACATGTAGGATCACAGAGCAGCTGTAAGACTTGAGAACAAATGCAGTTTGGGCAGTCATAGTTTGGGGAATCTCCCCTGATCCAGCTGATGATGCCCTGCAAGCACAGAGCCTCCTGCCA
>JAVJGJ010000054.1:41522120-41536072 GCA_035590215.1 Microhierax caerulescens | reverse complement strand
CCCACAAACAGGCACAAAATCTGCTGTCATTCTACATAAAAAGGGCTCAGTGTCACTTTGGTAAATCGGCTGTTACCTACTCAGGCACATAAACCCATCCAGCAAAGCAGAGTTTTTCTGCAGCTGATCCATCTTCTGCTATATTTTGCTCATCTTTTGCCCTTTAAACATTTTAAGCATAAGAAGGCTGCTAACAGTATCTTGTGCCTCTTGCACAAACTATAGGGACAGGTGGAGCTTACATCAAGATACTTAAGCACAATCGAATTTCCATTTGATAGTTCTGATTATGCTCTTGAGTGTTTTCCAAAGGCTTAAGATACGGTAGCTTAAAAATCTTTTATTGAGTGGTACCTTTTTAAATCAGAACAAAAACGTGTCTGGAAACATCAGGCAAAGAACAATCCACAAATCAGAAAGACACTCTTTTGATCAAGTCCTCTTACCTATGACACCACAAGGTTTCATGCCCTGGGTAAGTATCAATCAGTTCAGTGCAGAGCTCCAACTCTTCCTCTAAACAGCGGGGGAGATCCACACTCTGCTCCTCCACACAGGCAGCTTCTGCCCCTGCACTCTCCTCCTTTTGGAAGCTAGCATTTTGCTTATTTACCATTTGATTTTGTTTCAGTACGTTCTTGTCAGTCACAGTTCTGCCCATCAAGGAATTGAGTAAGAACTGGCGGTAATGAAATCCACTATGGTCTGAGACATGCATGGATACCCAATATTTAGTAGATGCAAGTTCATCAAGGAGAATCTGAAACAAAAAGCAGAGATAACAAAATGTTATCAATCAGTATACAGGAGGAATCTATTACCACTGTTTCTTTATTAAGGTAACCTCCTCTCTGTGGATTTTAGCCACTGTGGGAATGGTTTAAGAACACAGACAGAAAACCAAAATATCACTGGCCCTTTTCCACTGTGTGCTAACAAGTATCTTGGCATCCCTGCATAAAAGAAATTATACTTCCAAACTCTGAAAATGTAGCTGTGTCAGAAACCTTCCCACAGGGTGAAGGAAAAAAAAAAAACCCCAAATCACTTTTGATGAGAAATAAGTAGTGGTTTAAGAAGCTTCATAGTTATGAATAAAGCCTATTTAGAGGAGGCAGAGGTAGAGGGTACAACAAACTACATGGATATCAGTATAGAAGTATTTTAACTTTTGTCAGAGGGTGGATGAGTTTCTTAACAACAAAAAACTACTAGAACAAATGGTTGTATTTCTTTAAATGCTTTAACTTCATTCCTCACATTAATCCTCCTCTGGAGTATAAACTCTCCAAGAAATCACAACTACCTTTTCTCATTTACTTCTAAAGGCTGTGGATATAACCTTACTGCTATATTCTTGCTTTTAATCTCTCTTTTTAAGCTACCTACATCACTTACCAGTACCAGCTGACGCAAAGCACTTTCATAGGTTCAAGTCTTTCTCTGCAGCACAAGCAGCACAGCCACCCACAAAGAAAACCATGGGAATGTGCAAGACTAGTTACACAGCTGTGCTACATGTGTTCTGAAAGCTATCAGAGCAAATACAAATGACGTAAACGGTGCCTTCTACCTGAGATACTCAACATGCTTTTTTAGGTCTTGACAAGAGACACCAGCAAACTGAAGGGCACTATTAAGTAACAGCCCACACATGGGATTCTTAAGGGGGCTGTACTTTAAACCACAAGATCAGCTTCTCTCTTCTCAGCAGAACTAAACTTACTATTTTAAGTTTCTGATCATTAAAATTTAAAAACCTGTTAAAACCAACATAAGGCTCAATGGCAACATCAGAAAAATTAGATCAGTCTTCATTCAGTTGGAACTGACACTATACACATTATGTCCAACTTAGATCTTGGAATAACCTGATTCATTTACCTGACACATTTATAAGCTACAAAGGGAACATTGTAATTATGCATTTTAATTCCCTGCACAAAGCAAACAGAATAATTTCCAGCATCACTCCTTACCTGAACTAGAAAACTTTTTAGAAAAGCAAGACAGAAGATTGCCATTAAACCTCTTGAGATCTACAAAAAACAAAGCCTTTCGTAGATCTAGGAACCTTAAGAGTAACAATGGAAAATGCTTCAAACAATTTGAGATACCAAAAGCCAGCTAATGTCTGAATACCAACAATGGAATATGCCTTCTTAGCAAGTCAGTTTTCTCCATTTTCACACTGAAAAGCACAAGCCCTTTGCCATTTTTCCATGAAGCAAACTGGAAATTATATGAAAACACCTCCCTCCCCCTCCTCAATAGCCTCTCAGCAAAGGGCTCTCTTCTGCTTTCAGTGCTGAGCTGAGTACCATGGAACCAGTATTCTGCTCCAGAACAGGACATAAGTGCTCAGTGACCTTTGCCTCAATCTCTGGATCTGTACTCCTTCTTACATCCTCCCTGACCCTGTGCTTGCTTTTTAAAAGGGCTTACCCACCATAAACTGCAGCCAAAAATTTCCTCCCTGGTCTGGGACATTTGGAAAATTAAAAAAAACTGTATCTGAGGCAAGAACTTTTAAGGGTAACTAGATAAATATGACAATGTCCACTCATACAAAAGACAGGTACCTTCAAGGTCCAGTCAACTAAAAGTCACGGCCTTACTGGGGATGTCTACTAGAAAATTACTTTTTGTCTCATGAATCGACTTCTGCCTTCTGGGCATCACACAAGAGAGGCACCGCCTCATGACAATGACCCCACCACTTATTTCTTTGTGTGTTTTTTGTGTTATAGGGCCTGATGAGTCACTCTCCATCCTGTAATTACGACACTGAGTATTTCTGTCTAATAGAGTTTGTCCATCCCTGCTGAACTACATCCTATTTCCATACCTGTACAATTTCTCTGAAGCATCATGATGTGTACGGATTTTAACAGATGTATACCAATATTATTCTCATACTCTGGTTCTCTAATTACACACCCACCTACCAGTAGGTGTCTGAACCCCATGTTTTCTCTCCATTAGCCAACCTTACTGCCATGTGAGCATGCTGGAGTCAAGGCTTTCTCGTCCTTTTCCAAGGCAAGTACTATAATACCAGAAAGATTAAATTGGTTTGGAACAATCTGTTCTTGCCAAATCCTTAACTGGTATTAATGAACACTATTCAAGCACTACATAAACTTGCTATGTGGCTCCAATACTGCAGGAACAACAAACTGAGATTTCCATATTCAAACAAGATGGGTTTCACTGTTTAGCATAAGAAAGAACCACCATCTATATTCTGTGAGAAAATCTTCCTACAGGGCTAAGACGTTCTTCTCTAGCATTTTATATCTTTTTCCCAGAGTTTGAACTGAGATTCAGTCCACAGAAGGATTACCAACCCAAAGGAAAAAAAACCCTAAACCCTACCAAACAACCCACATTCTGAAATCCTCCAAATTGGGCCAACAGTTTCGTAACTATAAACTTGGTTTTGAAGTCTTATTTCAATGACAGTACAACATATACATAATATTTCCAGGCCTCTGTTTCCTTGTACACTGTAAAAAAACCTGCCTCAAACTACAGGCAAAGTTTGTATTGTAGCAGAAACATGACCCTAAATAATACAGGGTACTCTACTCAAATTTGAGGCAAACTTGCAAGAACTAATTTGAGTCAACCTTGCAATGCCACCTGAAAAGATGCACTGGTGGTGTCATGAAAAAAAATTTAGAGAGAACAGAAATTTCCCAATGAGTTAAACACAATGCTCAAGGAACAGTAGCACCAGTGAAATTTTGGGAGAGGTAACAAAATGCAGTTGGACAAAACAAGAGAAAACTACCACTTCCTTAGTAATCAGCCTAAAAAGAAGGTCGCTAGGGGAATTGGGATGGCAGGCAGGCAAATGGAGCTGGGAGTGATCAAACAAATTTAAAACACTTCCTTCACAGGCATGTTTTGTGACTTGTCACACAAAGCATTGACAACTGCCAATGAATAAATAAACAAGAATAATTCCAGTTCTGAGACGAGCTATCACATTATAATTTTTTCTGTTTCTTTAAATTAGTAAAGAATGGCAAGTGCAAAAAGCACTCAGGGTGTTCCTGATCTTCAAACTATTGTTGACTACAGCATAAAATGATCTGAGTTTTAATTAACACTGCTAACATTTCCCCACCTCTTTTTAATAAAGCTGTTAAAGATTTATGTGAAAGTCCCTGTTTCCTGTTAATACAGACCTCTAACACTAACTTCTAAACTCTAATCTATCCCAATCCTGTAATTCTCCTGAGTTTTCCATAATCACCTTTTCATACAAACTTGCTAAACTGATGAGTCCAAATTCTGGACTGCCTTCCTCAAGGAGTCTAGAACATACTTGCTATTTACTACTAATCTGTTAACAGCTATTTTTAATACTTCCCAGCTGACAACAGAAAACACCAGTAAAACAGCATCCATTGCTAGCAATAGCTGGCTCATAAATTACATAACAATACATGCTATACTGACTCAACAGCCTTCACTAACTTCATCCCTCACTCCTCCACATATTTACAGAATGGCAAAACACAGAGGCTGATGTTAAAAATGTGAATGACACATCATTGTGTTAGCCTAATATTCACAAGGAATTCACCTAGCAGCTTAGAAACCACAGCATTATAATACTGCCCATGTAATTTTAGGTTCTGTCACATTCATTCAATTTCCTGCAGATCTCAATGTTTTAGATACTACTATGTGATTTTAAATATTTGCCACTGCACAAAACATCCCTGCTGGAGCTAAAATAGCTTGGTCAGGCCTCAGTTTAAATGCTGCCAAAAGATACTGTTGGAGATGAAGAAACTAGTCACAAACACTACTATGCTTTCTCTGAAATTCCTGCTGTCTTTACTTAATCCTTCAGTATTCTGAAACCACAGAGAAGCTGAATAAGGAAGGGTATCAAAACAAGACTTTGCATTACATCATCAAAATAAAATGTCAAACATTATCTTTTTCTCTATTAGGAATTCCACAATTAGTGTTAGAAGAATTTTCAGTTGCCCCTTCTTTATTTCAGCTCAGTCCCATATATCCTCCTGCCACAAGTTCACTAACAGTATCAACAAACAGAACTTTGTACACTGGCAAGAAAAATCTGTTCTTTCTGCTGAGCAGAACCTGCCTACACCAGCAAGAAAAATGCAAAACAAACTCATTGCAATATTTTGCCTGTTTTTTTTTAAACATTCTTAGCTACCTGCGCTAACTTCATATGATACGTCCCATCCATGTCATAGGATCTGCTTGGCAAACCAGTATTTTTTTTTAATTAAGACAAGGAAATTTAAGACTTTATTCACTATTGTATTATACCTTGACAGTCAGCTTTCCCAAATGCTGTAAAACCCAGATGCGATGGGACCAGGCATTGTAGTTGCTTGGATATCTCCCAGCAGCTTCAGAGCAGACATTCATTTCTTCCTGCACTAGTTGGTGAATTCTCTCCACAGGTGCTGCTCCCAAGTTTCCTTTAGTCACAAGACTGGGCAAGGAGTTTTCCTGAATTAGCTGTTGCAGCACCCATCGTCTGGTTAAACGATGTACAGTGTTAATGGTGAGAGAGCAATTTTAAGAGGAAAAAAATGTTTTTTCACTTATATAAATCAAACCTTTTGGGTATTTCAGTTATCTAACTAGATGATGAATAAGTAGTAAACATAACCATCTGATATCTTCCCATACTGAAAGCTATGACTTATGATCACATTCCAAAATAATTTAACTCTGCTGTATTTGTTCATTTGCTGTTAAGTGGTCATGGCTACTTACAGTATGCTAAAATAAAAGAGAGGGAAACAATGAATTTATGAAACAAAAATTTATGAAAAAAAATGCAAGGTCTGGATGAGATTTCTAATGAGCTCCTTTTCAGAGGCTTGTATAGCACTAAAATAAAGTATCCAAAACGAGACAGAAAAAAGTGATTAAACAAAAAATAATTACCTGTGCTTTGTATTTTTTACATTTGTCAGTACTACACCCAGCAACCCAAATGAGTTTCCACACATCAGCAGCAAGTGCAAAAGACACATAGTTTCAAAGACTATTGGTATAACCAAAACAAATGGGTTTACTGATGAACTACACACATTTATTTGAAGTGACTAGGATAAGCACAGATTCCTAAATGTTTTCTAAATTTTACTTTGGACTGACTATTAATAGTAGTTTAGTAGTATTTTGAGAGGTGTCCTCAATGCTGCAGAAAGCATGCATCTGCAGACTCTGCACAAAAAGTGTCCTACAAAAAGGTATCACAGATATGCTGACTTCCATAAGGCAGCAAGTGTCAAGAGAATTGCAATGGACCAGTGTGGGATGCTCTGGTCTGCAACAGTTTTTTCTGTTTTGTACAGGCTCACATCAGTTCCAAAACCAATTAATTGCTACTTTGAGAAAGGTGTCACTCTTGGTTAAGAGAGATCAATAAATAAAATAGAAATAATAAATTCATTTTCTTTAAAAAGATAATTCTGTTTTGCAATTAATATATAAAACTGTATCTAGGTTATATGCATATAACATAGATAAGCCAACCACTGTTAAGTATTTGGCAACCCATCCACTTTTTCCTCAACATATTTATAATATCCTTGTTCACTGGTATTTTTCATTTACACTGAGTCTTTTTCTCTTACTTTTTAAAGAAGATTTAAACTATTGGAAAACAATGTTAAAGATAATTTATAAGAATGCAATTTTTAAACTGACTCTTTCTCAGCAGAAATCACAAGCAATGGATTGAAGACAGTGTTCATACACTGACTTGCTATGTAATGTTTGTTTTAACTAAAGATGTATAGCCAAATGAACCATGTTCTTTGACTTCTGTATAACTTTAGGAAATGTAGTAATTTAGCAGACTTAATTTTTTAAAAATGTCTTTGATCTGAACATCACTATCTAGTATTTTTTTCACTTCAATCAGCAGATCCGCAAGAGATGGGAAATTCTAAAAATGTCTAGGCACAAAAGCCAATGGGTAGAGAGTAATTTCTTTAATAAAAGATAAATATGATTTCATTAACATTGAATTCTGAGTGAAAACATAAAAAGACAAATTATTTTGATCCTAAAATAATTTCAGTTTCTTAAAATGAGCACTTTTTAAAAAAAAAAAATCAAATACATTATACAGAAGCATGGGCAAAAAATACAGGCTTCATAGTCTCTGTGGCTACAACAAAAGAAAAAATTATAAAATGAAACCTGAGCTTCTAGTTGAAATTGAGTTCTAGAATTTTTGCATGGGAGGAAAGACAGACAAGCACAACCTCAGAAGATTTCAAATGTACTTTTGGTACCTGTTTAATATCATGTTATTATTTTGGAGGTTCTTATGAGAACGTTTTCTGCAATAGATTTTTTTCTGCAATAGATTTTTTTCTGCAATAGATTTGGGAAAAAAAAAAATCAGATTTCTTCTGCCACTGTATGCATGTTCCTATTACTATTACTATTGCAGTTCCTGAAATTACTGCAAATGAACACTGGATATTCAGAGACAATTATGCAATCAATACATATATTGACTCTGCATGCATAAGATCTAGCTGAAATCCCTCAAAATATACAGCAAAAGACCATATGGCATAATGTATGGCCTTTTGATATCTTTAGTGAGTGTATCTCCCATGTGTAAGAAAAATATATTTTAGATGTGTTCCACTGAATTTTATAATTTCCCCATTCTACTACTTTGTACTTCTGTTTGAAATTTGGTATCATGGGGAAACAGAAAACACAGGGTTATCAGTATGCTGATGCAGAAAGAAAGTTTTTGCATTTCTTCATTTCTAACATGTATCAATCACAGTCAGCACATCCAAATCCAAGCCAAACATCTGTACAATCATTCTCAAGTATACTTTTCTGATTTAGACAAATACCAGCAAGAACAAAAACTTACAATGCTATTAAAATATTCCTAATTTAAGATTGCACATTCTAGACAAAATTTTTTATTATTTCTAAAAGGTAAATAAATACTAAGAACTTACCCTTCTGACTAATTTCATAACAACGTACTGATCATCATAATGATGGTTCAGCACTAGTTACATGCAAAACATCAGTTTCCAGTGTTAGCTACCACATAGGAAAGGCTAATTCATGACAATACACAAGATTTTTTTCCATTATTTCTACAATACTTCTTTTGCTTCAACTAAAGCCGTCAAGCAGCATGACTCAGTAGCATGGAGATGATGAAAAGCAGTTGAAGAACAACAAAATTAAAACCCATCGTTGCAGAATTTTGTCAGTGTTGCTGCTATATCAATATGACTAAGAAAAAAAATCAACAGAAATCAAGTAGATGTTTATAAATTAAATGCCTAGGAATATTCCATGTATTACATTCTAGATTCTACATTAACTTGGAGAATTTTAAGGTCATGCACTCACAGAGAAGAGTTTACCAACAACTCCCTCTTCCAAAAATGCATGTTATCAGTATAACTGAAGCTTTATTTTTGGTAGATTACGAATCTCCTAATGGGGTATATATGTTGCGTTCAAACCTCTTCAAGGCTGTCTATAACAGGATGAGTTACCCTATGAAAAACACCTAATGAAAACAAGACACATACAAAGATTATTTATTTCTTTTTAAAAAAAGTTGGGCAATGGATCTATAGTTCATTTGGCAGTGCTGCAGGCATTTTACGTACACGCAGTCAAACTGAGATGGTTAGCTTTATGCATTTGAGTAATTCTGCAGTTATATTTCCCAAAAATACACTCTGTTGTTTTAATATTTAGTAGCGGTCACTTAGTGACATTGCTTAAGTTAGAAATTACAATAATAAATTCACCAAACTAAAAAGACCAGTATTGGAATGGAAAAGAACCCAGCTTTGGGTATAAAGATTAGTTTTTACAGATTCTTGTCTTTCTGAAATGCCTGTAGACAAGCAACATGGTAATACACTGGAGGAGGGAAAGGGAGAAACACAATGTTCAAATACTCATTACAGAAAGAATCAGAATTCTCAGGCTGAGAATTTACATACTGCAAGACATGATAAACCTTTTTGAAAACTTACACCACCTCCAAAGTTTATTAAAAAACCCACACATGGCAAAAAAGTCACGTATGATTTCACTTGTAAGTGTAAAATATAGGCAGGCATCTTCAAAAGCCAAAGCACAGCACTGGCTCAAAGAATATGCTATATTTCTGCATGTCCTCCTTCATCTATGACTCTTCTTAACCCAAGTTCAGTAAAAAAAAGTGCCTAGAAAAAATGTTTTTAAGCTTGGGGAGGCAACAGAATGCAAGGGAAACAAACCTATGAATCCATGTTTCCGGACTCTTTGGAAACTTGGTTAACGCCAGTTTTCCAAGATGCAAATCTCTAAGTGGATTTAAAGTGCCAGACAGTATTAATTCTTTCCTACAAAAGATAAAATAAATTTGTATGAATAAAAGAAATAACCTGAAAACAGAACACAATCCCAGTAACAAATATCATGGTATTTCCTTTGCATCATAATAGAACTTCACTGTCAAACTACAAGAGTTTAAGAAGCATTTGGCGGATTAACCCATTCCACCATTCCGCTCTGCTCTATATATACACAGCCTACTTAACAAGGCCCAACAAAATTAATCCAGATCAAAGAACTTCATCTTAAATTGAACACATACTAATCACTGGTTCCCAAACCTACCCTGAAATCACCGAGTCAACTGTATTTGATTTGTGGCTCTTCATCACATTTTCTGTTACTAATCCAAAAGCCAAGCATTTTGGGCTATATGAATGCCTGAGAATAACATTGCTTTTAACTGCACACCCTAAAAGTATCTTGATAACACAGGCAGCTTTTTTCTTTTCTTTGATACAAGGGCTGCCAATAGGGTACATATATGACTGAACATTCCCTCTTGAATCCTCAGATCATTCTGTACATCTGAAGACACAGGTACTCTTCTGCACTGTCCCCCTCCAACTCTCCCCTTGTAGTTTTAAAATATGGTTCAAGGTACAGTATCCAGTATACCTAAATTTAGAAAGAAGTGGGAAATATTCTCTGTGTGTTTAATGTTTTTCAAACTTAACAGAAAGGCTGAAATCGCCAACTTATTGCCAACTTTACTTATGTGTAAAACGACTTTTCATTTAAAAACATGAAAGATTTGCCTTAACAAAACTTGAATGTTCATTCAACATAACTCTTCCCAGAGTACCTCTGACACAGAAAAGCAAAGTGTAAGTCTGTATTTATCTTTCTCAGCTTCTTTGCACAGAATTCCCTGCCCCACACCCTATTATTTCTAGTTTCATCACTCTTACTGCCAGTCCCAAGCATATTTGTAAACATTGCCCCATCACCGCTTACTGCCAGGACATTAGTCTCAACATCCTATTCTCCAGTCTAGTCCATACCGGCTTTGAAGTAAAGATACAGTAATTTTTGCCATTTGCAGATAGGAAACATGCATTTTCCAGAACCTCCAGAAGTCAGAATTAAAAACTAAGAGTGCAACAAGTAGAAGCAATTTTGGTATGCGTTTGGTGTGGGGTTATTTTTTGGGTTGTGGGTCTGTTTGGTTGTTGTTCATTGGTTGTTGGGGTTTTTTTTGTATAGTTTATGGTTCATCATACTGATACGCATGACAACAGGTTCAGCAAGAGGAACACTAGCAGATGAAGAGCAGGTGATCAATTTTCTAACCAAAACCTGGGGGCAGGGACAGAGAGGAATTACACTCTGAAAAAAGCTGCTATCCAGTAAGAAGGTAAAACTGCAGTCTGACACAGAACACAATATGGTTTTAAAGTAATCGCCCAAGTCTCACAAATAAATTGACATATTCCTTTATGTAGGCACTTATTACCGTTTTCTGTCTGCTTTGGAAGGTTTTCAGTAGAAAACTGACTCCACCTAGTATACCTGCTTTGTGTTGCTTTAATTGAACTGTATACCCACAGTCAGAAGCTAATGGCAGCAATACTAACAGTGAGCAACATATTATTTCAAATTCAAGAAAAATGGTGAAATGTATACACCTAGGCACTAGCCTAGACCCTTCTTTCTCTACTGAACTGGCAGTTGAAAAAATCCTTAAGGAAGTTTTGCTCCTGACACCTAGTGAAGTCGGTACAGAACTACCTGCAGAGGTCAGAAACACAGCTACCAGGACATTTGTTTTTATCTGAATCAAGTTTCAGCACTCTGCAGATTGGATGCATTTAGCAGGTGCTCAACAGGAAATCCAGGTATACCAGCCAGGAGTGGCAGACTGACCAGACAGTGCCAGTGCATTGACTTATGCAATGCAGACAAGAGAAAGACAGGGAATGTCAACACTGGAGCAGGTGGAGTAACTGCTCCATTACTGCAATGCAAAAGGTAAGATTTTGGTAAAAAATCACTTTCCACAAGGACAATGAAAAAGCAGCCTAGATCAGTTTAACACTCAAAACAAATGCATGTACATACTTAAGAAAGATTTAGATTACCAGGCCACCTACCTCCCAAAACCTAAACCTGGTGAAGAAATTGCTCTTTCTATATTAAAGCATTAACTGTGAATAAGTAGGCTCATGCATATTTACTTTTAAAGTAAATTTACTATTTTGCAAAGCTGGGGAACATTACAGACAATTCAGTTTCACTGCTGTGGCAGAAAAGCAGCTTTCAGCTTCACATATTTTCAAATGAGAGATCTTCCCATTCACAAGTAAGGGACTTCAATCAAAAGTATGACTAAAGTATCCCAAACAAACCTCCTTCAAGCTCTTTCAGCAAACATCCAAGTTGGGGTATATAACTTCTAGCTCAGTTTTGCCACATGGCCCACCTTCAGAATTCTAGTTCCCATAAAAGATAACCTGAAATGAATTTACTTGCCTTGTGTTTTTTCTGACACCTTTGAAGTCATTGGTATCTGACGGGAAAAAGTTTGGTTTTTCAGAGAGTCGTTACCTACTGTCATTTGACTTTCAATCAATTGTACATGCCAGCAAGTATAAAGGCAAGAACAAGGACACCTATGACAATCCTTTCCAATCACTTACATAAAGATTTGGGTCATTTTCACTTGGAAGGTTTTTCAACGTCTAAAAACACAGGATAACTGAAATTATGATTAACAACTGGCGCTGTCTGGCTGCCCATTCAGTGTAACAGGGATGATTTCTCTTTGAATTCTAAGAAGTGATGTCTCCTGTTTTTTAGCGTGCCTTCCTACACCACCCAATTAGTTCTTGCGCAGTTCTCATGGTTTAGGTTACAGTCTCTGCCCTTCTGTAGCTTCCCTTCCAATTAAAATACATAAATAAAAGACAAACCTATGCAGGCATATTACAACTGTTTAGAATAGCTCCAAAGCCATGACAGATTACCTAACTCTTCCTAGCACATAACACATTTGAAGCTTTATCTTCTTCTGTGCTTCATTAACCAGACACAACTTTCTATGATTGTCAGCTGAGCTTAAATACTCCTTAGCCTTGCACACTGCCCCCCATGTCCTTTTGCTCTGACTAGTCCCATATCCTTTCAAAGGTAAAAATTTCATTTTCCCACTCCCAAACACTCTTCCTGTACCTTCAAATTCAGTGCTATTGAGTCAACTTATCTCTGACACTCTCAGCACAGAATTCAACATATGGAATGGTCACTGGCCAAGAATTTGGGGAGCAAGGTCACCTCCTCTAGTAATTTATATACTTTGGTAAACCATAAATGTCATAAAGGAGAACACAATCCTCATTCATTATTTCTTAAGATTTTTCATTCCATTTACAACTTTGAGCTACTCTTCTCATGTACATAAAAGCAAACTGTTTTCAGCTGTTAGGCAGAAAAAAAGCCAG
Source organism: Microhierax caerulescens (assembly GCA_035590215.1). Taxonomy (NCBI): domain Eukaryota; kingdom Metazoa; phylum Chordata; class Aves; order Falconiformes; family Falconidae; genus Microhierax; species Microhierax caerulescens. The sequence continues at coordinate 41,523,233 of JAVJGJ010000054.1, read as the reverse complement.
ACTGATAAGGATGAATGCATTTGCATTAAGAAAAGTTTCCACAAAACCTAAAACAAAACCCTGAGTTTAGTTTTAAGTATCACAAGATTACATTACTATAGTAGTTTCAGTACTTATACATGCTCCTAACTTTGTTTTATCACTTGAAAACTACTCAAACTACACATTTTTATGACAGCAAGCCCTTTGTTTTCACTTTAATCCCCCTTTCTTAGGCCTGAGATGCTAGGAAGATACAGATCACAGCAGAATCAAAACTACATCAGCAGTAAAAGAAGAAAGAAAAGGGTAAGAAAAAAGGTGCTGAATCTTACCTAGGGCTGACAGCTACCTGCAGCCATCATCTTTCTAGGTCATTTCATTAATTTTTCCTACTGCAATAACACATCTTAACTACAAAAGTCCTATTTTTAGTGAGAACCCTCCCAGAGACTAACATATAATTTTCTGTCAGCCCTCCAGCCCTTATAAAACTATTCCTTTAAGACTGTCTTTAGTCTTACCTAGGCAGCAGAAAGGTAAGATTTTCTCACCTCAGAGATTTACACAAAAATTAACAGATGACAGGAACATGAAAGGAGCAGGGTGGGGGAGAATGTGTCCAGAACAAAGGATAGCCACCATCCTCCCCTTCTCTTGCAGTGTATCTATTGAGGGATACTCAGCTTTGATCCAGCTGCATCAGTAATGGCAGCAAATTGAACTGTTATCTCAAAAGGACTCAGGTATAATACTCAAAGAGGGGTAAAAAAGAAAACAAGAGAGACAGTAGACATCTTTTCGCTGAATCACGGCGTGCTCAACTGGATAAGCCCATCTAAAGGTTACAAATAGCCTTCCTTAACTGACAGAAGTGGCAGTTCAATGGGATTTATATCCCCAAAACACTTGGGCCAAACATGTGACTTCACATGCAGCAGTGTAATCTTTAGCCTGCACTACAGAAAACAGAAATTAAGCCAGTCTCAAGCTCAAACTATCTGCAAGACATACAGGATAGAAGAGATTTTCAACGTTCTTTCAGCACTCCTTAGCTGAAAAGTTCTTATGTCACTAATCAGCACTTAAAACAAAGCTTACAGCTGACTTGCCCATAAGGCCCAGGTCTTTCTG
>JAVJGJ010000054.1:40580773-40591247 GCA_035590215.1 Microhierax caerulescens | reverse complement strand
AGTGTATTTGAATTTCTGGAGAGTGTAATTAGAAAAACAGAACACATAAAATGGGCAGGGGACAAAAAAGGAGAGATCTTTTATATACTGTTCTCAGATAGATAGATAGATAGATATACACTGTTCTCATAAAAGATGAGAACAACTTGTCTGAGATATGGAAAGGAAAACTTAAAAAAATCCCAAACTCATACGTGGTTTCCCTTCTCAGCTACTCTTGCACTTGTTTCATCTGGATTCTTAGGTTTACTTAGTAATGTATTTATGTTATATATTGGTTTGGAGCTGGTTTATCCTTAATTAATCACTTTCAAGTGTAGAATATAAATTACTCGTGCAACCTTCCAATAGCCTGGACAAACACAGTTTGGGGAAATTTAAATGAGTGATTCTTTGTTGCGATATTTTCTTTGCTGAGACTCCTAAACACTTGTCACCCTCTTGTGTTTAACTTAAAAATTGCATTCTGCTCACAAAGCCGAAACAATGTGAGAATATTTTATTTGAAATTAGTTGGTAATCAAAATATTTCACCATGGAGTTTAAACATCTTTAAGGTTTTGTGAAGTTCCTGCCACACACAAACTTCACTGAAGGCTGTCTGAAAACAAGAAATTATTTGCAGCTATTATCCCCTTTGATAACTTAATTTAACCCCAGAGTACTGGAAAAGTCAATTTAATACACAGATATTTCGTACAACTTTAAACTCTCCAAACAATTTCCAAAGAGACACAAAGCCTCTCTTTAGGTATTCTAAACACTTGTAAGCACCCAGTCACTGAAGAGGAACCTGTAGATTTTCAGTGCTTGTGGACCTGAGAACCAGAAGCTTTTAATATAGACCACAAGACAAGCCTTATAGGTGAATATGAGACCTTCAACTCTGGCTATGATTTTTTTCACATACCATATTGTTCTTTGTTCCTGCTAATTACTTTTAGTTGTCCTCCCTGCAAACGTCTTTTATTATCATAGTAATAGGTCTATACAACCTGTCACAACAGTAAACAAGTAAACTTGTTTAAACGAGTCTAATACTGCCTTAGCAAAGTGAAAATTACTATGTACTTTACTGTTTCTCTGACTTCATGCCATTGCCCCATTTTGAGCTTTAATGATTTCACAATGTAAATTATTGTTATTCCACTTTAGACAGTTAGTGGCTTATAAATTAGATCAATGGAAAACGTTCAAAGAACAAAAATCGAAAGAGAGGTTAAAATTGTTTTTTAGATTTCTTTTACCCTTAACAGATGCCCTTCAGAAATTCACCAAAATATATGTTTTTACTGAGAAGTTGCTTAAGAACTAAATGCTGACATACACACAGTTGAATTTGTTTTCTTGTTTTTCCTTATAATCATCTAAATTCTTGTAGGTTTTCTTATGAACACCTCAAGTAAGTTGCCAGGTGTTTCCACGTGGTGGAAAGAGGCTTGTGTTGAATATCTGTTTGTGAGCTTATTTTGTTCCTCAGCTCTAGGGCTAGACAACGTGATTGGAAACTTTGAGGTTGGCAAAGAATTTGATGCACTGCTGATCAACACGAAGGCTTCAGACAGCCCTTTTGACTTGTTCTCTGCTGATAAATTTGAGGTAATCAGAAAAGGATTGGTGGTTAAAAAAATTAAAGGGAATTATGTGGGGAAGGTCTGTGATACAGCCAGAAGAAGTGTCTTGAAAGTTATTTCAGTGACAGGGATCAGTTGTACTACAGCGCTGCTGTGTTTTGGTGAAAAAAGTTCAGTGGCTGGTTTTTTTTTAGCATCATGCTGTCCTCAGTGACAGTCCTATATCCCCATGGGCAAAACCACATGTAACATTTTTTTAATGCATGTTTTATTAGCCCAAGCTGACAATTAGTTTGCTATTTGCAGTTACGAATGGCAGCCAAGGAAAAGCAATTTAGTTCTAGTTAACACTTTTGAGTTCAAACTTAAAAATGGCCACCTGTTCCCAGATAAAGACCAGGTTGCCTTGACTGCACTGCTATTTAAATTTATAAAAGAAATCAAGATGGCTAATTTGAGTTGAAGGCACAGTTTTTATGCAAAATACAAGCAGTATTGGCATTATGCGATGGGCACACTTTCTCATACAAAACCCTTTTATAATTAAAAAAGTTAATGAACAACAGGTACTTGAATTTACTGATGCAGCCAGACTGTCTAATGCTGTTCTATTCTGAATGTCACCATTTACTTAGAAATGCAGACATAAATGGTGAGGTAATTGCTCCTTAATCTGTTTTGGCCACAATAACTGGGTTAGACTGGGAAAAAAATATTTGTGTCTAAACCTTTTTAGCTGTGTTAGTGGTTCTTAGGACTTTAAAAATGCTTAAATTTTTTTTCTTAGTTTTCAATAAGTAAATGAACTTGAGAACTGAAAAAAAGAAGGGGAAAAAAAAGATTGTGTTTTAGGCATGTATTTGTTTCTACATCAAACTTGTGCAGTGTTTTCTTCCTGAGACATACACCTTCCTTAAGCTGAAAGTTATTTATAAGAAAACGTGCAAATTAAGTTTTTATTTTCCTGTTAGTGGGAATATTTGTATTTGGGAAAACTATTATTATCAATTCTTTCAAGCTTCAAATAATTGTGATCTGGTATAGTAGATACTCCCTTCTGAATTTGGTTTTCTCCTATTTTTTTATAGGACGCTCTCCAGAAGTTCCTGTACCTAGGTATGTTCTGATTCTCAGCCCACATAAAGTTATTTTGTTGTTTTGTACATCAAAAATTGCCTAAATTAATGTGAAGTTAATAATAAATTTATTTCTATGTAATTAATTATACACTTGTTTACAGTAATTAAATATATTTTTTACAATGTATATAAACATTAATGTCATTATCTGTTAACATTAATGTTAATTTAAATTAATTAATTATAGATTTGTTTACATTTCTTAATACTTGCTTATAAATACTGAGTAAGAATTAAGTGGTTTAACTTTTGTTCTTTGGGACACAGTTAAATAGCCAGTTTAACATGATCAGATGCACCAGGTTTGTCAGATTTATTACCACGCCTATCTTTATCTACAGTATGATCTAAACCATATTTCACAATAAAGTATCACTGACATGCTAATCACCAGTTCACAACCAGTTCAGCTCAGGAGGACTTCTGCAGACCAGTTGCCGTTGCGATTTTTTCGCAACCCAAACAGTCCCACCCCCATAAGAGAACGGACAGGGCGTCTTCTGGGCCAGAAGCTGTGCGGCCTGTGGTGCTTTACGCAGCGGTGACTGCTGTTAGCTCGGGCCACATTTGTGTCACTCTCTGGTTAGGCTTTTGCCTTCCTGAGAAGCTAGCTGAGTCAAACCAGCTTTCCTTCTCCCTGGTACCTGAGTTAGTTCAGATACTGTGCAATAATGTGTTTTCTGCACAGATACACAATGTTTTCAGGGTGTGAATCTACTGAATGTATAGAAAACTATATTTATTATGTTTATTTCTTTAAAAAAACATAACTAGTTTGAACGTTCATGGATCTTTCTGGTAGCACTGACTGTTTCTCTCTAAGTAAACTTTCTGAGTTCTAGGTGTTCTAGATGAATACATCTGCTGCAAGTGATGTATTCCAAAACAGATTTTGTGGATTGTGTAATTTTCATTCATTAAATTAGCACACGTTAAACAAAAAATCAGATTTATGTGCTAATCCCTGTTTTGACCATGTTATTTCAGGTGACGATCGGAATATTTCTGAAGTGTACGTGGCTGGAAAGCAAGTGGTTCCTTTTTCAAGTTCAGTATAAATTTATCTCCCTTTTCCAAAAATCTCCACTGATCATTCTGCATCTGATTTGGAAATTATTGCCTAAACATGGTGCCTGATCATCAGGAGCGACACCTCATTCCTGTTTTATGTTTTAAAGCTAGTGAACATTACAAATTTTGTCAGACCTTTTAAGAATTACTTCACCAAAATTGTCAGAGTTCTAGAGGAAATGGATATTTAAATTTCTGTAAAAATAGCCTGTGTGCATTGATAAGGGATTTGGTAAATACCTTAATTGAAGAGGACACTTGCTGTTCCTTTTAATAATAGTGTAGGAAGCATTACAAAGAGCAGTGAGACTCTCATTGTCTGTAATGCATGTGAGTTTCAAAAAAGCCAGTGCTAGTAAATTAATTTCACAGATAATGAATTTCATAGAATAATGCATTTTCCATAATATTATCACCAAGTATGAAAAAATCAGTGACATTTTGGAGCATTTAGAATATTTTCCAGTTTTCTTCAGGAGCTTATTTTTTTGGAAGTAATCATTTCATTTAAAACATTGGGGGTTTTAAGAGAAATTGGATAAGAATTGTATATTTATAAATAAATAAGGGTCCTTATGGTCAAAGATTTCGGATTTGGTGTTCATAGCCAGACAGAAGAAACAAATAAGAAATGGGGCATTAGCCACAGGGAGATGGGCTGGGAGAGTGGAAGGGCTGCATTGTTCTGTGATACTGTCAGCTGAAAATGCATTTCTGCAGATTTTGTTCCTAAGTCTAGAAGTGGTCTGCCTGATCTTCTACCCGCTCCATTCATTTGCCTTCAGCTGAGTGACAGCTGAATGAAACGTGTTGAACTAGAAGCAGGCACTAAGATCTCTGAGCCGGCTATGCAATTGCAAACAAATGCAGAGGTTTTTCTGAATTAGAGGGAGTGCTTCATCTAGTTCAGCCTCCTGCGGAACCTTCCCAAGCTCATTTGCTCCCGGCTGTTCAAACAAGGGGATAACCATGACTCTTCTCCTTTCTGTAAGGGAAGTGAGTGGGTTTTTAAAAAAAAAAACAACTGGGAGAAATGGGCTATTTCTGGCCATTACCACCTTTGACTTGAGGTGGAAATTATCAATGGAAAAAGCAGTTCAGCTTTAACGTGCTCTTTGTGGCAACTGTAATTCCAGCTCTTAATAAATCCAGGTAAAAAATGTCCCTTTTTTGTTTGGGAAATCTGTGCAACTTCCTTTCTTAAAAAAAGTCTATTTCTCTGACTTTTATCACCAACTTCTTTTGTTTTGTTGTTGGTTTTTGGTTTTTTAGGGATTTTTTTAAGATTATTTTGAGGAGAGCATTGTTTCTTGTTTCTTTATTATATTTTTTGCAACACAAAGGATGTAAGCTTTAATTTCCGTGTCAGCAGAGGCCATATTGAGTTACTACAAGCATGTTTTAAGGCCTGCTTCGAATTCCTTTGATTTAACTAAGCTTTGTTTGACGCTTCTGTCTCACTGCCTGCTGATGTAAAGGCGCAGGACTTCCCTCTGTTCACAAAACAAGGGAAGTCACCGCACCAAAGTCTTACTTCATGTCTGCTTCTGAGAGGGTGCTTGTCCCAATGTCGCTGATAACATTCTGATTGTAAAAGCATATTCAGAATTCATGTACCATCATGGTTACGCCTACGTGAGACAGTATAGCGTCAAGCAGAAGTGTGAAAGCTAGCTAGCTTAGGCACTTATGGCAGTTCAGTCTTTTTGGTGTGTTTTTTTTGTCAAAGCCATGTAGTCCTACTGGACAGCTTTCATTTCCACTGTGTCAAATGTTTCTTAAAGCTTTGGGAGTCAAGATTTAAGGATTATGATTTCCACATTCCATCAGGCTCTTTTCTTAACCATTTTGGTTTTGTTTTTGTTATTTATGTGTCCCAATCACCTATACGGTTGCACACTTGCTTGGCAAATACAATCTTCAGCTCTTTAACTTTCCTGATTCAGGGAGCATTTTTCCTCATGAATTTTGACATGAATTTAATTGACCAAATTTCACATTCCAAAACCAAAGATCTGTAAGATGTGTTTTAATCCTCCCAGTTACTGTTTGAAAATATTTTTAAGGAGTTGCATGGTTTTCAGCTTTGGCTTTCTTGCAAGAATATTTTCTGGAGTGAAGATTACACAGCCTTGTGTACAATGTATGTTTGTGCCCTATTTCTTCACTTCCAGACATGTGAATTAAATCAGTGCTTTTATTTTAGTGGTAGTCTTAACTTGTCTTGGACTTCATTGTTTTCCCACTGTTTTGTAGTGCTGTAGAATTTAAGAATAAATTCAGCATTTATTCTTAAAAGATTTGCAGGGAAGGAGGGGTTACTTCTTTGAAAACTAGGAATACACAAAACCTTGAACAAATCCAACACTATACCGCTGGCCCTGTTACAAAGGGGCTCCCCAGATTACTGCTGCCAGTGAGTTTGTATCTGAATCTTGGCTGCATCATGAGCAGTTTGAATCCTGTTAAATTCAGCCACACAGTAGGAACTCAGCCTTTTCATTATCACTTTACTAGTGTCTAGTACCCAGATACTACCCAGACTTAGAAATGGAGAATCAACTTTTTAAGAATCTCAGCTGCCAGAGTTGCTGCATCCGGCAGTGACCAAGACCGGGAGGAATGAGGATTCAGATGGATAGCATGAAAGTGGATGCTGAGATACTTAGGGTTAAAGGAAAGAAACCTGAATTTGATGTGAGAGGAAGCCAGTGGAAGAATTAATACAACAAATAAACTGGGAGGTACTTTCAACAGCAGCATCTTAAATAAAATTGAATGGAGGAAGACTGTAATGCCAGAAATAAAATGTTAAAATTAGGTTCCCTGAGGTAGTCCCAAAAGCTTGTTCAGTGGAAGGTGGCTTACACATAGAAATGTTAAGGTTTTAGGAGATACAGAGGATGTAGTAGCCAAACTTCTCTGAAGTAATCTTGGGGAAATCATTGAGGATCCCACTGTAAAGTTTTGGTCCTTGAGGTTCACTGGCTATGAGTAGATTACCAAGATACTTGATACAAGAGGGGAGGATCAGTAGATTAGAGCAGTACTGCTGAGACTTATACATCTACACTATATGCAGCTAAAGACTACATACAGTAAATTTCCTTGGGTAGATGTCCCCACTACAAGTTTGAAGTAGGCCAAATAATTGGTTCGGGCTCTTAACCTCTCTGTTTTAGAGGCTGGAGTATATTGGGCATGCAGCTGAACCTCTGGTGCCGTTTCCTCCAAAATAAACTTAATCCCTGTGTAGCAAAACCACCCTGCAAACTGAACCAAGGTTCAGTAGGGGAGGGTGATTGGGGTAGGACATGACTATTCCCACCCATCTTGTCTCAGAATTTAGTAGCTGAAGACAAATTAAAGCAACCTCCTTCCCTCTTCCTCCCTGTTGCTGCCATCCCCAACACCACCACCACCACCCAAAAAAGAAAAAAAAAAAAAAAAAGTCAGGCAAACACTAAGCAAAAAATCAGGCAAACACTAAGGATGTTTAACACAGGCAAACACTAAGAGATGAGTAACTGGAAGAAAAGAAAAGGATAATTTTCAGTTTGTGTAAATTGAGACAGTGCTACTTACTCAAGGTAAAACCTCTGGAAAAATGTACATGTAACTGTCTCCAGATGTCACTCCCCATTTGTTCTCTTCCCAGACTGTGGATGGGATCTTTCTTTCTTAATGTGTCTTTGTGTTCAATGTTAGCACATCATTGAGACACAGGAGAAAAAAAAAATAATAAAAAAAAATAGGGTAGTTTGCGGAAAGCTTGCTTGCTGGGACAATATGGTTACTGTGTTCTATGCTCAGATGAGCACTTATTTATTATAAATGGAATGTATTTGAATTACTGTTATATGTTGATCTCAATGTGTCACTTTAGGTTTTAATGAAATGCTAGTAAGTATCACCTGTGCATTATTCAGCATTATTTGAATTATTCATGTATGGCAAGTGGAGTACTGCACTTTAAAATGTTGCCTTGGCCTAATGTTTGTATTTATTCTGGTTTCTGTGCAATCAGAAACCTTTGTAGGAAAAAAATGTGCATTTGTTCATGTCCTGAACATTTTCAGTATTGTAAGTGGACTTCCTGTTAGAAAAAGAAAAGTTAAAATGACCCTGATTAAAAGTCTGTGCCTGATTATGCACTCATGAATGAAAAAATTATAATGGTTTTATGAAAGCTGACACAAATACTAATGTTTTAAAAATACTTACAGAGAAATTGACTTTTAAAATTTTAATCTTGATTTTGCAATGCAGATTAGCAAAAGTTAATAATTATTGCTAAATATCTACTGTTCTGCTGAACAAAGGAGAATGTAACTATTCTTAGTTATACATTTTAAAAGAATACACAAGTCTTGAGAAATAAACAGCCCAAGTACTTTCAAAGAATATCCCAGTTTTAAAAGGAAAAGATATTAACATTGCTCAGAGAAGCTGTTTCGAAGTACTGTTTTAAGCATTTCCAGGAGCAATCTGTAACAGATGATAAGGTGGACAGCTTTTTAAATACTGGATTTGCACAAATAAATCGTGCTACCTTATCTGCAGCCTGGTGTGCAGCAGTGGTCGATGTCTCTAAAATGATAGTGTACAACTAAAAGATATTTTTTAAAAAAGCCAAGGGATTTTGAAAATTTGAGAAAGGATTGGGGGAAAAAAAAATGAGAGGAGATTGGAAAAGGGTGCTAGCAGAATACAAAGTAATGCAAACTAGAAAGAAGCTAGGTCAGAGGAACTCATGAAAACAAGATGACGTGTCAGTGAAGTTTTAGGTGGGAAACACTCAGAAAAAAAAAGATCTGTTTTCTGGCAATGTTCTGTTAAATCACAGCCCTATCCCTTCTGAATATCATTGTCACCCAACAACTGTGCACATTTCCAAAGCAGTTACTTTACATGCTTAATTAGACAAGCCCAAATAATTGTAGCTAATCGTAGCATAATTATATAACACTTCGCAACTTCTTAACCTCTACTTCAAGATTTAAATCAAAATTACCTGTAACAACTCCGGAAGAAACCTAATGCAAAGGCACGTTATGCTTTACCTCCACGTGTCCAGTGAAACATTTGGCACTGGCCATGCCAGAGACTGAGCTGGTCTGGTCCCGAGGAAGGCTCCGCTTCTGCATGCCCCTGTTGTTGTCCCCTGTCATGTGCCTGGTGGAGCAGTGGTGACCGAGTCTGGCACAGGAAGACACACATCTGGTGTGACTAGAGTAACTGAAAATAAGCTGCTTTAAAAATCGGGTTGTTTTGAAATTAAGCACACTGCAGAGAGCACAGCTTGTTTTAAATTACATCAGCATGTACCTAATAGTGAACTTCTAGGTATTGGGAACTTTGGCTTAAAGTTGCTGGTCTGGTTTTGGTTTTTTTATAAGCCCTTGTACTATATGTGCAAGAACTTGTGCTTCTCTCAACAGAGAAGGCAGCAAATTACATCTGCAAGGCTCTCTGTAGAAAAAGCAGTAACAGCAGCCACAAAAACAATCATTGGGAAGCCGAAAGGACATCAGCAACATCAACAACAATCTGTTGTGCAAAGCTGATGGAACTGTTAGTTTTTCCTGAAAGGCTGAGCAATGTTTTTGGAGGGATGTTTCCTGGAAATTTCAGTGGAAATTCTTTCCTGGAATACGTCCTGAATCAGAGTGTACTCCAACCAATGAGGTCCCCTGTGGCTTCTGTAGAGGCAGTCACTTCTGTAGATGTGAATGCAATAGTCATGCCCAGGTCCAGACTTCCTCCCCTGGTCAGGACTCAGGAGCGTGGATTTGCTTTAATTCTGGCTTTAGTTTCTGGCTCCTCGTACACTTGGTTTTAGTATGAAAATAACTGTGCTGAATGAGTGAAGCTGGGAGAAGGATAAGGCTAAAAGGCAATCTTACACCCGCCCACCTAGCACTTTGACTCAAAATATTTGTCCCGTCAAGTAGATGTTACTATGTTTGCACAGCTCTTAGTGATGTGGCTTCATGACTTGAGTCAGCTAGTAACAATCCAAACCAGCCAAGACCAGGATGTAAACTGTGAGCAGCTAACAAAAGCATAAAAATGTTCTACCTTGATCTGCACTTCAGTTACCAAAGGCTTTGCTTAGCCCAGTGCTCCTAGGCACATTTAGGTACAAATATACCCTGGAGATAAGCCTTCAGTAGAAGGGACCAACATCAGTGACAGCTGAAGGCTTTGATCTCTGTGTCCTATCTGGCCTTGTGGCTTTGGAGCTGGGTTATGTGTTCCTTTAAAGAGCTTTTACTGATGATGCTTTTAAAAAGTAGTTGCACATATGCCTTAGCTGAGGAAGTTTGCAGCCCTTGCTTCAAGATGAACCTTCTTTCCCCAAAGGAGAATTCACATCTTGCTGGAATAAGCGCTTCTGATTCTGGTCTGCTTGTTGCCTGTTGTGTGTAGGCTCTGGTTCTTTCGTTTGTGAGAAATGCCTAACTGGAGTTAGTGTTGTTGAATTTATCCTTCCTGTTGTACTCGTGTAGTTTCAAGGAAAAGCAGTGTATTAGGAATAATGGTATCTGTGATTTCCACTGTTCTGCTTGGTTTTGATCATGCTAAAAGGGAAGTCATGTACTGTTGAAACAAATAAAGAGGCCTTGTGTTTACAGCAACCCTTATCTCTTTCTGTGTTTGACTTTGGGGGAGAGAGAGAAAGGTGGC
>JAVJGJ010000054.1:40328442-40338963 GCA_035590215.1 Microhierax caerulescens | reverse complement strand
CTCCCCGCCCACAAAAAAACCCCAAACAAACAAACAAACAACAACCAACCCAAAACCCCAAACCCAAACCAAACACCCTATATCTTCCTAGTTCCCACAGTCTGGGTGTCTGTGTCTCCATTGTCCAGCAATAGGGGACAGGTGACTTACTCTTTGTCTGATGCTGAGATTGTAATCACAGCAGTAAGAAATTCTAGTCTATGGATTTCTACAGAAAGAAGACCTTGCCCTTCAAAATGCATGTTTGACCATTCAAGAAATCTATTATTTTGTACTAGACATGCTCAAAGCCACATAGATCAGATAAGACTGCATATATTTAACATGGACTATCTGTAATGTAGGACAGTGCAAGGATTTTATTATTGCAGGTAAACAAACAGTAGATATTCTTTACTTTTACTTTTTTGTCATTTGCAGCTCTGGGGAAGTTCAAGTTGCATCTTTGGGATTTGATGATCTATCAAAATTACACCTTGTATTCCATAACAATTATGCCTTCTAAAAGGTGGCATAACAAGTAACTTCTATAAAGTCACAATTGCTAGAATTCCAAACACTTAAGGTGAATGATCTTCCATGGTGACTTAAAGCACTGTTGTAAAAAGTTACCTGGAACAAGAGATGAACAGGATGGGCTGCTGCGACCTGCAGTTTGGTAGCTAAAATCTATCATCTATGTTGAATTTAGACAGTCTTCAATGCTTAAGCTTATCTTTACACTTTATAAAACCTTATCACAAAAAAATCAGTTGAAAAATCTCTGCTGAAACAATATCACTGTTACTGAAAATCCTGATTAGCTGAACCACTTCTTCCAAAACAAGATTATACGTGGTGTCAAGAAAGAGAATTATTCACTGATTCATACAGATCATTTGCTGGTACTGACAAATGCTGACAAAAATCAGGAGTAGAAGATGTAAGTGTCAAATGCACCAAAATATGTTTAAAAGGTGAAAATCATTGTATTTATGAAATCACCAGACTTGCTCTGAATTGCGTTATTCACATTGTTAATATTCTTTCTGACATCCCATTGTTTGCAGTAGAACAGAAATAGTGGTCACTGTTTAGCAAGATGTGGAAAGGCAGACACAGCAGAAATTAGGCAGAACTGGTGTGAAATTTGTGCCATTTTTGCCTTTCTAAACTGAAAGTCCAAATGTAGGTGGGTTGTACAAGCTCTGATAACTCTAATTGTGAAGCACTGAAGTCAAAATGACAAATTCCTTCGGCTGTTGTAGTATACTGAGAATCCTGCATTTCTGAAAATCCAAGTATTCCTGTTCTTCTTATGTAAATACAGGTATCTTTGTGCACAATTACCAGTTCTTTAGTCATTATAAAATTTCTGTGAGGTATAAACTCATGGAGTGAGGCACCTGACAGTATATATATATATATATATATATATAATTTTATATATATATAGTATTTATTTATATATAAAAATAACTTTTTATTTGAGTTTGAACTCTGAACTAACTTGGTTAAAAATACTTCCCTTTTGCTATATGGATGGTAACAGTGTATGGAGAACTGTCCTGGAAGATATCTCTCCATAAGGCTTCCACAAACAAGTCTGAACACACATGATAATACTAGCTACTGTGTGACTGATTCATGCAAACACCTTTGCTCCAGTAATGTCCAGATTTAACCCGTGTTGATTCACTACAACAGGGGCAGAGGCAGAGCAAGAAGCAGAAAAACTAGTGCTATGAATTTAGTTATCTTGGTACCAAGGATATTGCATAACTTTTGGATATCAGTGCTTGAGCTGATGGTGGATGCTGTCATGAAGCCTATTCTCTGCTGAATCCATAATGACACTTTCATCCTATTACACTTTCTGCAGGTAGGGACAAACAAGCATTTCCTCTGTTCCTACACAGAAACTTGTGCAACCACAGCTGGAGGTGTTTTTTGGTTTTTTTTTTTTTTTTCATTCACAGAGACCCACCTGCCAGTGGAGCAAGAGAATTTCTTCTGATTTCATACACAGATCAGGCACTCTCTGCTTGACTGTAAGCTGAACACAGGCCTTTGCAACAAAGTTCAGGATAATTTCACCTTTTCACCATAAATCCTTCCACAACAGACAACAAAGTATCACAACAGAGCAAGAGAGAACAGAATACCTAGAAAGGAATCCTGGGGCTCAGAGTGGAAGCCCCACTCACTGTTACATGGGCAGTATAATCCCCGAGTGCACGGTTACCAAGGTTAACCCGTGGACTGGTGATGCTGCAATCCAAGTTTGCTGAAGAAGAAAACCAGTGAAAAACACCTTTAGAAGAACACCCATATTTCCACTGTTTGATTTTGATGGGGTGAGAGAACACAATATATCATGATTAGCCCAGTGGAATGGGGCACACTTCAAGAAATGCATGCCGCACCCACACAGCTATATATGCCTGAGCTAGCCATACAGCAACTGTCCATAATCAGTGGTGAGAAACAGGACATTTTAAAGCACAAATCCTTTCACTCCAAAGGGGATATCTAAAATAGCTTGGTATCCTCGTAAACTGCACAGTATCCCATAGATGAACAATTACTGTTGGTGGCTATAAGGGAAGTCTACTCATCTAGCTCTGATACAAATACTTACTGGAGATATGTACGACCAGGTGACATGGCTTACACTTCCTTTTGTTTTCCCTCACCACAGGGTGAGGAATTCCTATTGATCATTAAGAACTATTATATTTCTTCTGGAGTGTAAATAAAGCTTAACTATATCCTTGATTAGAGAGCAGGCTCTCAGGGGAAAATAAAGACTTCCTGTCTGCTGAAGAGTCCTTGCTCTTTAAAAGATTGACTGGGAGCCAAGAAATATATGTCAAAAATCTAGAGGGGTTTACCTAGAGCAAAATACGTTAATAGAAATGTGTATATCAGTTTAAATCTGGATTTGTGCAAAACATTTGACAGTGTCCCGCATAACGCCTTTGTCTCTAAACTGGAGAGATACATTTTTGATGGATGGACCACCTGGTGGGTAAAGGAATTGGTTGGATGGTCACACACAGAGTTGCCACTGATGGCTTAAAGTCCAGGTGGAGAGCAGTGATGAGTAGCATTCCTCAAGGGTTGGTATAGGGACTGGTGCTGTTTAACACCTTTGTCGGTGACATGGACAGTGGGATTGATTAAGGCACCCTCAGGAAATTTGCTGATGATACCAAGCTGTGAGGTGTAGTTGACACGCTGGAGGGAAGCGATGCCATCCAGAGGCACCTTGACAGGCTTGAGAGCTGGGCTTGTGCGCACCTCGTGAAGTTCAACAAGGCTGAGTGTAAGGTCCTGCGCATGGGTCATGGCAATGCCAAGCACAAATACAGGCTGGGTGGAGACGGACAGAGAACAGCCCTGAGGAGAAAGGCTTGGAGGTGCTGATGGACAAGAAGCTCAGTACGGCCTGGCAATGTGCGCTTGCAGCCCAGAAAGCCAACCATATCCTGGGCTGCATCAAAAGAAACATGGCCAGCAGGCTGAGGGAGGTGATTCTCCCCTTCTACTTTGCTCTTGTGAGAGCCCATCTGGAGTACTGCGGTCAATGTTGCCGTCCCCAACATAAGAAGGACACAGAGCTGCTGGAGTCAGCCCAGAGGAGGGCCACAAAGATGATCGGAGGGCTGGAACAGCTCCCTGATGAGGACAGGTTGAGACATCTGGGGCTGTTCACCCTGGAGAAGAGAAGGCTCCAGGGAGACCATATAGCAGTAGCTATCCTGGTACCTAAAAGGGGGCCTATAAGAGAGCTGGAGAGTGACTTTTTG
This sequence comes from Microhierax caerulescens, assembly GCA_035590215.1. NCBI lineage: Eukaryota > Metazoa > Chordata > Aves > Falconiformes > Falconidae > Microhierax > Microhierax caerulescens. Next base: position 40,335,172 of record JAVJGJ010000054.1, on the reverse strand, counting down.
GAAGGGCATGTAGTGATAGAACGAAGGGGGAATGGCTTTAAGCTGGAAGAGGGTAGATTTAGATTAGATAAGAGGAAGAAATTCTTTACTGTGAGGGCAGTGAGACATGGCACAGGTTGCCCAGAGAAGCTGTGGGTGCCCCATCCCTGGCAGTGCTGAAGGCCAGGCTGGACGGGGCTTTGACTAACCTGGTCTAGTGGAAGGTGTCCCTGCCCGTGGCAGGGAGGTTGGAACTAGATGGTCTTTGAGGTCCTTTCTAACCGAAACCAGTCTGTGATTCTGTGGTTCTATGATTCTAAGATGATAAATATTTTTTTTGGAACACTCATCTTCTGATACCTGGATGTTTTCTCTATATTTTCTGTATTTTCAACAGCATGTTTTGTACTGCACACTGGTTTTGGGGACAGAGGTTTTATTTTTGTATATAGGACAATTTGAATATGAAATAATGACTAAAATGCAACCACAGAAACAACGTCAAAATAAAAATAAGAGGAAATGTTAAAGGAACTGGATATATTGTGGTATAATACAAGAGAGTGAGTGGATATATTGTGGTATAATACAAGAAAGTGAGCTGTGTTTCAGGAATTAACACCATTTTAAAAACAGCTATAGAACCTATTTCAACCACAAGAAGCAACTGTCTTTGTAATACTAATGGAAGACAAAGTGCTAGCTATTTCATTGTTGCAGCATTTCCTAAAAGTTGCAAGAATATCTGGTAATATGTAATATATTTAATTTCCTTAAATTTAAATGACTTGAAATTGTTTTTCTCTATTCTTGAATTTCTCATCAAAAAACCCAAACAAAAGTAAAAGGGATGATAGTTTATATGATGAAAGCAATCAAACGAATAAACCCAAATGAAATCAGTATAGTCTGGAGCATCAAAGATATATCTAAACTTATGGAGATGAAGTAAATTCTCTCAAAACTGGGATAAACCATACCAAAAAATGTAACCAAGACTCATAAATTTTTATCTTTGCATTTGCCCTAAAATATAGAACATAAGGAATTGTATTTAACTTATATCAATAGAATTTTTCCTACTCTATTAATTCCTCCTTACTATTCAATCATGACATCAAATATTTGCAAAATTAAGGTCATAGAAACAGTCCATTCATGAATTAGCAACTGACAAAACTATGCGTTTTTCACTCAGGCTAAACTATTTTTCATGTCAACAGGATATTATTTAATTAAAACATTAATAATGGTCTATTGCTTTTCTAACCATTTGCTGAAAGTTGACGGACATTTATATCTCTCTTGCAATACTGCTCTGAGAAAACTGGAAAGAATATCTGGGATGTAAAAAATGAAAACTGATAAAAGAACAGCATTACAACACCTTAGTTAATAAATGAATAGAGTTTTATTTACTTTAGGTCTAGTCATGGCAGTCTTGGAAACATTGAATGACTCATAGAATATCCTTCTGTGATACTGGGTTTTTTTTCTCTATTCTATGGTTAAAAAGCGTGACATTAAGTAAAGTCCATTTGGCATGAGTCAGAAGAACAAATTTACTCCTTTTTTTCTGTTAAAAATTAAGCTAAATTTTTAAAACTTTTTTTCAATACACAGGCAAAAAATAAGTAATGAAATAGTTTAAAGTTTCCTCAGATAATTGATTATGTAAAAGGAGGTAGATTTTATGCCACAGGTCACAGATAAAAGCTCTTATCAGTGAACATCATGAATAATTTGATGCAAATCAATAGAGTTCATGCAAGTGCAAACTAGTCAGGGTTAGATCAGAATCAGACCCAACACTAGTTATTAACCTGCATTGTTAGCAACAATTACTGCCAAGTAATTTTCAGCATTTCCTCCATGAACCTTTGTTTCAAAGCCAAGATTTAGACAGCCTCAATTGATTTTACATAATTGCTATGTGTGCTTTATAAGCCTGTGTGTCGTGATTGTGTTCTTCAGTTATGAAAGCCTCACACGTGAAAATAACCCTCTTTCAACTTTTAGTTTTAAAAAGCATCTATAAAAACCTATTGTGCAGCTAAAAATAAAGTCAGAGGTATATTTCATCTACACCTTTTTTGATATTGAAAAATAATTTTCTGCAGATCTATTCCTTAATTTCCATATATCGCTTCTTATTTTTCTTAATATTTGTATTTGATATTAATAATCAGCATGGTTTAAAATACAGTGTTTCTGAAAGGTTTATTTTTGTGTCTTTAGGTATAGGATGTATTGGGCACTGAGATCTCTGCAGTGAAAATAAGAAAAACCTTCTTACTCAAGACCCAGTGTGCCTTTTGCGTACATCATGCTACNNNAAAGTTCCTGCAAGTTGGCTTACCGATACAGGTAAGCAATCTTGGGGTCAAAACTCACCTTTATAACATTTGAAGTGATGCAAAACTAATATGAAATCAATAACAGTTCTTTTGAGTCATCCTGTTCCCCCTCTGCTCCAACTTGCTTTTATCATAATTCCCAGAAAGTTCCTGCAAGTTGGCTTACCGATACAGGTAAGCAATCTTGGGGTCAAAACTCACCTTTATAACATTTGAAGTGGAATGAGAAACGCTAGGAAAGAACCATATTTGCAGTAGGAATAGCAGTTATTATAAATAAAAGATAACTTGGCACATTGATTCATCATACAGCATTTCCCAATTAACTGTGACACTGAAGTATTTTCCTTGTATTGTAATGCCAGTGGAAGATTTTGATGGATTTCCAACTCTATTTCTCAACTGTTTAATTTAACTTAAACAAACAAACAACTAACACAAAGCAAAACCTCTCTTTGCAAATTTCAGGGAGATTTCTGTGGACAGACATTGGTGTTTCTAATGAAAACTGGACTTCAACAAGACTGTAAATCTGTGCATACATGTGCTCTGGGAGACTAGGACTCAGAATCCAAACCCTGATATAGAATAAAACTTTGGCAGCACATTATGAAGAGTCCCTTTTTCCTGCTGGTACAATCTACTCTTTTAAGGTAATTAGTAAGACTGACATTAACCCCTGTCCTGTGGCTTATATCTTAACTTCAAGTTTAGATGTAATGTAGCTGCCCACATTAGCTTGTGATCTGTAATTCCCATTTTTCTGTACTCTATCATGGTTAAAACCAATTCTCATGTGTTGATATCAGTATTGTACTAGTATACGTATGCCATGCATTAACATCATTGGTAAGTGAGAATTAACATCTAAAAGACTTTATTATGATTTTTTAAAAGACAATGTGATTAGTTTAGCTTCCACTGAATGCTTTCAAAAGCTTTCCCATTGTTTTGAAAATTCGTAATATTAAGTCCTATGTACCATTTCATTAAATAATTGCATTTTTAAAGGAATATCAGTTCCGACAAATTTGAAGTATATTATTAATTTCTGTAAGATCCCTTGAACTCAGTATCAAAAAAAGATGATATCATCCTAGTACAAGAGATCAAGTAAATAACATACACTCTGGGAACTAGTTTCCTGCTTTGTTACAGAGACGTGCTAGCCAGCAGATTTACAAGTGCAAACCTAGTAACTGCAAATATCAGAAGGAGCCAAGTTTACAGTGAAAACCACATCCCTGCATGGGGTGTGGGACATTATTCACTTCTCATCTGAAGTCAGAGGTATGTTTTGTGTATGTGTTCCATATGTGTGCATTTGTATATATATGTAGATTATTGCGTATACTGATAGAACTGGATCAACTTTTTGGGACTGATTCAATAAATATGTTTCACGTCCCTTCTAAGAATACAACTAGAAAAAGAAAAAAAATATCCTTTTTCTAAGGAGCTAGAATATCTTACCTGGGAACAGTGTAGTCCAATAAAATGTACCATTATTTACTAATTCATTTAATTCTGAGAGAAAAAAAAAGCTGCACATATTTTCAAGTTGTTACACAAAATCTAAGAAAGCAGGAGCTGCAAAGCCATCTCTCTCTCTAATTTTTTTGGTGTGTCTTTTTGCTGTTGTTGTGGAGCTGTGGGGTGTATTCTACTTTTCTTTCCATAAATGCATTAAAACTGTGAAAAGTACCTTTCAGTCTTGCACTGTTTTTCATCTTGTTTGATGCCATATAACTTAGAGTAATACTCCAAAGATTGCTCTGATCACCAGTGGAGCCAGACCACTGGTAATCTATATAATTAAGAATATAAATAAACCCCTTTTTTACACCATTTGTGTGTAACATTCACTGGCTGCTGCTGCCAAAGGGTTGCAAGAAAAGAAACAAATGCAGACCTTTAAAACAAATCTCTGAAGAGTTTAATATATTTTTAAAGTTTTGAAATAAAATTGTCTATTTTGGTTTGAATGCTCCATCTACTAAATAGCAGAGTAATTAAAAAAAACCACCTTCTTGGTTCTGTCAGCTTGTGTGAGGAAAAATACAAGAGCTGAGAACATCCAGTTTTCTTATTCCCGAGAAAAATCAGTACATGTTCCTAGCCTTTTAGTGAACTTATCAACATCCTGCTGAGGCTTGTCAAATACATACATTCTGACATATTGCTGTGGTATGAGAACAGTAGAATGGTAGAGAAATGAAGTTTTATGCACAATAATCATGGTTATACTAAGCACTCAAAAAATTATATGAATGACACATTACCTGCACGATAACGCAAAGTTTTTTTTCCTGGGGTGGTGATAATGATAATAATAAACTGGAACTTACCTGGACTATCAGCAGGTTCTGGAGAAAGCAGAGGCAAAAATGAGTCAAAGGCAGGAGGCAGTGGTTGAAGGTGAAGTTATTATTTATTCCTTACAATTTTTCCCTGAAAAATAAGTTGCATGTAGCTAAAGTTATAAAACTGGCTTTAGATTTGAAGCTAAAATAAAGTTTAAATAATGTTAAAATATTGATACTCTTTCTTATTTAGTTAATTTGCCAAACTCCACTGACACAGAAGTTTTGCAGACCATGGGAGATAGCATTTATTCTTTCACAATCAACATAAACTCATAGTTGTTTCACTCAGGATAAGGTCTGCATAAAACTACTCTTTTCCTACCATTCCCCAAAAAGATTTACAATTTCACCTCAAAACTAAGGAAAATTCTGATGTTATCTCAAAATTTCACCTTCAATTTTTTGTTCATTCAGTGTAAACAAGTATGAAAACTTTTACCAAAGTGAAAAGGTAAAAAAGGGGATGGACTGAAGGGAGAAACAACAGAGGAAGGAGAGATTATCAAACTACATATAAGCTAAAGTTAAGAACACTAGTGAAGGTAAAGGTTCGATGAGATAAAGACATAGCTACTGTGGGTTAAGAGGTGAATTAGAATCAAAGACAACTGTGTGTATAAAATTATTTAAACAAGCTGAGAAATTGTAAGCAAAACTGTTAGGTAAGACCTCAAGAGGAAATTTTCGTTTCTTACTTTACACTCTGAGTATTTTCCTATTATAGGTTAATGATGGCTAAATCCTCCTTTCACTACCTCAGTGAGAGCACAAGCAGATAATTTATGTTCTCTTCCAATGTACAAGCATCCATGGCTCTGCAATGTGCCTTTTGAAGAGAAATATTCCCAAAGCCGCTGTAAAATTTGTCAGTTGCTGGGAGCTGGGGCTTGAACTGCAGCAAAGTCATTTTTAAAACCAGTTTTCTTCCATTTTACCCTAATCTGTTAATCACTGTGGTTGGGGCCATATAGGAGATCTTGATCTTCTTTCTAACACTGAAACATCTCACTTTCTCTTTCATGGCCCTATAATAAATCTGCTTTTCCTCTGTCTTGCTCTAAATCACTACACTACGAGTGTAAGTGATAAAGCTGGCAGCTAGAATATGCTGTACACTAGAATATGTTCCATTTTGTTCTCTCAGAAGTAACTGCACTGATGCAACTGCAGTGCCAGGATGGAGTCTACCATCTTGTGAATCCTTACACATTGTGGTCTGTTTTTCACAAGATTTGCTTGCCTTTTTCAGTCTTTCATCAATACCAGCTCTTCCAGCCTTCATTTTGTCAGCAAAATCCATGTAGCTGATTTCTTGTCAGAAATCAAACAAAAGATAACTGTGTAGTACTTGAGCAAAGCCTGTCTAATATCCTCCCAGTAGTCTAAGTTCTTAGAAACAGAAACTTATCTGTTCATTCATTTGTAAAGTGTCCTGCATTGCCAAGGACATTAAATAGCGGAAGAGAATGCCATTATATTTCTGCAAAAAGTGAGGAAAAACATCTGTTTTTACTCAGGATCATTCTTAGAAAAAAACTATAGAATATCTGTTCTTTGAGGAGAAATTACATGGGATTGAAGTGCTTTAATTTGTAGTGAGAGGGAAGAGCAATTGTAAGTTGAGAGCAGGTTCAACTATCATGCAAGTTCATATCAAGTCCAAGAAGACTATGAAGACATCACTTAGTATTTAAGTTTATTGATACATTTAGGACTTAAACTTCAGAAATGTTCAGTGTTTGGAGAACTGCATTTTCATTTCACCTAATGCAATAAAAAATATTTAATCATAGACAGGAGTTTCTGAATAGAAGGATAACCAATGTAAGAAGTTCTGAAAGACAAAGTGCATGAGTTGTTTCGACATTAGTGTCATGATTTATTTTCCCATTTCTCCTCTTTATTACAGCATATAAAAGAAAATAGTATGAACATTTTATTAGATTAGACTATAGCGTGTTGTCTGGTTTTGGTGTAGTTACAGCTTTACAAATACTCCATTTAAATGCAAGTCAACACCAAATCTAC
>JAVJGJ010000054.1:40000411-40010757 GCA_035590215.1 Microhierax caerulescens | reverse complement strand
GAGATGACCCTGCCACTTAATCCATGCGCCAGCCCCCTGGTTAAAAAGTTTGAGGACCCCTGATCTGATACATAGAAGACAATAAAACTGCAAGAGAATGCAAACACTGCTCTGAGTTGTTAGAAGTTATATCCTTTCCTTGCAGACCAAACCTCTCTGTGCTTACCTACAACTGCCTCTACTGACAAGTACATAACAAAAACTCTTTCCTGCTCTACTGCAGCTTTCACTTTTCCCAGTAAAATAAATAGATTAGCTATCTCTACTAACTTATACTTGGAGATCTGGAAACTTTATTTTTCACAGAATAATTAGATTGGAATAGACCTCCTGATGCCACCTAGTCCAACTTCCTTCTTCTCAAGTGCCAAGAATATTATTGACAGAGAAAAACATATAAAAAATAGTAATTGCTGCATATATAACTAGGCAAAAAATTTATATTACGTTTTACTGAAAAGTCAGCTCAGAATGACAAGATGTATTTGATTTTGATTGAAAATTTTGAAAGAAAATGCCCATTTTATTCAACAGAATCTTGGTTTTGCTTCAGGTTTAACCTACATAATTTCAAGATCTCACTATTTTAAATTATAAAACATATATACATATATAAAATGTTTATTATGGAAATATAATATATTATAATATATAATTTTTCATTAGACATGAATTTTCTATGCTTAGTTTTTGCTTTATTCATTTGGGAGAAATCTGAGTATGATTTAATCTGAGACATCAATAAAATTACTTAGCTTTGACTTTCTACACTTTTGGTCTGAAGTCTAAAGTCTTGGTCTAAAATGACCTTGGAAAAATTTTAGCTTCCCCCCAAGCTACATTTTTCAATTTACAGTTTGCCACATGTATGTCTTTCATCCAAAGTATTAAAATGCTGCAAATGTTTAAGTCGAACTTTTCTGGTTTAGGATTTTCCTTCTGTATTAATTCCATTGAAGCTGAAGTACTTTTATCTCTATCTATGGACTTATAAATAATTTTAAGCTAATTTACTAAATTATTTTTTATAATTATTTTATAATAACAGGGGTTGAATAAAAACTATATTTACCAACTAAAAATATTTAAAATATCCTCCTTGAATGTTACTTTGGAAATAGAATAATGAGCTGCTTCTTAAGCAAAGTGAGTTTTGAGCCTCTCAAAACTTACGGTTTGAAACCTTCTGCTAGGTAAAAATCTTTGGAAGCCTGTGAGACCCTGGTAGGACAGTAGCATGACAATAGAACAAAGTATCACAAGTAGCTCAGTGACTGGGTTCTGAGAAGCTGCAGTATTATAAGAGGAAAAATAAAGAAAGACCACAAAAGAAAGAAGAAGGAATAGATGCACAATGGTTCTTTAAAAGAGTTACACTTAGATAAGCAGTCATCCAGAAAGACTGATTTCTAGAAAAGGGAGAGATATCTGGAACCAGCTTTGTACTTGTTGTGACTCTCATGAGCTACAGAGCACTTTGGAGTGTGGCTTCAGCCATACTGACATTACATATGTCTTAATAGATACTAATATCTAATATCAAAGAGGCTTGACTTTGTCCCTAGGATTATTGAGAGAAAAAGGTAAGTGAAAGATGGTTTACATTCTTTAAGACAAATAAGGAAAGAAATCATACAGGAAAAGTAAGGAGGAAAGATAGTGTGTGATAGTGACAGTCCTGGAGTTAGAAAGAACAGGTAAGGATGTTAGAAAAAAATCACAAAATTACATATATTATGGTTATGCTTTATTCCTGCTTTTTTTTTCTTTATTTTCTCTAGATTAAAAGGTAAAATCCATTCTTTGTAAGAAGGTGTTCCACATTTTTGGCAATTTTTAACATCAGCTTGTATTTGTTAGAGGTTGCCAAGCCTGGTAGCCCAACAGCAGCAAGGATGCCACACCCTCATGACCCCAGGAACAACCAATAGCAAGGTTATTACACAAGCAAAAGCACAGGTGTATGCTTCAGGTATACATGTATATGTGGCTGGCCACACATATCAAACAGACATGCAGAGCACTCACACCAGCACAAACAGCGATACCAACATCATCCTGTTCCTCTCTCTGGATGAGCAGGATAGAGGTCCACTAGTGAAAATGTATATATACAGATGCACAGTGCAGTCCTCATCAGCAGTGGGGCTGAATACAATACATCCAGTAGCTACCACTAGATCCCATTATAATCTGTTGCTGGCATCTGGGCATACCAGCCCCTGAGGCCCCAGCTCTGTTGCAGTTGCAGGCACTGACCATGTCACTTACATGCATATGCACATGGACATACACACATGCACACACACACGGTCCAGCTTGATCTTAGCTAGCAATCACACTTGCACACCCACACTCCTTCCATTTCCTGGATATCTGTATCACAGATACATGGGCCCTCTAACCCATCATCTGACCCTAGCTGCTGTGTTTAGACCCCATATACAAATTTACACTCAAAATAGAAACCCCTCACCTGGGAAAGAGTTAGAAATGGAATTAAATAAGGCAAGATAGGCTTTATCAGGTATAGGGCAAGCCAGACAGATTTACTGACCTCTTCACACATGAACAGCCTCTTTTATCCAGTTCTGTCTCTTTTTTGCCATGCTTGTTTCAGCCAGAGCCTGCCCTTTCCCTACAGCTTGTTCCCAAAAACATTTGGCAATAAGTCTTTTACAGTCCCAGGAGGCTCTTCCCCTACATCCAATAATGCATTCCCTTCCTCAGTCCCAAAGGTGACCTGGGGAGCTGTTCCTATGGTGTCACTATGACATCTGGAGGCTGATGGATCCTATAATAAGCCTGGGAGAAACAAGGGCAGGGTATTTTTCAGGGTCCTCCACCAGTACTTGCCTCTCTGTGTTACTTTGCAAGTAATTGGAGACCAGGTTTTTATCTTGTAACTGAACTATTTTCCTATCTAGTTGTGTGATATTGACATCAGAACTAAAAGAAAAAAAAAAAAATCACTCCACTATGTGAGCCATCCTACCTTCCAGTGCAATGTATACTTCAAACACAGGGAACTTCTCAAAGAAATAAAATAACCCATACAAATAAAATATTAAAAAACATTTTCTCTAACTTGTAAGCATTTGTTGAGAATGTATTGTTGACAATCTTAAGACTTTGGCAACTGGGATATAAATATTTGGACTCTGAGACCTACTTGAGAATTTATGAGGAAATTGTAGAAATGCTTACCTTAAACAGAAAAGGATATCTGGACTTTGCTGTCAGAAACCAGGCAGTAAAGCCTTGTGATATGTTAATTTGTTGGTTTACAATATTGGTTGGTAAGATGTGCACAAACTGATAGAAAATATTTTGAGAAGAAACTTGTGAGGCTGGACTCTATTTTAATAAAATATTTTGAGTAGGTCTAGTTGTATGGGGCCACTTTGAACTAATGGGAGAATAATGATGCTATCAACATGAAGATGATGTAAATGACCTACTGTTTGTTCAACAAAAAGCAAGTATCACAGAACTTCATTCAGGTAGATAATTTGGGTTCTAAATAAGCACGTTTGAAGAATAGTTTTTTCCCGCAAGTAGTACTTTAGGAAAATCTTGGTCATTCAGTCTAGTAGCTGAGGAAAATTCATCTTTTGATTGCAACTTGAAGTAGACCTGTTGTAACCTTAGTAAGATTGGTTGGAAATTATTTGGCAATGTTATTGTCACATTAAAAAGGGGAGTTTCTTCAATCCCTTTATATTTGATCAGCCTGTCATGTTCCCAAGCAAGACAAGACTCTTGTGTATGACCAGCCTTTCTGCTGGTCGAACTTCAGAGTAATGGTCAGAAATGAACTTCAGCTGAAGTTTATTTTTATAGGTTTCCAGAGATTTGAGTAGTTGTTGTAAGGGATTTGACTCGGTGACGCTCTCAGCGGCGGTCCCTGAATAGGTCCATCAAATCACCCCCCGACACACTGGGCTGTCACAATACAGGTAGCAGACAGGCTGGTCGGACAGAAGGGTCTCGTCTTTCCTAGAAAACTGACAGGCTGATCAAATACAAAGGGATTGAGGAAAACCCCCTTCTTAACATGACATTTATCAAGGACAGAAGAGTTGATTACTGATTTAGGTGATCTGGTTGATTTGATTTGCAGCACTGGAATTTAGAATATTGTCTGAAATATTTCTAAGTCTTTGTTTATTCTGTTGATTTGACCAAGCTGCCTATAAATGGGACTTACTTTTCAGTATGGTTAACCTAACAAAAGTACAGGAAGATTCTTGATGATGATAAAAAAAGATGGTCATACTAGTGCCATTCAGCTTTAATAGGTGTTGCAGACTTAAATAATAAACTTTAATAATATCACATTTAGCACAAGTCAAATTTATGTGAAGGGAAGACAGATAAAGTTAATTTATCTTATGATGTTGGCTACTTCTAGTCTGAACATTTTAGAAGGATTAATTTTACAAAAATCCCTTTAGGCATCTGTTTGTTTTGAATCCCTTTAATAATAAAATTATATTATTTATGTTGATTAATATTCAAGATGCATTCTTCAGAGTTGATTTTTAACCAAGTTGTAATTGCAGTTAGCCGAAGAATGTAATAAAATTATTATAATTTAACTGTGATCATGACTAGTACTGTTTTATAAGCATTAAAATGTTCTTCATAAGTGATAGAATTGAAGTTCAATATGGAGCTTTTACATTATAAATTCCTGCAGTTTACAGGCTTATCAGTGTAACTATATTTTTATCTACATAGCTTTCTTAATGAGAAGTCAACTCCAAACAAAATACCAAAAAAAGGATGAATCACTGTCTAATAGTCACAGCTAAAATTCCTATTTAATTAGGATGTTAAAAAAGGCATATGGTTTGGTTTTTATTTTTTTACCACCATGTCAGAGGTTACAAAAAGGTCATTAACCTTTTTTCATAGAGTTTAAACCAGTTCAGTGCTCTTTTGATCTGAGAATCTTGAAACAAATGATCTTTTGTACTTGCATCCTAGCATTTGTTATGCTCATTTATTAAGGACTGTTGATCATAAGGGAATAAGGGAAAAAAACATGCCTGACATTTCTATCATAGGTCAACAGAAGTTAATCAATCAGGCAGTTTACAAAAACTGTATTGATTTCTACCATGTTGACTAGCATGAGGCCTCCAAATTGGAGAAATTAAGGCAATCTAAGGGGACAGATTCAACACAGAAAGATCTTAAATGAAACAAACTTTGGAGCAAAAGGCTTCATCACATATATCAATACCAATATCATCTATGTCTATACCTATATGAGATAAATGAGTACTTTGGTGTTTTTTTTAATGCAGTGCATCAGTCCAAGTTTTAAAATAAAGATTTAACATATTTCATACTTTATGGAAGATGTCTTTGATATATTTGTATCTTGCAGCTAAGTTTTTACTTTTAAAATACTCATGTTTAAAATTTTATTTCAGCAAAACTATTTTAAAGTAATATTTTATGAAAAATTGATATTTAAATTTATATTACTTTTACCCTATTTTATGAAAGTATTAATAAGCTAGTTCATGTCACATGTAATATGACTGTGTTCTCTTGGTCAGTCAAAGGACTATGCAAGAATGAGGACTGACATATCTGTTGTAAGTGCTACAATATTTACAAGTGGGACCAATTTCACACGGATGAGTGTGAGGGAGCTCACACGTTAAATGTGATGGGATTTTAGTTTCTAAATAGCTACAGGTTTACTTTATTTCTCACAGCAATTGCTAGGATTTTTTTTTTTTTCCCATTTTCCCTCTCCTCCCCCCACCAGCCCCCCAACAGGTGTAAAAGGTAGCATCTGCATTAGTCAGCTCTTCATCCTCTTTTATCAGACTGACTACCTTAGAGGCTTCCAAGGCAATTACTTGTCTATATGTCACAACTGATACTCCCAAGCAGTTTAACATTTCATCTATTGGAATCACTATAGTATGTGTGTGTCTGAGAAAGATAAAGACCTTTCATCTTACTAATGCAATAGTATCATATCATTTTGGTAAATCAGTTATGTCCTATTGTGAAAAGTTTTCTACTGCATGCCTTATGATTCTGTGAAGGAAGCCATGTATAAAGGGATATGAGTAAATTAAAATAAAAGGAGTTACATAGAGTACATCCATTCCCTATTTTAGAAATTTATTCTCAGATCTTTTCAGTAATAATTTTTGTGTACAAAAAGCACAATCTGAGACACAAATATGAGTCAAAGCCTGGGAATGATTCATCCTCTTCTGTATGAGAACCATCATTCTATTCGGTGAAAAAAAACCCAAACAAACAAAAACAGGAAAGGAGACATTTATTTTAATGGCTTTTCAGCAAGAGAAGCTGACTGATAAAAGCAAAGAAATAACTGAGAGTGCCATTCCCGTGTTACAGGGCTATTGTTCTTAGGCCTGTGTGAGCTGTTTCATTCTCCATTTTGACACAAACAAATTTCACAAAATAATTTAAGGGAAACCTAAGTGTCTGAGCGCTTGTTGCAGTTGACAGTAAAGAATGTTTGTCACAATAATAAACATATTCCTTCCTCTGACAAAAACACCTTAAGAATCACATCTGAGCTGCAACTTCAAGCCATGATGAGACTGTGAAAATACACAGCGTGTGAAGTCAGTAAGAAAAAGTAGATTTATATATTGCTTTACATATTACATATATCGGATTATATAGAATTAAAGCAGTCAAGCTAAAAAGTAGTCAAGAAGGAAATGCTAGAGTTCAGAAAAGATATGTCAAAAGTCTTAAACCTTCTATACATTGTGATGCTGCTTCTAGGCTGGAAATGAGGGAATGTCATCAACTTGAATGGACTACCTTGTTTTTGTTTCATTCATGAAAGATTGCAGGTCTCCCAGGTTATGCCAAAAGGCTCATAAAAATGTCTGACAGTCAAGTGTAGGTCCAAATTTTAGAACCTATACACCTTTTTGTTTAAATTTCAGTTGTATAGAGACCTCAGAACATCCTGGATATTTCTTGCCATGCCTCTTCTTTGGAAAAATAGAAACAAATTATTACAAAACTTAACAGTTCAGTATCTGATCCAGGATATGTCTGAATGTCTCATATGGGGCAAAGACAGTTGTTGTCCATGTTGTAAAGAGGTGGTGTGCAAAAAGTGTCACTATCATTGATTCATAGTTGGAACTTTTTTTCTGGATCTGACAGAAGTGTGCCCTGTCTTGTTCCTGTGTCAATCGAAACAGATTTTTCTAATTTTGATATCATTACATTAATTGGTTAACATGGAACATTAGTTATGAGTTGAAATAACTTTGTACTGAGGCAGTTGTGGGTTTTTTTGTTGATTTGATTTTGTTTTGGAGGGAGGGGTGCTGGTTTTTGTTTTCTTTCTTTAATATTAGAAGAACATCTGTTTACACAGTTTTAGCTGTACAGAATCTGATCCTTTCCCCAGTGGTGACATTAATTCTTGATGTATGTTGGGGATTTGACTGTTCCTCTGGAAGAACACAGGAAACTATAAATGGACAAGATTCAAATACCTATTAAGGCCTCCAGATCATTCAGTTACAAACACACCCACTGTGGACAAAAACAGTACTTCCAGCCTTCTGATATGTAGTATATTCTTGTTCTATAATTGGCTGCCATCATTGTTTTATGAATTAAGTGGATTTGCAGAAGGAATTTACAAGAAGACCATAGAGTATAATCAATCAAGAATTTGTTCAGATTGTGAGGACAGTGATGAAAGTGGCAATGGAAGGGGAGAAGCTGGCACAGAAAAATTGTTGAGAATATATGAGGAGATAAAGGCAGAAATAATGTTTTGGAAATGAAAATACACTTGTTTTACAGAGGAGACAGGTCAGAAGAACTAGAAATGGAAAAATCATGATATAAAAAGTAGGAGGATTTTGGCAACACAGTCTAGGACTGGTTACACAATGAAGAGAAAATATAACAATATAGGGACAAAATATGACAGAATAGGGAACATGACATGCTGGTGAATGGAGGGGAGAAGAGAAAAATGAAATGTAGTAGATGGCAGATAAAGACGAGAAAAAAATAACAGGTTTTACTTTTTTTTTGTCTCCAGCGTGACAGGATCAGAGCTGTAGATGCACTAACTCAGTTGTAATTTTATTTCTTATAATATGAAAATCATTTCAGATAACAGTAAGCCATCAGCTACCTACTGACAAATGTTTTTTACCATTTCATCATTAGGTACGTAAAACCTCAGAGAAGGCACATAGGGTTATAGGAAGAAAAAGTATTGGAGAAGAAGGAAGTTCAACTTTTACTCAACATACTTTTTTTGTGGCATCCAAGGGGAAAAGTGGGGAAAATAATTTAAAAGACCATCTGGCTCCTTACGTATTTCCAGCTCTTCTGTCTTTACAGACTTGAACTTGAAATTCACAGAAGTAAATTGTGTTTTTACATTC
The DNA here is from genome assembly GCA_035590215.1 of Microhierax caerulescens. Lineage (NCBI taxonomy): Eukaryota > Metazoa > Chordata > Aves > Falconiformes > Falconidae > Microhierax > Microhierax caerulescens. The sequence continues at coordinate 40,002,319 of JAVJGJ010000054.1, read as the reverse complement.
TACTTATTGCTGGATTGTCATCTTGGCATGCAAACTGCATGTAATAGGAGATCCATTACAGAGGATGAGGCACAACTAACCACTGTTACGTGAGAGGATTCATCTTGCCTGAACAAAATAAATTTGCATGAGCAGTACAGTGAACACACAAAGCAGAATTATTGCATTTGACTAATGGACTCGCACCTAAAAGGTACCTATGTGAAAGCAACAGCTAAATAGCAGACACAAGGGTCATGAAATAAAAGGTCTGACGGATGATTCTGGTAGTGATCTGTGTAAGCAGATGTCTCTACTATTTACAGTATGTTTAGGGAATTTTCCTTCAGACAGTAGCTATGTTATGGAGTCTATTAAGGCTGCTGAGAGACCCGTATTGTGGTAACAGCCACTGTAAATCTGGACACCTGTGCTGGAGCAGGCACTGCACTGCACTCTGCTAGTCTTGACTTTGTAGGCTCATGAAGACAGGGAAGGAAATGTAGGTACCCAGGTACCTAGCTTCTATTTCAATCAGTTCTTTACAACTTCAAGAAGGTCACGTTCTCTGCAAACTAATATAACTAGCACCTTTTGATATTTCCAGAGCACATACCAGGTTGCCACTAACATCAAGTGAGGAAGATCTTCATTTGCTTGAGTGTTAGTAGCTCACACTTCATGGTATGTTTAACAGTGTTGTAAGAGCATTTTTCTAAGGATTTCTGCTGGCGTGACTTTCCCCTTTCTGTGCCTCTAAGAACTATAGCATATTTACAAACAAGAATGACCCAGTGACCATGTTGCTTACTTCTGACTTCAGAGACTTGGCTTCCCCACTCTGATTCCCATTGTCTTGGATTCTTTCAAGTGAATGGGGATAAAAGCACCTCTTCAGGTTTTAAAGGAAGGTTAAAATAAAACTTTTGGGATAAACATTTTTTAATAGCTCTTGCTGACCAGAAAGAGAAAGTTCAAGTTCCCGGTTCGGCATCAGGCATCAGTGGTAGAGGACAGCAGGAATCTGGAGGACGCGGAATACAAGTCTTAGGTCTTGTCTTGACCTTAGACAATACTTGTCTAAGACAATAGTCTTAGGCTGTCAGTGAATGTCACTGAGTACAAGTTTCATCTTCAGATTTCTGCAACCTGGGTGACTATTTGCAGCTGAACCTTTGTGCTACTAAGTTAAACAAGGCTATGGGTGCTTTAAGTATGTGATGCTGATTTATCTCTTTAGCTTCTGTGGCATTTTAAAACATGGCTGCGCTAGCAGATTTAGCATGATTTTTTGATACCCACTGTCTTTTCCCCCTTTCTTTTATGTTGTTAATCACAGAAACTCAAGCAATGAAGTCTGAAAATGGTTTTTCTGGCTTTTGACTCTAGCAGATTCTTTGGGCCTTTTTTTTTTTTTTTTCCTCAGCTTCATGTTTGCCTCTAGCTGTGACAAATTGAGATGCTACTTCTGTTTTTCTGCTGGCTTCCCTTTCCTTTGATTCTGCTGAATTTTTTCAGCATATTGATGGATTTTAGATTTTTCAAGGATTATTATATCCAGAATCAACATCTTGATTACTGAACAAGTAGCTTCCTTGTTTGTGAACACATCCCTTTGAAGTTGCATTGAAAGTAATATCTTTGTACATGCATATGCTTTGGGAAGAAGGAGACAGTGGATTTTAGTATTTATCCCATGAAAACCTTGCCTTTAAAAAGCATAACAAAAACCCAAGCAAACTAATAAACACAAATTTTGGACCCAGATTAGGATTCAAGTCTTCCATAGTGACAGGTTGTTAAAATTCTGACATTGCTTTTAAATACCTTGATGTAGCAGCTATTGCTTTAGATCTATCGTTGAGAATACTTATTTCGATTAAAAACCGTTGACAATAATATTCTTTGCACAAAAGTTAAGTTAAAAGA
>JAVJGJ010000054.1:39962291-39973889 GCA_035590215.1 Microhierax caerulescens | reverse complement strand
GATAATAAAAACTTGGTTTTCAAACAGCATTACTAATTTTAGTTTTCTCAACTGCTTTTTGGTTTTGAATGTCCATGTTATTTGCAAATTGGCACTAGAAATCTATTATTGTTTGTTATATAGCCAGTTTTTAAAACCAGAAGGTATGTAGGCCATGCAGGTAAAAGATCTGCTGTCATTCAGAAAATTCAAAATGGTATTTTTTTCTGGAGTAGCAGCTCCAGTCCAGGAGACAGCCTAGGTATTTGGAATGTTTTCCCTTGACCATCCCTATTTCACCATGGCTTTCCACTCTATTCATGTTACATGGTCATCTGGCATTGCTTGGCACTTAAAAGCTGACGAGCTCTCAAAGGAGCCTAGAAACAATTCTGTGTCTCCAGAGGGTTCCAACTTAATCTTGGCTGGCAACAAAACAGTAGTTGCCACATACGGAACAGCAGTGACTACTGGGGTTTTTTTAGGGGAACCGACAAAAAAATCTCTACATTTTGTAGCACCTCCAGGTGTCACCTCCATTCAGCATTAAATATAGCCAATATTACCGAAAAAGCTAAGGTTGATCTGCTCTTCTCCACCAGTGCTCAGAATGTACCTGATCTGATTTTCCCAATCTCCTGAGGAAGCAAAAGCAGAGGTCAGGACAGGTTTTCACAAACGTATTAAATCACTTCCAAAACTGAAACATATCAAAATAACTTAAAACCAAAACCACTAGAATTGTTAAGAGAGACTACAGACAGTATAACCACACTACATATCTCTCTCTGTATTTTTGTCTTCCTATTTTTATTTTATTTGTCATAACTCTATTTCATCCCTCATTGAAGTTTTGACTTTTCAGGCAATAGGCTTTTAAAAAGCATATGTAATTAGTGCAGGAATCCTTTCTTTAGATCATTTAACCTTTTTGGGATCATTTTCATTTGTGGGCATGCAGGTGCATCAGCTGATAATGCTAGTTCAGTAGAAAGTATATAGAAACACCATGATTAATGAATTTTGAGAGCAAACAACCCAAAACTTCAGTACATGTTTCTTCAAGTTGTCAGTGTGAGAAGCTAATGAGGAAAATCTTCTTCTCCAGAAGAATTCCTGCAGTTTCTCATATTGTACTGCTAGTTGAGCACCTGCCCTAAGATCTGAAGACCTTTAACAGTCCTAAAGACCCACAGAAATCACTGTCATTACTGCAAATCTCTCAACAGTCAGCAGTATTTCAACTGAAGGAGCATTACTCTTGGCTTGCCTTCCTCTCCCTGTTAGCTTATTTCATTTCTGCTCTTCAATCCTAGTGTGCACTCGGGGGTCACAAAGTGGGGTTTGCAGGAGCAGGATGGGGGCAGGTAAATCTTGTAGCGGTTCCTGATCCTGCTTTCTCTTTGGGAAGTTTCACCACAGGAAGATCAGAAAGATAAGGCTCCAGAATTTGCATCCAAACTATTAATTTTGGGAGGGAAATAACACCAAATGTCAATCATCAGTATCTCAGCAGCATAGCCAAAATAGGCAGATATGGATGGTTTGGAGGCAGAAGGGGGATACACCACTGAATAGCAGAGAAATCTGTAATACAGGGCATTCTAATACAGTTAGGAACTGGTGTGTGTGTACCACCATATTTTACAGGCAGCACTGAAGTGGTAAATAACAGAAAGATACAAACTTTACAAATAGTTTCTATGGCATTGGGGCAAGGGGAGAGGAGGGGGAAACATCTGCTGTTTTGAAGCCATGTGTGGCTTTGAAATTATAGTTTACATAAAATCAAATGCTGGACAGGGAAGTGCATGTATTTAAAGCAGGCCACTTTGGGGTTTTGTTGAAGAATGATTTAAGGCCAAATTTTATATTTTTCAGAATACAAAAAGAATTGAAGATATTTTCTACCTTCCATAGAAGAAGCTTATCTATGATATTTTTCTGCCTTTCAGGAATCTCAGAAAAGTTGTTATTTTATGGCGTGGCATGGCATGGCATGGGTGCTATAGCCTTGTTACTGAAACTTTTATAGTGGAGATCCAAAAAGGTGATTGTTTTCTTTTTGGGGTTTTAGTAGGATAAATCTTGGGGTCTTCAATACAGAAATAATAATTGGTATTTTTCTGTATTCACATATCTAATGAGTGAAAACCTTCTCCCTGTTGTTACAATTAGTATCACTTGTTGCAAGTTGGAGAAATTTTTATGTGTGTATGTGTTACCATACTCTGAAAACCAAATCAACAGAAAAGAGGCAAACAAACTCTAATGCTTTTATCAATCATCTGAAGGCTGGATTCTCCACTACAGCAACTGAGAACTTACTAACTGCCATCCTGTCTCCAAAGGCAGTTTGGATCCCTTGTGCAGTAGGTCTTGGCATGGCTCATGGGGATCTCAATTTTTTAAAAAATAACAAAGGCTGCTTTTTATTAACTCCTTCAAGCTTTCAGCAGTTGTGGTTCAAAACATACTCCTCCACTAAAGGCAGAGCTAAGTTCACAGTTTAAAATGAGAAATGTGTTTAAATAGTCAAGTTCAGCTTGCTCCTTGTCATTCACTTAAAGAAAATCCTGTACAATGTCACATTTTATAGTTTACCTTGAAATTAATATTGTCTTCATGTTAGACAATTAAAAACATGTTCAACGGGAAAGGTTCTTTTGACCCCTTCTGAGCTCTTTCTCTAGCCTATGTTATCTAAGACAGTTTTTGACCTTCCAAAGTTCTTCCTTTGAAGAACCTTGCAAATTGTTACACTACTACCTGGCCGAGCAGCATGCCACAGAACAGAAGCTAGTATTGATTGTTGAAGCAAACAGTTTTTGAAGATGCACCTAGATGAAAAAGCTGTTATTTTATTTGATTTGCCATAAATTTGAATTAAAAAAACCAAACAAACAAAGAAAAAAATCCAAAACACTTGTTCTTGAATATTGGAAGTTCCCATTTATTTTCTACTTGTTTTTAAAAAACAAAGGAATTCAGTTCAAGTCAAATAATGTAGGATTTAAATCTAAATCAGTATTTTTGGGGAAAACCTTGAACAGTTTAGGACTGTAGATGGCTTGGGAAAAGAAGCCCTTCCTATCAGGGAAAGACTTTAATTCAGTAAACCAGAATTAACCAAAACAATTTCTGATACTTCCTTTAAGCCCTGCATCTGTCCTTGGCCTGCTGAAATACATTAAGCCACAAACTGACTGTTTGCATTATATCTATGCCCTGGAGCATCCAAAGAAATAAGTTATGACTGTGCCAATATATTTTGTTGTAGTTCTGATGAAATAAGGAAAGATTCAAGCACCACTCAACATCACCTTTGCTAACAGCCAATAAAGAACACCTTCATGAATTCTCTTCTGTCCACCTCCTAGATCTGGGAAAGTATTGTGGCCTGCAGACTGACACATGGATATTTTTTTCTTTCCTCTATATCTGTTCTTGTAAAGCAGCTGTTCTAAAGGTCAAACAACATTGTAAAACAAAATATTTCCTTAAAATATGTTTGATTTGTTCATAACACCTATGACAGAAAAGCTTTTGCAATATATTTCTTTTATGCTGCACATTATGTAGCCAACCGCATTACTGGTTCCATTTAAAGGCTACTTGCATGATACAGACAGGTACATATTCCTTATGAATACATAAATCTGAAACTCACCTGGGCTTTTTAATTAGCTCTGCCCATTTCACTAGTGTGGGAAATAGCTTCAAACATGAGAAAGGCAATGTGTTTGCTTCCTTATTTGCTTCAAATAGAAAGAAGTTTCGCACAGACTAAAAGTTTTCAGTTTACCTGCCAGAACCTCTTTTTAAGAAGGCTAATGAAGTAAGGGTGTTTGCAACAATTATTTCTTAGGATATACCAAGTTAAAAATCAGTAATGATATTCCCCATCTGGCCTACCTACAAAGGGTCAAGTGGATAGTTTCCATGAAGCTGTGGATTTTCTGCTGTTATGTAGTTTGAATCGGGTTTTTTATTATTATTGTTATTATTTTATGGGGGTTAAAACTGAAAAAAAAAAAAAAAGTTATTCTGACTTCATCTAGTCTTCATGCTGGGGTGTGTTCTGATACTCCTTTTGCACAGAAAGGAAAGTTAGTGGAGTGTGTTGAAGTTCACAGGTGGTGTAGACCCCATGTTTCTTTTCTGGAGAAAGTAGGATGATGAAGACAGCGGTGTATGTCCTGAAACAGAATTGAAGTGTTTCTAGTCATAATTGTTACAAAAGTTCAAAAGGTTTTCTATATGGTAACAGAGGATTATCTACGGAAAAAATGGTAGCAGAAATGTGAGTTCTGGCAAGGAGAAGAAAAAGCAGCTGAATGCTGGGCTTCAGCTCTTATCAAGTGCTTCTGCTATAAAGCTAGAGAGTTCCTTTCTGTGAAAAGAAATAAAAAGAAAGAAAGAAAGAAAGAAAGAAAGAAAGAAAGAAAGAAAGAAAGAAAGAAAGAAAGAAAGAAAGAAAGAAAAAATCTTTCTTGGAGCTTTGTGTCATGTTGCTGTTGTCGTGACTCTGGAGTTGCAACGTAACTTCTGCACCAAATAACCAATCAAGTCAAGGTCAAAAACTTGAGTCAAAGGAGAAGGACTAAACATAAAAAAAATCTCCCAGTCTGAGCCAGCATAGGAATTCTCAGTCTTCTATTGGCTTTCTCTCTCTCCTTCCTTTAATATTTTGTTTCAGTTAGGAACCCACAAAAAAGTTCTAGAATGAAGTGATGGGAACCGCAGTGAGTGAGCAGTCGTAAAGTGATTCTCTTCGCATTGTCCACAAAGGTGTTTTTATGCTTTCTTAATGGACCATCCCTAAAAAGTATAGGTAACTCAGCCCAGTTTGTGAATGTTGAAAAGAATTAAAAAGAATGAAATAAGAAAAATAGGGTCTGCATTTTGGAAATATTCTGATAAACATATAAAGACAAATCACAGCACAATCTTCAAAATAACACCTTAATTTAGAGCAGTGAGGCACTCTGGACCAATCCCTTTGAAGCACACACCTTTCTTGTTTCAAAGTTGTATTAATAAGAGCTCTCTTAAAGCTTGATAGCAGCAAAAATGGGCATGTTTTAAACCACTTCTCTAATTTGACCATCAGAAGTTGTGAATACTTCCTGAGCTTGTGTTTGTTAATACAAGTCTCTTATTTTATAGACCTGTTGAGAGTGTTTCATTAAGGGAGATAACAAATAACTTGAGTAGGTTTGGTTGCATGGGACTTGACTCCGTAATGCATCAAACAGGAACTGGTTATATACAAGTAAAAATGAGTCCTGAACATGAATTCTGTAAATAATTCCTGTATAGTGTAAAATTGTCACAAATTCTCATGGGGTATGTACACAATTCACTCCACAGTAGCTGAATTCTAGGTTGGTATTTTTTGTCCTGATTTTCAGTTTTAAGTGGTAATATAAATAAAAAAAACTCAAACCATTCTTCCTTCCTGATTCTGAAGGTATTGTCATGGTTTAACACCATCTGGTAAACAAGCCCCATGCAGCTGCTCACCCACTCCCCCACAGTGGGATGGGGGAGAGGATAAGAAGAGTAAAAGTGAGAAAACACGTGGGTTGAGATAAAGACCATTTAATAGGGAAAACAAAAGTCAACATGCAAGCAAAGCAACACAAGGAATTCATTCACTACTTCCGATGGGCAGGCAGGTGTTCAGCCATCTCCAGGAAAGCCAGGCTCCATCACGCGTAATGGTTTCTTGCAAAGACAAATGCCATAATGCTGAATGTCCCCCCATCCTTCTTCCCCCAGTTTATATACTCAACATGACATCATATGCTATGGAATATCCCTTTAGCCAGTTGGAGTCACTTGTCCTGGCTGCATCCCCTCCCCATTCCCCGTACCCCTCCAGCCCTCTGGCTGGCAGGGCCTGAGAAACTGAAAAGTCCTTGACTTAATATAACATCACCCAGCAACAACTAAAAACGTGCGTGTGCTGTCAACATGGTTCTCACACCAAATCCAAAACACAGCACTGCACCAGCGACTGAGAAGAAAACTAGCTCCACCCCAGCCAAAACCAGGACATGTATGATCTGCTTTACATGATAATCTGAACTGGAAAATGCAAGTCTCAGAAGATAATTACTTTGGTTTCTTTTTCTTCAGTTTGTATGGTCACTTTTTCTTCAAGAGTCCAGAGAAGCACTAGAAATGTGCATGCTTTTCTGGCCACAGTCTGAGTCTGACCCTGGACTTATATGCAGCTTTTTGTCTGTGCTGTACTAGGGCATAAGGGTTTGTTAATCATTCACACAATTCTACTTTTAGAATAAAAAGAAGAGATGAAACATTTTTCTATGCATCAGACAATTTAGCTTATAAAACACAGTGTAAAATGATACACCTTGCTATCTGATGAGCTGGTAAATATTGAAAGTGACACCATTGCAAAAATACTCTGTGGTGCTGGGGTAGTTTGGCCTCAGTGAGCATGGGATATGGTTAGGCATTCATTCTTAACTTGGAATTTATTTCCTATTTGACTATGATTCTTATAAACAGGAACAGCTTTTTGTGTTGCACAGCGCATGGCAAGGCCAGAAAAGGTCAAGTGTTGATGCAGATGCCCCTGTTGCAGCAGAACTAACTTAATGGGCACCAGGACCGCCTATCTGCCCAACCTGCACACTGGACGGTGGGAGTTATTGTGGGCAGGAAAGAAGAGAAAGTTGAAGGCAGTGAAGGTGAGGGGAGAAAGACACAATGGTGGAGAATCTGGTGATGAAAAGGAGAAATTGGATCTGTCAGGGAATGCAAAACAAAATGCCACCTGAGTCCTTCAACCTTCAGCCTCCATGTGTATCTCACAGTTCATGCAGCGACAGTTCCCATGCAGGATCAGAGGGAGGGTGTAAGGTCAAGGGAGCCATGTGCTCTGCAGGCAGCAGCAGCATTGCAGAGTGCCAACTGTGTGCATCACAGCTGCTGGGGAAATGCACTGCCGTTTTTTTAGATGTATGTGTCATCTTTTTAAAAGCCTAAATCTGCTTTCAGATGTACATCACTAGATGTTTTGGAAAGAAAAAAAAAATACAGTCAGCTTAGTACTACATGTGTCATTTGAACTTGTCTTTGTTTAGACTTCTATCTGTTCCCACAATGGCTCTTATCTTTCCCCTCTGACTCATTGTACAGTATATTGAGAGAGGACAGTTAGGAAAGCAGAACCTATCCCTACATATGCATATACATTTATAAACTCAAGATTTCTGGGAACCAAAGTAACATTCCTTTCAACAAATATTCTACGCTGTAATATACTCCCTACTACTGCATCTCGGTGGTGGACAAAAAAAAAGCCTTACCTCTTAGGCAATCTGACTGTCCATAGCTGATACATTTCAAGCAGAATTAGGGAGAGGATTCTAACAGGTTTTAAATAACTTTCTTAAACCAGAGCTTACTGTCTTGCTCCTATTTATAGCATTCCTCTGCTAATTTGCATCAACAGTATGTCACCTGTTCTGTAGGTCCTGAATTGCTAAAATGATTTTAAGTGCTTCTAGCAACAGTTTCTAAATAACTTTAGCTCTGTGCTATTCTTTCATCACCAGATTGTGAATCCTGTCTTCATAATCATAAACCTCAGTATTGTTACCTACATCAGCTTGATATCTTTGTTTGTCTTTCATACTTTGACTTATGAACATGCTTTATGAAATGCTGTCCAAGTAGGAAGCACCTTTATCTGTTCACTGCCTGCTTTCCTAATAAAATATTAATGACACAAGAAAACCTGGAGGGAAATATCTGGATTTCTCCTAACAAAATAGCTGTAATGAAAAAAATAATAAATAAAGTTAGCATTGTTACAAGAATGTTGTAATATCTGTTTTGTCTGAGCTACTAATTTTAAAATGTTCCCATTGCTAGAAATGTCATTGTCATTGTTATAACAGAAGTACTCCATAAGCAATGTGGCACAGCTAAAAGATATTCATCCATCTATGCTTAAAAATTGGCACTTTAGCCATTGCTGAATTGGGGCCCTGCTTGCCAGCTTGCAGACAAGAAAGATGTGAAATGCATGCATTTAAGTGACCCTATAATAAGCACCATTTGTCTTTTTTTTGTCCCTTACGTAGTGTCTATATTGTATGTGATTGTTTTTATTGGGTTTTTTTGTGTTTGTTTTATTGAAATTTGACTGGATTTTTTAAATCTACCTATTTTCAAAAGAGGTAAAAAAAAAGCATTTTGGGAGAAGGTTTTAGAGGCACTGTGGGAAAGAACAGGCTACTCACTAATCTCTCTGCAAGATACTATCCCAGCCACAGGTTCTGCTAACTTCAATCTTCCTGAGGTATGACAACTTGGAATGCTGTCAGCTCTGCATTGACACCTAACCTCACTGATGACCTTCAGCAGTAAGCCCTGTATGTGGAACTGTGTGGTCTGAAGGGTGAGCAAGTCCAGAAGGAATACTCTGCTTTTCCCCAGTGCTTTTGCCTATCATCTACCTTGAACTGAAAGGAAGAAAAAAACAGGGCAGAGGCAGAGAAGGAAAACATGCATTTATTTCATATATTATTCTTCATAACAGTCTTCTTTCTGATCCCACTGCCTCAGTGGATGTAAGGTCATACTGTTTTACACTCCTATAGTGTCAGTAATCAAAGCATGTCAAATCCTCACAAGTATGAGTCAGTTACCTCTCCCAGCACAGAGATCACATAATCTGTGAAGGTGTTGGGAGCCTTTCCAACACTGGCTTGCTTGCTGAAAGGGCAAATCTTTTAAAAGATTTGTTTTGCTAGTAACTGTTTTCTTCATTCCTGAAGATGTGACCTGTTTCTGTGTAATTCTGGAGTCATGTTGAGGAAATGGCCTGGATAATCCCCTGCAATGAGCCCTTTCAATGCATGGGAACTAAGAGCAAGTCAAGCAGCTCTTGGTCCAGATACGAAGATGTTCTCTGTATTTTAGCTTTACTAATGCTGAAGCTGCTTGCCTCAGCGACTCTGCAACAAAATTATGGAAATTTATTACAGAACTCCTGTATTTTTCCCCTACTTCAACAGTTCTCCTCCTTGTAATCTTCAAATTAGACATTTACAAGGTACTCTGTGCCCAGACTCAATTTCTATGTATATCGCAATACATATTTATGTCCCATAGATTGCAGGGTGCATGCTTTTATCATTTTATTCTTCCTAAAAACAAGGAAATACTGTGCACTGGTTTAAAACAAAGCTGAAGTCATTCACATACGCAGACATTACATATTTTCTTAACAACTATATTTTTTACATTTATTCAGTATATCTAATTGTCTAATATAAAACAATCCTAAGTAGAAAGAACTACTTATTTCTAAAGCAAAGGTGGTAATGCATGGCACGTACACCATCCATTTCTTTTTCTTACAGGTAACATTATTTGCTTATTTAACAAAGCTAGTGTAACTAAGATGGAATATGTTGCACTCTAGGGGCTTCAATACTGTACCACAAAGAAATATCAAAGACATTTAAATGTGTTCTCATTAAACACAATGGCCCAGTTTCCAGTACTATGCTGAATCATTCTGATCCATTTCCATTAGGCTGACCTTGCCATGGCTTTGACTTCCCTGCCAGGAAAAATACTTCCAAGAGGAAGCCCTGCTACAGGTGGCCTGCAGGGAATTGCTTTTTGTTCTTGTCTGACCATAGAATCACCGCAGCTGAGAAGAGCTTCTGAACAATGGCCTCCCTCCTGACAAGGGCTGAGGGTGCACAAACGTTCAGAAGCAAAGACAAAGATTCAGTAAATCACTGAATATGAAGCTGCACTTTAACAACAGAGGTACATGAAGCATGACAGGTTAGCCCTCAGCACTTCTGGATAGCTTACTGCTCCTGCACTGCATCTCTGTCTTGAGCACATTGCACTGCTGTGTGCTTCTCTGCCTGTTGCTTTCCAAAGTGTCTCCAGTAACAAGGTGACATTAAGTCGCAAAACAATTGTGAGTGAAAAAAAGGAGACCTATGTTTTGGCCTTGTTGATCAATAGCACATTGACACAATACAGGGACAGTGCTGTTCAAAGTAGACCCACCCCTGTTTTCCCCAGATCACACAGTGCCATGGAGCCCCTGCTATGTAATTTGGATTAATTTAATCTATCTCAGTTATGCTTGATTCATAAACAAAGGCCATTTAGCATGTATGTGTTTATAAACTTGCAGACACCTAAACAGCCCCTCATTCCATAAATTGGGTAAGGTATGCAACATGGCATTTTTAAGTTGACCTAATAGCTCTTTGCCACCAAAAGGGCTAGGTAGCCCTGTTCCCCTTGCTCAGGACACTTAGTGGTCTTGTTATCCTTTTGATCCCACTGTGAACAGATTTAGCTCATCAAACTGGCAGTAAAATAAATCAGTAAAAAAGGGAGAGCAATTGTTTTCTGTCAGTTTGATATGTTGTACCCGGTCGTGCATGGATCTAACAAGTTAAAAGAGATGATGGAAGAGAGAGAATAAGATCGGTGAGAAAAGAAAAAAGTTCAGAAAGTGAGTTGATAAGCCACTTAAAACACAGTGAAATCAGACCACTCTGATCCACATCAGTCTGCAGGATGCTCACAGTCATTACTAACAATCCATCTGTGGGATATTTAAGTATTAGATTTTTTGAATTAAAAGTTAAATTTCTGTTGTGAATATTCTTCCCTGGTGGCAAGGGTCATTTTTGTTAATTCACATGAAAGATCTGGTGAGAAGTTGAAATTATGATATCTGCAGCCATTTGAACATCATTGGTCTAAAAATCTGGCTGGAAAACTTGCCTACAATGTTTTGAAATTATATAGTGCCAGCCAGCCATAAAAATAACTTTCTATATCTCTCCCTTGTATCTAATTTTGATCTGAGCCATATTCAAAAGAAGCATGTGTAACTGAAGTAAATATGCAGTTAGATGCCAAGCTAGTACTGTCATTTCATATCTGATCCATACTGCATTCACTCACTACAAGATGCTTCTGAAAGCAAATTAATTCAAAGGACTAGATCCTTAGACGGTTGTCTATTGGCATAGCTCCAAGCCTAGCCTAAAGTTCTGGGTAGATTTCTCCCATCTCTGATTTACAATCACATGCTTTTCCATTACAGGTTGACTTTATTCCCCAAAATAAACTTTCCATGGCAAATGGCAGACAGAAGGAAATACTTTAACAAGTATTTGCGTGACTGACATTCCCCAGGGTGAGTATGCAAGGTAGAGATTTTCAGGCACCCTGAGGGCCAAGTAGTGGAACTGGCTGGTCTGTGTTATGGGCTTGTGCTTGGGGACTGCACCATGAGAAAGCAGCTCCAGACATCCACAGACCTGTCCTGTGCTGGGAGGGCTCAGTGATCTGATGCCTGTTAAGGTACAGGTGTCTACCACACAGTCTCTGTTGTGGCACAGTTCAGTGCTACTTGTAGTAACACTCCCAGTCACTCAGACATTGAAAATTACCATTTCTCCTTAAGAACATTTTCCATTTTAAGAATCATGTTCTACTTAAGAACATTTTCCATGGTACACTTTTCATTAAAGCTTTACCTTCTCTTCTTATTTTTTTTTCCTTGTTGAAATTAAGATTTGATTCAGG